>WBMV01001252.1:55083-234869 GCA_013396655.1 Campylorhamphus procurvoides | reverse complement strand
GCGCGCAGCCGGGGCGGGGTGCGAGGGAAGGGGACGGGCAGCGCCTGGCCGCGGAGGTGGGCGGCGGGCGGGCGGGGTGTCCCAGCGCTGAGCCCATGACAGGCATTACCCAAAAGGAGAAAAAAAAAAACCTCAGGAGTAATTAAAGTCGCGGCTGCGGCGCGCGGTCCCACCCTCCCCACCGGCCGGCTCCTCTGGCAGACGGGAGGGACAGCACAGACGCGCCGCCACCTCCGCGCCACTCCGCACTCGCTCCCTCGCCCGCCGCGGCAGCACCGAGGGCGGCGGATGCCCCTTTCCCGAGCAGCGCCGCGCACCATGGGTCCCACAGCCCCCCGCCTCGTCCTCGGCCTCCTGGTGAGTGCGGGACCGGAGGGAGGGGGTGGATGAGCGCAGGGGGCAGCGCAGCGCTCCGGCCGCTCACGCACCTTGGCCGCGCCTTTCCCCGCGCTGCGGCTGCTACACGTCTGAGACACTTCTGAGCTCTGTCGGGCGCCTTATTCCAAACCAACTTTCTTTCTCCTCGGCGGGGCTCTTGCGGGGGCTGCGCGACCCCGGGGGTCTCCGGCGCAGGGAGGAAAGCAGCGGGTTGCGCGGTTCGCTTTGGGATGGGTGGTCAGGTGGGTTTTGGGCGGTGAAGCGACGGGGACACGCTCGGGTCGCTGCTGTTGCTGCTTCTGGTTAATCATAGAAAAAAATAAAACCGCGGTTCGTTTTGTTTAAATCTCCCCCCTTTGCCTCTCCCCACTCGCTTGTCGTTTTTCCACGGGAAGGATTGTGCCACAGTGTGGAGTGTGTTGGGCTCCTGGGGGACAGTTAGCTGTGCATCGGACAGTTGCAGCGATTTTCAGTTTATTGTATTTGTGCATAATTATCAGCTCTGGAAAGGCCATTGCCTGGGAAAGGTGTTTTTTTTTTTTTTTTTTTTTTTAGATTTACAGTGGATGAGTAAAACTGATTTGTCTTTTGGTTCTTACCCCCTTTCCTCCCTGTTATTAATGCATTTACGAAAAGAGGGCAGATGATCACTTGAGCCTGTAAAAGAAAAATAATTGGTACTGTTGAAGCTCTGAATTTATTATTTTTGTATTAATTACATACGTATATTTTAATGAAAGTGTTACTGTTCCAGACACTATGCCTGCCTTTGCAAGGATATTAATAGCAAAATCCAAAGAAATGCAAGCAACTTTACTCATACATTTAATTAAAAAAAAAATTTCTCCTGTCAAGCGGAAAATAGCCCCCAAAAATGTCCAAAGAAAAAGAATCCTGAGGTGTCTTCTTTGTGTAAAGTGAAAGGACATCACAGCTTCTTTTTACCAGATATTTCCATATGTCCTTAAATAGCTATCACTTTCTTTTGTTTAACTCCTCAGTAGTTTTTTGTGCTGACATCAGACTGAGCTTGGCATTACTATTTCAGAATTAGATGTCATTGACTCTTAAAATATTTTAGAACAGTGTAATATGATGTGATTTCAATGACTTGAAAATTAGTGCAATGTCTTTCAGGAGAGAGTGTTTTATTAAGGGTCTGTTAGGAGAGTGCCTACTAATACATAAGGAGGGATGTTTAAATTATTTCTATATATGCATATTTTTATATCTGCATGTATATATATATGAGGAACTGTATGAAGAGCTTTTATGGTGCAGACACAGCGTATATTGTTTTTAGCTGGTCACAGTTTTTCTAAAGGTTCCTAATGTCTTAAAGTGTTTAAAGTATTTTTATTTAAATATTTTCTTCATAAGCATCACAAGTAATTTTCAGAAGTTCCATTAGCTATTTACTTCTTTATACCTTTAATCCTAAAGGTATGTGCAAAATAAAAGTTGTTTTCCTTTTTTTGTTAGACTTTCATCCTGAGAGAATAAATGCACATAAAAGGGTAGAAGATTTATTTACATTTCTCTATTTCTTTGTTTAATTGGCTGTGTGATTTTTGGATTAAAATTTTAAACATAAGGATAGAAACTAGGCAAAATATACACACATATAACCTGAGATCAGGACTCATTTGCTCTGTGCCGAGGGAAATCTTTGTACCTCTGTGTGATTCGTTTTTAGAAAAAGGTCTGGTTATCTACTACTAATTTGAATTTTGAGGAGGACCCGATTTTGTAACTGGTTATATGGGAGTAGGCTGCTGTGATACTCAACATTTTATTTGTGTCATATCTAATTGCTGAAGCCAGATTTAATTAGTTTGTTAAGAATGTACTTTGAAGATGCAAAGTGATATGTAAGTGCAAGTGTCATCATATGGTTTTAACAAGGCACTTGTCCCTTTAATGTTCAGCATCACCACAGTTCTATCAAACTGAGTGTTACTGGATTAAACCTTAACATTTGGAGACCTTGGATCTAAATTGGCCAGGAATGCTGTTGGAGGGAGTGCATGGCAAAGACGCGTTTTGTCTTTCCTCAGCTAAACTAATAGTGTTGGCAAGATCTTTTAGTCAAAAAGAGCTTTCGGTATTAGTGTTGGTGCTGCAGTTATTTTAGAAAAGAACTGAACACAAGCCGTGGACAAATCCAGGAGTAGTAGTCAGATTTTGTTGCTAGTTTGAAACTTTATATGCTATGCTGCATAGTACAAGAATTTTTAGCAAGGAGTGCTTTCTGTGCTGTTTCACTTGCTTGTCTTAACAAACAACCAAACCAAAGTCAGCTTCAGTGTCTAGTTATTATTCAAAATACCATGTAATTATGTGTTTTTTTTCCCCCTGATTTCTTAATTTGTTTTCTAGGTGCTGAGTTTGTGCTGTGAAGCTTGCAAGAAAGTAACTTTTCATGTTCCTTCTGAACTAGAGGCTAACACGTTAGTTGGCAGAGGTGAGAAACTGTGAGATGCCCATCTTAACAACTCAACATGGCTGGAGATGCTGGTAACAGTGGAGGAGCCTTTTTGTTTAATGGAATGAATGGATGACTGGACAGCCCTTTAAACAGCTGGATCAGCCTTTTTAAGAAGGATACGCCCTGTGTTTGTTATGGATTTGAACACTGGCTCTCTGCATCCATTTGACTTTTGCGTAAACAGCTATTGTCAGGTTACAATATTTATTCTAAAACTAGAATGCCAGAGTTTAATGTTTTCAAAATTTGGAGTCTAAAGCTTAATATTCCAATAAGTGGCTTGATATTTCAAAGTACGCCCCCAGTCCACAGTCACATGAAGAAGACAGTAAGTCATTTGGACAATGGAAAAGATAAAAAAAAGAAGACAAAACCCATATAACCGTGCACAAAGAAACTGCTGTGAAAAATGGATGTGACTGCTCAGCAATGTTTGGGGCATTCAGAACACATAAGAGGATGTGTTGCAGAGGTGTCCTGTGTGCACGTTTGCTTGGGAGAGTGCTCCTTTCCGACTGGATGGTCTGTCTTGATTTAGGGCAGTGTGCAGGTGACTGAGAGAAATACGAGAGACTAGAAAACACCCCACTCCTTTTTTTTTTTTTTTTTTTTTCCAGACCAGTCTTTGAAAGGCAGCTTTAAAAGGCGTGGCATAGCAGCTGCTACAGGGTTGTGTGCTGCCTGAGACTGAATTTGAGGATTCAGAGGTGCCCTTTGTGAGTCCTACGACAGCAGAGGAATATATTCCAACTCTGCAATCCTAATCCACATTCCTACAGAAGGAACCAATAAAGTGGATTGGTAGTTCATCACAATACAAGTGCTCAGAAAATCTAGCTGTATAATGAAAATTCAGTGACCTTTCAAATTTTAAAATGAAGAAACTTGCTACAGCTAAGTGAGTTCTCATAGACTTCAACATTTCTCTATGTAAATAAACTTGACTTATATAAAAATAAAACTTCATGTTATTGCAGGGCTTTGAAATAGATTGCATAACATTGAACTTAAACTTTTTTTTCCCCAAAACATTTAACAAAACCATTATAGCTCAAATAATATTACTTAAACATTTATTGAGAAGTATTTTGCATTGATACAGGTCCATATCTTGACAATGAAATTACTCAGGATTTTCCTGGTTTTTATAATTTTTTTTTTTTAAATTTTTGACTTAGACCAGAGGCTTTAAAGAAAAAAATCTCACAAAGCTATGGCTAACTGAGCATACTGTTGACTCATATAACCATCAGAAACAAAATCTCCAGTCTGGTATTTTTAAAATCCCATGCTGTAATATGAAGTAGTATGAGACACATTTAGGTGAGGCAGTGCTATTCTTTTCAGTACAGCATTTCCACTGTATGGATTCAAAAGGAGTTACTGCTGCAGCACCATAGAAAGCCCAACAAATATTTATTTGAGCAGTTAAAGGATAAACCTACGAAGTCATCACACCATGTTTAAAATCATGCTTCCCATCTGTTCTTGCAATTTTGAAAGAAATGAAATCTATTTTATTGAAAATATCATCTATATATGGGATAAAATTCTGAATCTACTTTTTTGCAATTAGCTTTGCTAGAGCAGTGTCCCACCCACTATGGTATCATTGAAGGAGTATTGAAAAGTTTTGATTTTTGAGAACATAACACTGACACCTCTTGTACTCTGCAAGGATCATTTATCTGGGGTTTGAGTCTCTGGCTTTCATCTTTTTCAGGGTGCCACATTGTTCTTGCTTAGTGCTGTGGTCCTATTGCAATTCATTTCGAGTATCGTGATTTTTCTCCAAGTGTTGTGCTGAATTACTTGCTGGCGAACCAAGTTTATTGAAATGCATAAGAATTTATTTTTGCCACAAGTGATAGCAAATGCAGTGAAAAATACCTGGAAAGTATGGTGAAATTACCTGGTACTTTCTGTAAACATGGGATTCTATCACATACATATTAAAAAATTGCTAATTGTTTGTTCTAGAGTTAGTCGTTATCTCTCCCATCTGTCTGCCTCATAATTTAAAGGCCTTTGTCCTCCCAAGACTATTAAATCACGTAGTACCAGTCAGTGCTTTTCTCCTGAGGGCAAAACTTCCAAGATGTAACATCTCCATTGAGTATTTGCATTAATTAATTGTCTTCACCGATATTGTAGGGCATGGAGCCCAAGGCAAATGTAATAGCTACTGATCCAATAATGGGCATATCTACAATGTTTTTTGCATTTAAGTGTGTTAATTCATCTCTGGTGCTTCAATACTTTTTCCAGTGTAATAGTGTTTTCTTGAGACATATCCTTGAAGCACCCATGTCTTTAAGGAAACACTTATGAACATGAGGATGGAAATTAATGTAAACTTGGTAAAATCTGAGCGCATACATGGGTTCTGGAATCTGTATTTGTCATGTTTAAATACTGAATGAACAAATATTTGAAGGTTCAGTAAATGTAATTTTATTTGAGTCATGTTTTATTGTTTTATGAGGGATGCTATTTTTTTGCTGTTTGAGTTATTGTCTGTTTTTCTTACTGCTTATTGTCTGTTTTTCTTACAGTTGATTTGAAAGAATACCTTCAATCTGCAGAGCTTATCAGTTCCACTGATGGGAACTTCAAGGTTCTAGAGGATGGTTCTGTGTACACAACATCTGCTCTGTCTTTGTCTGCTGAGAAAAAGACCTTTACCATATTACTTAAAGACCTTCAAGAACAAGTTCAAAAGAAAATACATGTTAGCTTGGTGGAAGAAGCAAAAAAGGTGAGCTTGTGATTTCAAGATATCTTATTTGAAATTTGGTTTCAGAGAGTGCAACTTCAAGCTGAGTAACAGTAGTTGACTTTTGGAATTCAAATAATAAGGCAAAATACTGCTGTAGAGTGTAATTTTATTTAGCAGTTGTTGATTACTGGGTTGCTTAAGTCAGCAGATTGCTTTTCTCAAAGGGGAGATGCTAGCAAGTGGCTTAATCAGGAATGTCAAGAACCTTAAAAGCCATGTTTGAGAAATTAAAGGAGATTTTATTCATGCAAAATATTACGACAAATTAAAAAACTTGGGATACTATTACAGGCATAATCAGAAATTAAGTTGGGGGGATGGGGGGAGAGATCAGTAAGAGGACTGGAATGGAGGGAAAAATGTTGGTAATGCAGGACAGCAGTTAAATAAAAATACACATGGTTAAGAATATATGGATATATTCTAATCTGTTTTTTTATCTTCCAGACCCAGGCACAGAAGACCAGGCATGCTAGAGACACAGTTCTCAAGCGAACCAAAAGAAGGTGGGGCCCTATTCCATCCGTTATGATAGAGAACTCACTGGGACCTTTTCCACTACAAATACAGCAGGTACATTTTATACAAACCCTGATTTTATGACCCAAACTAGGTTTGTACGTGACTTTTATGGTAAAGAAGAAAATCAGCTGTCTTGTGTTCCTTATTGATGACATTCCGGTTACTACTCCTCTGTCTTGTTCATTGTATATCTCATGATTTGTAGCTGAAATAACTTGTGATCATAGTTGTTGGAGTGAACTGGAATTTTGCAAAAAAAGGAGAGGAGCATTCTATCAAAGAGAGCTCTTTTTTCCTGGAAATCAGTGAAGTGTGTAATTACAAATAAAACCCCCAAAACTAACAAAAAACCCTCCACTAAACATTGCCTAGGAAAAGGTTTTGTAAACACAGACTGGGGTAAATTTTACCTTCATGTCTACATCCTTTCTGGATCTTGAGGTGCAATGCCTTCAACCTCAAAGACTGAATATGGCCTGTGTTATTTGGGAAAGTACTTACTTGTAGAAAACAAGTAGGCGTGAAAGAGAAATGCAAGAATTAAAGTTATCATAGATCCATCTAGCCTTCTCTAGATTACAGAGTGGCTGGTAGAAGATGAGTAGAGACAAGTCTAATAACAGAGTCTGTGCAGAGCAGTCATTCTTCTAATCTTACCTTCCTAACTTCTGGCATTTAGTAGGTAAGGAAAGTATTTTGGGACAAGAGTATTTATAAATAGATAACTCTAATGTTACCTCCTTGGTGCTTCTAATGAGATGCAGAGAAGCTATTTGAATTGACATATGGCTGGACTGTACCCTAGGTTGTCTTCCTTCCTCTGGTTCTTCCTCTCCTTCCTACACTTTTTCTTCTTTAGTTGCAAACCACATTCTCAGTGAATGCACTAAAACTAAAATCTCACGATCAGAGACAGATACAAGCCATCTGTATCTGAATGTGCCTTGTGTATGCAGTATTCTAGAGAGATTAGATTTCAAAATTTATTTTTTTTTTGGATATTGTCAGTAATTGTTTGATAGTGCTAAGCATTTATGAGTTTGAATTAACTCCCCTCTCATGTACACAGATTATGAAGGAAGGCAGTTACATGGCAGGCTGTTTTCCTATTCTGTGAAGTTTAAGCTGCTACAGAAGTAAATCAAGTCGTGGAATTTTTTTTTTGTGTGTGTGGGTTTTTTGGTGGGTTTTTTGGTTTTTTTTTTGTTTTTTTCCCCCACAAGTTTCTGTTTGTGCTAAATATGACAACGAAAGGGGGGAAAATGTATTAAAATTATGCTGCTGTTTTCCCTTGGGCTTAAAAATGTCTTTCTATAGGTCCAGTCAGACACAGCTCAGAACTACACAATTTATTATTCTGCAAGTGGACCAGGAATTGATCAAGATCCAAAGGGATTATTTTATATAGAAAGAGAAACTGGAAATATCTTTGCTACTCGTGCAGTAGACCGGGAACAGTATCCAAGCTTTCAGGTACAGCCCTTAGTTGTGTAAACATAATTAATTATTTTTTTTCTTTCTGTCATGCACATATTGGACAGTTGGGTTACAGGGGAAACTGGCAACAGACAAGACCTGGAATCAGTGCTCTGTTCTGAGTAATATTCTTGGTGTTGAAGAGTTGAAATCAGTAACCAAAACATCTGGTTGTCTAGATCTTGAGAATATTTTTGCTTTTCACTGCTTACACTAATTAAAGCATAAATGTAGTGAACTGTTGGATTTGTGTCACTTCTAGGAAGAGTTTTTAAGGGAAGATTGAAAAGGTCTGCAGAAAAACAAAATGATGCACTCTAGACAGCTGTGTTTTTTTTAATCTCTCTCAAGCTATTCAGTTCTGATATTTTGTTAACAAGGTACACTGCTCTCTCTACTGGCTGAGAAGTGTAAGAAGGCAATTACTAGAAGCACCTTCTAGTTAGGTAATTTTCAGTTCCTATTGCTGCATTTTATTAGATTATGTTATAATGGGCAAATAGTTTTACTGTCATTCTTGATTTTGTTCTAAATAGCAGTATTTACATATAGATTCTGGTAACACTGAGATTGCCTCATAAACACCTGGAAAAATGTGTTCAAGAGACTTGGAAAAAGTGTTTGATAGAGTTGGTGCGGGGCTCAGGGAGAAAGTGATTCAAATACTTGTAGTGTGAGGAATGGAAAAGGTATAGATTAGAAAGTCTTGGGAAGGGTATGCTGTGCACACTGTATTTTATTTTACTGACTCCTTCATTGAAGTAAAAATGTAATAATACTACCTATTGCTTAAGCACTGAGTTTATGTCTTACAGATCATTTGCTTTGCAACCACTCCAGATGGTTATTCACCAGAAGTACCACTTGTGCATACAATCAGGATAGAAGATGATAATGATAATGCTCCATATTTTACACAAGACCTGTTTGAGTTTTGTGTCCCTGAAAATTCCAAACCTGGTAAGAATGTTTTAAATCAGTGAACACACATACCACCACTCAGCTCAGTCACATATACCAGTATAACATGGTATAATCTTGCCTTTTAATCAATGTGATTTCTTGAGGAGTATTGTATTTCTTGAGTATCGTGATTTCTTGAGAAGAGGCTGAATTTGCAAAGAGCAGCTCAAGATTTCTTAATTATTGGAAATTCCAAAATATCATCTCAGCCATAGTAAAAAGTATTGTTAAAAGAAGTTTTTAAAAACTGAGGTGATTCAGTATTCCTGAAATGGTGTAAGAATTTCAGAATGTTTATTTTATCCAAAAAACATCTGTTTCCATAGAATGGTTTCAGAAGTTTCCTAAACAACTGAAAAGGTGATGTTCTAAGGTGTAAAATGCCTTTGGTTAAGCTTGCAGTGTTTGTCCAAGCAGATGAACAAAGGTACTTGGTCTCCTGAGAGAGGCTGGAAGTGGAGAAAATCTTGCCCCTACATGTGAAAGGCTGGGATTTGCCCCTTGCTGACTTCATGTGGCCGTAAACATGAAGAGAGACATAAAAAGTGGACTCCATACAATGAGGAGTGCAAAAGCCATGATTTTGCCATTGCTCACTCATCAGCTAGGGTGGGGAAGGTCTAACTTGCTTCACAAAAAAGGAAGCAAAGTGTCTTCTCTGTCACCCCTGAAAACCACTTGCATTTCATTCTCTGAGCTCCTCCACTTCGTACATTGTGAATTACTGATTTAAAATGAAGTTCCAAAACCACTAAGGTAATGGAGAAAAGGTATAGCAGTGCTCCCTGTGAGGGAGTAGTGCAGTTCGAACCAGGTCAGAAAGCTCTGAACCTCCTCATCCATTCCTCTAGCAACACCTTTTCAGCTGTCTTTGAAATGCTCAATTAGAAGTCATTGTCAAAAAGACTAACTGAAATCTAAACTTTCAGTATTTCTTATTCTTTCTGAGAGCTGCAATAATCACAACTTTGTCTAAGAAGGGAAAAAAATTAGCCAGAGGATTAAAATATATAACTTTACATTCTTACTATATTTTTACTGCTATTTATTGTGTTTTAAATATTGTTTTAATTTAGAGCTAAGTGATCAATTAGCTATTTTCATGAGTTTAAAACAATAAAAAATATGTTCAAATAATTTTTTATTAGATGCAGATTTTTCTGGAACTAAAAACTGCTGTATTGTGTTTACAGGTGTTGTTGTTGGGAAAGTGATTGCAGAGGACAGAGATGAGCCTTACACTCTGCATACTACATTGAAATACCGCATTGTGTCACAAAATCCACCAGTTACCCCAGCATTTTCTTTACATGGGGATACCGGTGTCATTTCTGTATTACTACCGCAGCTGGACAGAGAGGTGATCTTTCCTGAAGCATCTTTAGGTGTCATCTAATGCACACATATAGCTTCTTAGCCCCCCCTTACTTTGCCTTTGTGAGACTACACCTGGAGTACTGCACCCAGCTCTGGGGTCCTCAGCACAGGAAGGACATGAACCTGTTAAAGCAGGTCCAGAGAATGGCCATGAAGATGGTTGGAGAGCTGAAGCACCTCTTCTGTGAAGACAGACTGAGAGACCTCATGTTCTTCAGCCTGGGAAAGAGAATATTCTGGGGAGACCTCACTGCAGCCTTTTAGTATTTAAAAGGGGCTTGTGAAAAAGAAGAGTGACTTTTTGCATGGACAGACAGTGATGGGACAAGAGGAAATGGTTTTAAACTAAAAGAGGAGAGAATTAGATGGTAGGAAGAAACTCTTTACTCAGAGGGTAGTGAGGCACTGGAATAGGTTGTCCAGAGAGGTTGTGAATACCCCATTCCTGGAGCTGTTCAAGGCCAGGTTGTACAGTGCCCTGAGAAAGGCGATCTAGTGGGTGAAACCTCGTGGCATGGTCAGATTAGAACTAGATTTTAGGGGTCCCTGCCAACCCAATCCATTCTATGAATTGCTGTCATGGGAATCACTAGGTATAGCTTCTGCTACCCATATTTTGTTACCCTCTCTAAGGAGCCTCTGAAGCTTTTCGGAGACCTATAATTCAGGGAGTTTCTGTGTAGATCTACCATATTCTAGCTAACCTTGGCAAGGGACTTCCCACTGCTCTGCTATTTGACCTGTGGATTTTTACTCTTTCTGTCTTCATGAATCCTGTGAGCCACTGTTTCCTCCTAATTAAGTTCCATTTGCAGTGCTTCTTTACAGAGATGAACCATTTTCTCTGAAAATAGTCAGTCAGTCCTTTATGCAGCAGAAATATCTTTAATATTTGAAACGTAAACAGTAATATAACATTTCCTAATATTGAAGTGCAACCTATTTGTTCTTATCAGCTGTTTCTGAGCAAATAAGATACGTGATTTTTTTTTTATCAAATGTCATTGTTTCCACTAGAAAAAACTGACAGGTGCATGTAATTCAAAATAATATTTCTAGCAGTCATTCTAGAAAAAACACATTGCTACAAGCACATCTTTTTTGAAGGTAAAAAGAGTTATACTATGGCATATTTATGTTGCTTCATGCCTAAAAAATCCACATAAACAGTATGTTACAAAATTTTCACTTGTAGGTGCAGTGAACTTTTTTAACAAGAGAAAAATTCAGTGATTATGAGTATTATTGTAACTACTAAGGAAGCTGCCACAGTGACTACTTGAGGGAAGGAAAGATTGAAAAATCAGTCCACTGTGTATCTTTTAAAGATAAACTTATGAAATAGAACAGGAAATTTCTTTCCTGTACCAAAGAAACCGAATGCTACTTTCAGGCATTCAGAACTGGAGTTTAGCCTTGATTTTGTGTCTAATCTGTCTTACTGTGTCATGTCATGTCCTCTGCCCTTCTGCCCCCACCATTTTCCCTCCCTGGTCCCTCTTTCCTTGGTTGTTCAGGTATTAGTAAGGGTAAAAAAAGCTTTCTGCTGTTGTGATTCAAATCAGTGATTTAAGTGGGCTGCTTATCAGAGAGCCCTTTGGAACTGATAAGGGCACTTACTCCTTCACTACCAGACCCTGCCAAATGGCAGGTGTTACCTTATCATTTATAGCCCAAACAGAGCCTTGATTGCAGCATGATTTTCATTCATCCTTAGTGAAATAAGATATATGCATTGAAATACTTTACCTGCTGGCAACCTAAGGGAATACTCTGTTGCTGCAAAAGGGAAACATAAACAGCAGGTGAAGGTGCATCGTCTGTATTTTTCCAAAACTCCAGGTTTTGGAAACTAATGCTGGCATTGCGAGAAGCTTTATTTAATACAGGATATAGCATACATGTTACCAATGGATGCTGAACTCAGTGTTGCTTAGCCACCGAAAAGTATTTTGCTGCTTTTCCTTTTGGATTTATGTGGGAGAAAGCCCCAAAGCTAATTGCATCATTTTCTTGGGGAGCACTGAATTAAGAGCAGACTTGTGGAGCGGGGTGAAACGTTTAGTTCTACTTCTTTATGTGACTGTGATTAAAAAAGTGAGCATGTCAAACTTCTGTTTGCTTTTATTCTTTTTTTCAGCTTGTTCCCAGTTACACTTTGTTAGTTGAAGCGAGAGATATGGCAGGTCAGCCTTTTGGTTTGTGCACTACAGGAACAGTTGTTGTCAAAATTGAAGATACAAATGACAATGCTCCATCCTTTAGACAGATACAAGTAAGTGCATAAATGAAATGTCTGTATAAAGGGTAAAAAAAGAAAAGACTGTTTTCACCCTCATTCTAAATTCCTCATGGACTGTCCCTCAAATATGAGGCCTAATGCCCTGAGACAGTTAATGCTAATATAGATGTTTGAGAATGCCCTGTTGGTTGTGCTGTTTGGTAATTAGATCTACTGTTGATCTATCTACTCAAATTAGTTGTTTTGAGTCATTTACCTCATACCCATTGGGAGAAACCAGATGTGACTCATTTATTCACTTCTCCTGCAATGCATAGTCTTAGAAACCCTGTAATTTAACCATTTTTCAGCGGGGGGAAAAACTGATTCACAGCTAAGCATGACTGCATTACCATTTGACCAGCTTTTGGCTGCTTCTGTTTTGCAAAGGAAAATGTTCAAAGGAGTATGTCTCAAAACCAATGTACACAGCTCAAATACTACAGGAGATTTTTAAGGTGAAATTTATGAAAAATAATTCATTTTTCATGAGGAATACATGTACTTTACCCTTTCCATTCACTACTGTAGGATATCATCTATCATATTACTTGAGAATAACTCTTATTTGCTCTTCTTGAGCTTGTAGAGAATAACATAGCTTTTTAAAAAGATAATGAGAAGAATCCCCTTATCCTTTGCCATCCAAGTAAAGATGTATTTCATCCTTCTTGGCTTTAAGTTCTTGGGGTCTTGTGGTTTGTTTATATATTATATATATATATGTATTTTAATTTCCTCGGTGTACTTTTTCTAATTCTCAGCTTGGTCATGTATGCGAATTAGAATTTATAGCTGATGTGACTGAGGGAACTGTGCTAATTTATCTTTCCTGGAAGAATTCCAGAATTGCATATGTCAGTGATAGTTTGAGTGTATGAAGAAGCTGAGAATTCACGTGAGCAGAGAGGGACGGTTTACTGTTTGACATAGGGTGTAAAGGAGGAAGATAAACTAATGCATGAAAACAACTAATTACAGCAGCTTGATAAATTGACCCCTTGGCTTTAAATAGTCTTGTTTAAATATGGTGGTCTTCACTCCTGCATCATGGAACAGTATTCTTTGATTTAATTATTTTTTTTTGATACTCCAAGTATGAAACACGAGTGGAGGAAAACAGAGTGAATGTAGAAATACTGAGAGTCTCTGTTGTTGATCTTGATGAACCTGGTTCACCTGGCTCAGGCGCAGTGTATGAAATTATAAGAGGAAATGATGATCAGGCCTTTGAAATTACAACAGACAAAAACACAAATGAAGGAATACTGTGTGTTGTTAAGGTAAGTAAAAATCAAACTGCTAGAGGAAAATTTATGTCTCTTCAGGTTTTGCTTTTAAAACCAATAATCTAGGAATAATTTCTATTCAAAGAATATCTGTAACTGTCAAACTCATCAGACTTTTTTATGCACAGTGATTGCGGCTACCCCTCAGTTTTGTGTGCTCAGAATCCAAGGAGTTCTCTTTGTTATTCCAGAAGAGCTTGGTGCTTTTGCCTAATTCCACAGTTGTTGTTCAGACTTAGGGGTGTAATTTGAGGAATGCTTTGTGTCTGGTTTTTTAACAGAAATAGGAAAGGGGCAAAGAAGGGAAAGGTTTGACCACCTTTTCCAGTCTTCTCTCTAGGAGTTGATTAAACCTATCTTAGCATTAAACTCTCCAGGTTTTATTTTGCAGTGTAGTGATTTCTGGTTAGCTTTTCCAGGGTGTGAGGACATATGCATAAACTGTTGTGTTAGTTTAGTTACTTGTTAGACCCAGTACTTTTAAGATGTGAAGGAAAAGCTCCACTGCATCTGTACTCTACCACATCAGTTTGCCTCTTCATGCCTCTTTTTCATTATCTGTTAAAACTGTCATAAGAGGTAACTTCTAAGGAGCAGAGAAGAATATTAATTAATATTAACATTTGAAGATGTAAATTATAGAGGTAGAGATGCCAGTAATTTTTAAAATTATTATTTATTATGTGTTTTTGTTACCAGTAATAATTAGAACTTTTTCTAAAACTCTGTCCCTGGTGTATGAACGCAGTTGAAATTTCTTATATTTATTGTAATGCTGTAGTAGACTGGAGAGTATTATGACTAGGATAAAATTACCTCATGTGATGACCTTGGAGAAGAATAAATGGTAGCTACATACTTTCAACCCTATAAATTCAGATGTATTTTTAGATACTAGAAAGAAGTGTGATTGACTAATGGTGGAAAGGAAATATATGTAAGCTAAAATAAAGGCCAACTAGATATGGAAGGGGAGAATACCCTACCACGTGTAATTGTTTTCTCAGTTCTACTAATAATTCACTATCAGAATATTCATATAAAATTTTGCAGTGGTGCTACTTGTCTTATTAGGGGAATTTCCTCAGGCACTTTTCTTTGGCTAATGTAGAACTTAACATTTTTTTTAAAAAATCATGTCTCTCTACTGTGTTTCACGATGGATACTCAAGAAGGATAGCTGGCTTCTGTTGTAAATAAGTATGGTACAATTTTATCTGTTTGGAGACTCAGCAATGAAAGCAATACCAAGTTTTGTATTGGTTTGAAGGAAAAAAAAAACACAAACAAAACAACATCCCTCCTTTGTTACAGGGACTGGACTATGAAAGTGCCAAGCAAAGGGTTCTTGTGATTGGAGTCAACAATGAGGCACCCTACTTGCTGGCACCACATTCACAACAACTTTCCCAGAGCACCAGCTCTGTTACAGTGCATGTCCTGGACGTAGATGAAGGACCAGTGTTTAAACCATGTCTGTTACGCTTAGATGTTAAAGAATGTGAAGATATTGGGACGGCTATTGGGAGATATGTAGCAGAGGATCCAGAAACTGGAAATAGTGAAGGCATAAGGTACAAAAAACCTTACCTGCTAGGTTTTTTTTGGATTATAGCATGGGTTGGGATACAGGAAAGGGGAAACCGTTGTTGATATATATATGTGGTATGGCATACATATGTGTGTGTGCACCTGCACGCCTGTGAATGTATATGAATACATGTATCTAAATGTGTGTATGTACATATGCATGTGTGTGTATGTTTAGAATCTTTAACAAGACAAATTATTCTGGACAGATACCGGATACCACCTGGCCAATGTAATTGGATCAACATAGATGACAGATCGGGTGAAGTCAGAACTGTTAAAGTCTTGGACCGAGACATAGGAGAAATGAGACGAGGTCAATGCAATATCACAGTTCTTGCAGTAGACAGAAGTGAGTACTAAATGTTGGCGGCATTCTTTGTGGTCTGTAACAGTTGTTTATGTGCAAATTTAGTGTGGGGACAACTGTAGTGGTTCAGACCAATGGCCCACCTAGTCTGTTGCCTTGTCTTTGGGATAGCTCTATCAAATGCTTAAGAGAATATTATACAGCAGAGAAAGCCATTTCTCAGTGTTTTGAAAAGTTATCTGGCCCCATTTAAAATCCTCTAGTAATTTTAAATTGATAGATTTTCCTGTGGATTGTATTCTTTTATTTTTCAACTATTTTTTTTCAAATGTTCACCTGGAAGCTGTAAACTTGTCAGCAGAGAAAGTAGAAAGAAGTTCCTGAAAAGAAGTTGTTGACATTGCAGCTAAAAATTCTATTCCAAGTTTGCATATTAAAATTAAATGAAAATAATATGAATTTAAATTGTTTAGAACGTCTGTTGTGTATAAAGTAAACATGATTACATCTGCAGTCAACTGTTTTTAGGGAAAGAATTAAAAAATAGTCTTGATGTAATTTCACTGGAAGGCATATATATGCACTGACCAATTGCGTATTTGGAAAACTGTAATTAGGAGACAGAGCTCATTCCCTTCTTGCATGTAGACTTTGGTGATATAGTATGTGCCACTGATGAATCCTGCTACTGAATGGTAACTTACCGGGTAGAGGACAGAAAGAAGCCCCACTATTTCTTAAAGTCCGTGTTCCCATGGGAGGTGAGGGTAGTGAACTTCTTCCAGAAGTTAAAAGGCTCTTTTAGCTCTTTTCTCCTTTTGCCTCTGATTGTCTTAGTGTCCTTTACTCCTGGTTTATGGGCTCTTCCTCCTCTCATGCTCCTGTTAGAACAGGATGCGTTTCCACACAGATACACACAGTCAATAAAATGCATTGTCTGCACATGCAGAATACGGAGATTTGGGAGCTGTTGATTTATCTGCAACCAGCCAAGCAAAGAGAAGCAGCCAAGACAGAGCTGTGAGAACTCCCTCTCTCTATTTAAATCAGCAGTTGCTTTCCACCTTACTTCTAAACTTGAATATTACGGTTGATGATGTTTCATTGTGAAAGTCTGGAGTAGAAATTAATATGTGAATGTAAGAAGTAAGTACTAAAACTAGTTATTTTTATGTCACAGATGGTAAAACAGGCACTGGAACAATTCAGGTTTGCATCGTGCCTGGGAACAAGAATTTCCCACGAATTGCTCAAACAGACTATATAATGTGCAGAGACAGAAAACCCATCTGCCTTACTGCACAGGATGGTGATGAGGCTCCTTACAGCACACCCTTTGTATATCGCATAACTGACCGTAACTTGGCTTCCATGTGGAAGATAAGTCAACACAACGGTATGTTAAGACTTCCTTCTCCTCATTTAGCTGTAGGTTAAAAGGTGCTGAAAGTATAAATCCTTCCACGGTGTAGTTTTTCATCAACACGTTTCATCTAACTTTAAACTAATGTGGATCTGATAGCAGTACAGCTGCAACAGAAGGGAAGATTGTGATTATGGTTGCATTTGTGACGACTGAGTTGCAGGTATTGTTAACACTAGAACTGTCTTTGTCTTTTTTTTTTACAGATAATTCTGTGTATCTTTCACCAAAAGGTGATATTCCATTTGGAATTTATGATATTCCTGTAAGTGTGATGGATAATGGAGGAAAGGTTGGAGAGAACAACATAAGAGTTAACCTCTGTGATTGTGTTACGCCAACCGAATGCGATGGCAGGACCCGTCAGCTTAGTGGCGGAAATGTTACTCTTGGTCTCTGGGCCATCCTTGCAATGATCTTAGGATCGCTGTTATTGTTGTGTAAGTAAACTTTTTTCCAAAGCTCAAACCATTTAATTTTAAAATCAGCTGAGGAAGCGGATTCAAATTTAATTCAAACATTTTTTATTTTGACACTTGTATAGCTGTCATCACTGACTTAATGTACCTGCTCTATTTGTATCAGTATCACAGGTTCTTGCTCTAATCCTGTACTGTAGTTACTCTGTGTGGATTTTTATTTGTTTAAGTATATTTTGTGTAAGATGTTCTGTATGTTCGTGCTAATGAGGCCACAAAACCTGCATTCAGTACTGGAATCAAAAGAAGGTGGTAGTATAGTGCTTATCAGGTAAAGCAAAGTTTGTGAGTTCTAGAAACATTTCTGCTTTTAGAGTTACTAAAATCAATTTCCTAGAGCATTTTGTGATCTTTCTTGTGTTGTGGATTGAAACATGGAGTATCTGGGAAATTGGATTTCACAAGGGGTTTTACAAGAGTCTGTATAATCATAGAAGCATAGAGTATGCTGAGTTGGAAGGGACCCATCAGGATCATTGAGTCCCAACTCCTCATCCTGCACAGGACACCCCAAAAGTCCCCGTGTGCCTAAGAGCATTGTGCAAATGGTTTTTGTACTCAAGACAGGCTAGATGCTAGTGACCCCTTCCCTGGGAAGCCGTTGCAGTGCTCAACCACTCTTTGGGTGAAAAATGTTTTTCCGATATCCAACCTAAACCTCCCCTGACTCAGATTCATGCTGTCTCCTCAAGTCCTGTCACTGGTTGAGAGTGAAGAGATCTGTACCTGCCCCTCTACTTCTCGTCATGAGGATGTTGAAGACTGCTGTGAGGTCTCTCCTCTTCTCCAGGCTGAACAGACCAAGTGACCTCAGCCACTCCTAATAAAGCTTCTTCTCAAGGCCCTTCACCATCCTTGTCACCCTTCTTTGGATGCTCTATAATATCTTTGCATCCTTTTTATATTGCAGTGCCCAAAACTGCACACAATATTCCAGGTGAAGCTGCCCCAGTGCAGAGCAGAGCAGGACAATCCCCCTCCCTCTGACAGCTGGTGATGCTTTGTCTGATGCCTGCCAGGACAGGGTTGGCCCTCCTGGCTGCCAGGGCACTGCTGACTTCCAACTTGCCATCTACCAGGACCCCCAGGTCCTTTTCCATGGCACTGCTTTCCAGTATCTCATTCCCCAGGCTGTACAAACATCTGGGGTTGTCCTGTCCCAGGTGCAGAAGTGTTGAGGGACAGGTTGAATACTTCCACAACAGACCAAAACCTTAAAGTGATGTTGTGCCACTGGAATTGCCCAAAACCTAAGATTCTGGAAAGGCTAATATTGCTATTAACCAGTGAGGTGGTGTCAGTGATGTGTAAAAGAAAAATCAGAGCTTTGCGTTTTTTTACCAAAATCAGTTATAGTCTGACTAATAACATCTTTAAAAATGATAGAGGGCATGTTACAGTAGCTAGTATTTCAGAGTTTGTGTAGGTTTTCTTTTTCTTTCTTTTTTGTTTTTTTTTCTTTTCTGATTTTTGGAGGTGGGGGTTTGGTAATAATTAAAATGTCCAGCTCCTGTTGAATCTCAATTAGCTGTTCTTACTCAGGTAGATAGAAGAATGGGACCTGGACATGTTTTGAAGGCTAGATAGATCAATGTTTTATCTCAGCAGGGCAGGTATCCAAATTTCTGATATAACCCAAAGGTGGAATTTTCAGATGTGTGAACCTCAGTTGAGAAACTGCGTGAAATGTCAGCTACCTTTTTGTCACTTGACTGCATCCCTTGCAAAGAGATCCTTTGTTTTATTGTGAATAGGTTTTACCCTATGCGTCCTCCACGCAGTCCTGGGTGTCTTCTTCCTATCTGTCAGCATCAGGAAGCAGCCTGCTGGAATCACTGATGCAGATCTACTGACAGCTGATGCTACAGGAGCTAAATTAGAATGGAAGTGGCTCTTGTCCAGTTTTCACAGAAGTTTGTATTTTCAGAAATCAGACTGCTCAGTGGACAGTTAGGCAGAACTGTTCTGTTCCTTGTGGGCTTCTTTATTTTTAAGCTAACAATTTGAAAAGTGAAGAAAAAAGAATGGTTTTCTGAATGAAAGGTATTAGTTGTACATGATTCTTTTATGTAAATTCATTTCTTTGCGTCTCCATGACAACGAAAGGTAGCACTGTAGGAGGAATAAAATTAATACAAGGAATTAATATGTTCTGTAATATAATGATGCAAGTCCTCCAGGGTTCTGTTGCCCTTTTGTGTGAAACAGAAGTTTCTGGTATTGGGAGCCTTAGCTTGCATATTAGTTCCTTATGATATAATTTGACATCTGCATATTCATAGATGAAAATTATCTTGTGTACAACTTTGTTGTAGGCATAAGACATGATTTTTACCTGGATTTCATCTAAATTTTTCATTACTATGAATTTGTGCTGTGACAGTGCTTCCATAAAAGATGCTTGCATTTCTTTCAGAAAAACCAAGATGCGTTTTAGAAGTAGTAGTTCAAAAACAGTTCAACAGTGCAGTGAAAACTCCATATACTGTTTGGAAAAAAAAAAAAGAGCATATACAGCTTTGTTTGTGGGCATTTTTGGAAATTTTTTTTTAAACCATATTGATGCTTAGGCATTTAAAATTCACTATCCAACATAAGTAGATACCATTATGAGGTAAAGTTGATAGTATTTCCTTTCCACAGTAATCCTGATCACAATTTGTGGCTGCTGTGGCCGTGGAGTAATGCACAGGCAGGTGACTGATGATTGTGCCAATCACAACTTAATCATTTCAAACACAGAAGCTCCAGGAGAAGAAGTGATGGTAAGTTGTTTGTAAAGTCCTCAATGTAGAAACTTGTACTTAAGATGTCATAGCATTGCAGTTTAATAGGACCACCTATTAAAGGTAAAGGAAATAAGCAATCAATGCAGGGATCATTAGATGTGCTTTGCTATTTAACAAGAATTTGAAAATTCTTACTTCAGGCAGAGTTGGTAGTACCATATACATTTAAACGTACATTTAGACATAGTTATTAGCCCAAGTGCTTGTAATTCCTCCAGATTTTAAGTGTTTGGTTGGAAGTTTCAGGCAAACCTTTTAATAATTTCAGTCATTTTCCACAATGAGTTTAGATGGAAACTTACTATTTTGCTTGCGTTGAATATATGCTTATGGCAAAACGTTATTTGTTTTCCTTGGAGAAGGATTTTTAAATTTAGAAGATAGCAGTTGTAAATTGTAAGTACAATTTCTGCCCTTCCTCTGAAAAATGACCCCAGATACAATTGTTTTCACGTGAAGTCCATGTTCATGAAATTTGTTCTTGGTTTTGGCATCTAAACTTCTTTCAGTCTACCATGAATATTGTTTAGTTTACGGCTGCATTCATACATACAAACATAGCTCTTCAGTCTACCTCTTTTCTGTTATTCCCCACCCCCTGACATTGTCCTCATCAAGAAAAGAAGATAAGTTTAAAAGTGGTGATTTACTTCATGTTGAAACCCAAGAAACCCTAATAGTGACAAATGTCAATTTTCCTGTTGCCTAGGAAACACAATGTAGAGCCATTATAAACTAGCAGATGGACTATAGCATGTTTCTCTGGGATAAAAACTCAGTTTTTGGATCTCATATCATACTTAAATGCAGAATTTCCCTCTTCCCCCTTGTCATTATATCCTTTCGAAATGCTGTTTACTGATCTTTGTACACTGTACTAAGGATAGCCTTTTATTTGAATTGAAAAAAGAAACCAGGAAAAAAGTATCCCCAGTAATGCTTTTTTTGTTTGTTTTGGGGTGTTTTGTTTGTTTTTGTTTATTTTGTTAGGATCACAATATAATTCCTCTACAAAATACATGTGATCAAGGAGGATATGGAGTAAAAACAGGAGATCAACAAACATTTGAAATGGTAAAAGGAAGAGGGCATACCTTGGAATCAGTCAAGGGAGGTGGACATCAGACCCTGGGATCAGTTAAAGAAGGTGGAGGACAGACTATGATGGATACATGTAGATACTCCTACTCAGAATGGCATAATTTCACACATCCTCGTTTAGGCGAAGTAAGTGTTCTGAAACGGATCTTATCTTTGAAGTGTAGGTTATGGTCAATATATGACTTTTCAAGGAAGACATGTAGAAAGGTGGCTTTCTGGTTTTGGTTTCATTTCATTTTACCTCTCCCTTGCTCATCTGCATCCCCTTTGGAATACTGCCCTTTCAAGAAGTCATCCTTGACATATTTCAGACATTAGCATAAAATACTTTCTTTTCCTGGCTTAAACTATGGCGGTGTGCTATTTTTCCTTTTGAATATTTAATAATTTAGAATAATTACTGAAGCTTTTGTGAGGGTTCTTTTTCTTTTTTTTTTTTTTTGAGAATGTCTGTTGCTTTTATTCTAACTGCTTGCTTTGTACTAATTTAAACCTCATGCTTACCTTTGCAATGGAGCAGGAATGAATGTACAGCATTAGAAATGTAGTCACTCCATGCCTTGGAGATCAAAAAACTCTCACTACTTGCCTAACTCAGTCTTTTAATTTCAAGTGGATTTTAGTGGCTTGGCAGGTTATTTAAACAGGTTCTTCCTCTTTTCTTGTTACATACATGATTAGTAGAAATGATTTCTTTATTAAATACTTATATTTTGTAGTCTTAATGATATAGACCAATCATGTGCATTTTTTGTATGTAGGAATCCATTAGAGGACACACTCTGATTAAAAATTAATCAATGAAAGGTAAATCAAAAAGAAATTATTTTTATGCAATATGTTTAGGATAACAATTTAAGAAAATAAGATATGTCCTCTTCCTATCCAGAAGGTGCACCTATGCAGACAGGATGAAGAACAGAAGCATTCTGAAGATTATCTCCTTTCATATAACTATGAAGGAAAAGGATCCTTGGCTGGCTCTGTAGGCTGCTGCAGTGATCAGCATGAAGAAGAGGCACTTGACTTCTTAGATCAGTTGGAACCCAAGTTTAGGACATTAGCAGAAACATGCATAAAAAGATAAATGTGCCTTTCACAGTGCTAAACCCCCCCCATGTAAATAAGTGGCTGTCGTACTTTTGTGATATTAGGTATTTTGGAAGTGATATGGGAAGAGGTTTATAAAAATTAATATAGACTGGTGAGAGTGTAAGTAACTCTTGCTTTAAATTTACATTTTCTTACACTGGACACATTCCATCAAAAAAAGGGATTCAAAATATTTTGTCTTTAGAGTAGGTTAATATAGTAATGGTAGTTTCTATTTAGATTATATTTTGCATTCTTTGATTACTTAAAATGCAAAACTTATTCTTTAATTATTCAGTTTAAAAATTTTATTGCATTTGGCTTTGGAAAAGGAAAGATTTTTAACTCACTCTTTCTTGGTTTTCTTTTTATTTTATAGAAATGAAACAAAAAACATTGTTGGTGCATATCAAATACCTTGTTGATTTTTAACTTATATGAACTGAGATGCAAAATATTTTTTCATTTTGGATGTAAGAATACTCATGAATATATTAGAAAACTTGACATTTTGATTGAACATTAAATATATATATATACTGTATATATGTAAAATAATATTCAAAAATATATTTTTCTCCTAATGGGTTACCACCCATCAAACTTGCTATCCTAAGGGATTTATGGCATCACCACATAGGGTATCAGCATTGTTGCAAGTATGTATTTTTCTTATAAGGAAATAAAAGATTGAAAAAAAATTGCAAAATAGAGGTAACTATCATATTTCAAATGAACGCAAGACAAATCTTATGTTTACTTCATGTAAGTTGGTACCTCAGTTTCTTGTGAATTGACATAGTATCATTGCAGAAATGATGACCATTGCCAAGAGTTTTGTCCAGTGTAGCTACGACTGCCTTTTCTACTTGCACTGTTATGGACTCCAGTAACTGGTTTTGTAAGTAGAGCTTGACAGAAGATGCAGCTCAAATGGATTGAGAATATTCTGCATTATTAATGTGTTTTAGAATATAATTTTATTGAGATGCAAAATTACACTGGGATAAACTGTCTGTTTTGAGTGTAACATGTGGTAGTTGTAGAGGTAAGCATTTACACATATCTCTGGCAGAAATCATCTGAATCCCGTTTCTTATTTTACTCAATTAAGCTTACATATACACATATATATATACACACACATATAAGACTCTGAAATACCTTTGGCAGATGTCCGTAGTGGGACCTGAATGCTGCCCTAAGCAGCAGGTGGAATTTCACCTCTGCTTCCCAGGTTTTAAATCTTTTTTAATATATGCACTCCTGGTTAAGTAATCTGTCCTCTGCGCTCTGGGAATTCACTTGTGCCTTAAAAGAACATCTCAGTGCCTATGAGAAACTTGTGCAATTACTTATTTTTGTTGCTCTAATTCTGCTTTTAGGATTTGCTCTGTAAACATATGCCTTAGGGATATTTTCAAATATTTACTATAGCTAATGATCTGTAAAAGGAATAATTACTAACAACCAAGAGTCTTGCTGCTCTAAATTTCAGTTGCTGCTTCAGTTCCAGTGGTTGCAGTTCATTCCACTACAATTATGGTCGGTGAAAACCCATAACAGTATAAAGCATTACCAACATTGTAAACCTTACCAACACTGAAAACCTTATGTTTCACACTGTAAATGGGCTTCAGAATATTTCTTGTAGGAACTAGCTGTGGCTAAGAACTTGATAGATCAATGTTCAGTGTACTTTACTGTATCTTTTGAAAGTGGTAATGAATTCATCCTGAGGTAGATTCCCTGGCAGTGGTAATAGTGACAGTCAGCAGCAGCAAAATATTAGATGAGAACCAAGGTGTTATGAACTCTATTTAAAAAAGGTGTTCTGTCGTTACTCTTCTGAACACTGCTCTTCTTTAACACTAACATAAACCAATTTTTCTGTGCATGGACCATCAGATCTGACTGATGTAAGTCAGGATTGCTCTGCTGATGCCAGTGAAGCTATGCTGACTTTATGTCAGGTGAAGATCTGTCCCCTGGTGATCTTGCTGCTTTGTGTCTTGCATCTTTATGTTTAGTTATTGGCTGTACACTTTTTAAGGTAATATTAATGTCTCCCCTCCCTCTCTTAATGTTTGGTGGTGTGTTTGTTTGTTTTTTTTAAATTATGTAAAAATCCTATGGTTTGGAATGACCTTGGGTAAATAAGAGACTGCACTCTTTTGAAAATTACTTTGGAGGGTGGTGTAGAGAGGCCTTGGGGAGTATGGCTTCTTTCCTTATGAAATATAGTAGTAATACTGTTCTAAAAGAATAGACCAAATGTCTACAAGATTCAATTGAATTGACATTGGCTGTTTTAAGTGACTGTTTTAACTTACTACCCTGAAGTTAAAATAAAAATTATTTAAATCAAAGTAATGTTTTTCTACTCTAATTTACCTTAAAAATGATTGTGGTTTTGGTTGTTTCATTTGTTTTGTTTTTTTTTTTTTTTTTACATTTCAACAAATATAGATAATTAATTATTCTAATTTAATGTCTCTTTAAGCAAAGTAGAAAGCTGGAATCACTTCTACTTTTTTGTCACTTAAAAATTAAAGTTCTGAATTGAACCAGCTATTTCAATAAAACCAAGAGTAGAAATGAGATGCTTAAAAAATAACTATAAAACATTCTTTTCACTGTATCTTCTAAATATGTGAATGGAAACTTTGTATAAAGCATTAAAAGTTTACAGATACCAAGTACCAGATAATATTTGTGTAAAGCTTACAAATTGAATATTTGAAAATGTATAATTCACTTGTTGTTACTGTCTTGAATTGCCTTAAAAATTGTGAAGATTTCTTCAACTAGGTAATTTTCAAACTACCTAGCAGTGTCAAAATTATCTTAACATCATATTTTTAGTTATATTTTGTACAACAGTGAGTAATAAATTTTTTTCAAAATAAAAGGATCTTCTACAAAAACTGTTCATTTCTTGTACATGAACCAGTTTATGAAGATAAGCATGCCTATTTCTTTAGGGGATTGGATTTTTAAGTTTTAATTGAAGTGGTTTTGTGATATTATACTGCTGTAATGCTAGTGGTACTTATCCTTGCAGCATAAGCAGTGGTGGATTCCAGCTTGAGTTTTATAGTACAAGCTGGTAGCTGTCTGGGTCTTTACCAGTGCTTTTAAAATGTTCACCAAACAATTGACAAATTCAGGATCTTGGAAGTACAAGACATTACTCTGTCATCTCACTGGTAAATTTTAAAACATACATAGTGCCTATTTTCAAAACCTCATAAGGAAAACCCATGGCATCAGATAACCCAAATTTTCATGTTTGGCACATAAAACTGCAGAATATCAGTATTGTGGGGACAACAATACAATGATCAGGGGACCAGTGAAATATCGGGTTAGGTTATCTGGCTTCAAGGAAAGAGGGAAATTCACAGATTGGAAATTCACAGGTGGGAAGGGACCTCTGAAGGTCCAGGGTGGGTCCAACCTCCCTGTTCAAGCAGGGTTGCTTGCAGCTGGTTGTCCTGGACCACATGGGTTTTGAGTATCTCCAAGGATGAGGACTGTACAACCTCTCTGGTAAACCTGTTTCAGTGCTCAGTCACTTTCAAAGTAAAAGTGTGTTTTCTGGTCTTCAGATTGTGCCTCGTGTGTTCTGAGCACCAGTGAAAAGAGCCTGGCTCTGCTGTCCATGCACCTTTCTTTCAGGTATTTATATAGTAAGATCCCCCCAAACCTTCTCTTCAGGCTGAGAAGTTCACATGGCTCAGCCTTTCCTCAAAGGCGGAGTGCTCCAGTCCTTTCATTGTTTTGTGGCCCTTTGTTGGTCTGTCTCCCATATGTCCATGTCTCCTTATACTGAGGAGCCCAGAATTGGACACAGGAATCCAGGTGTGGCTTCACCAGTGCTGATTATAAGGGAAGTATCACTTCATTCAACCAGGTGACAGCACTCCAAATGCAGACCAGGATGTCATTGGCTTCCTTTGTGGCAAAGGCATGTTGCTGACTTAAACTCAACATCGCGTCCATCAGGACCCACAGGTCCTGTTCTGCCAAGCTGTGCTTTCCAAGTAGCCAAGCTGCTGGTTGTGCCCTTCTTGGTTAAAATGGCCCATGAGGACCAGGGCCTGCAGATGGGAGACTGCTTCTAGCTGCCTGTAGGAGTCCTCATGGTCAGGGGACCCACAGCACACACTCACTCCCTTGTCATCCATATCATCTGCTCTTTAATCCTCACTCATAAGTTTTCTGTGGGCCTGCAGGCAACTTGTTTGGAGAGCAGGTTGGGTAGGCATCTGCATGTATCTGGCCCCTGAAGCAGGGAGCGACCCGCTGCTGTTACACACTCTCTGCTTCCTCCAGGTGCTTCTGCATGGCTCAGGCTTAGCTAGCACAGGTGCTTCGCTTGAGAGCACACATGGTTCCTCCTTAGCTTGGAGGGCAGTGTACCTGCCTCAATATTCACTCCTCCTCAATACTGAGGCCGTTGATGTTTTTCAGCTCATAAAAACGGTGCCCCTCCTTCCAGCCCTGCATTGTCTGGTGCTGCAGAACTGTGAAGCCAAGAGGAGTGTCATCACAGGGAGTACAGAGAAGGTCTGTGGCACTCCATGCTGCCTCATCGAGCAGTTAGAATCAGAGGGCTGAGCTCAGCATTTATGTGCTGGCCATGTTTGTGAGATGGAGGGTGGTTACATCCACTGCTCTGAGTGCTGGGTGACAGAGCTGTGGAGAGACTGGTGGGAGGGGAAAGAAAAAAGAGCCTAAAACAAAGCTGAGTCAGCTCAAGCTGGGGCAATAGTTGAGCATTACAATGAAAGTGGAATTCAAAGTCTCCCACTGATCTTTCATTTTTCCTGGTTTTGTGTATTTTCCCAAGAGAGCAAAGCATTCTTTTATGAGGAGGCTGTTATACAAAGCACTGTTCTTGCTCTTTTAATCCTAATCAAAGCCTTCTGCATGAACCTAAGGCAAGCTTTTTAGGTTAAAAGGACTATGTTATTGGAACAGAAATGTACCTGAGATGAGAAAGGCAGCAGCCCATCCAACAGAATTACTTATAGTGAAAATAGACTACCATAAAATCTATCATTTGGCTTGTTTTTTGTTTTGACCTTACAACTTTGGCAGTTTATATATATATATAATTTTTAGGGGACAGTGTGTGTGTTCCTATGAAGTATTGTTGATTTCTACTGAAATATTTATTGATTATTACCCTTCAGTATATATTCAAGTGGAACTATGTGAATATTTATACAAACTTCTGTAATATCATCAGATAAATCTGTGACATTAAAAAAAATGCTTATGTATAAAAATCAGATTTGCTGGATTAAAAGATATCTAGGTAATACTGATGATCAGCAAAGCTAAGCAAAGAGATATACAGAAGTAGATACTGTGCATTGTTTTGAACAGTTTTCAGACATCTAGTGTCTTATTTCAGCTGAAGCACGTTGAAAATTCTGTATGCAGTGCTTTCCATCAGCAAGTGCCTTGAAGAAATCTGTGACCTCAAAGTAGTAGCTTCATATGTTACGGAGAACCAACATTATTTATGTTCAAACAACTCTCCAAGCAATTTTTTCTCTTCTCTGATCCCAGGCTCCTCATACTATTTTAGGACTTGTCCTCTTTAGCTGTAGCCTCCAGATCTCTCTCTTATCCTAGTTTCTGTCTTCTGTTTTTCTCTATCTGTTCTCAGCCCTAGCCTCAGGATGTGTGAATATTGGTATCATCTCTCACCTCCAAAAGGATCTGGTTTTTGTTCATTTTTTGGTTTGGTTGGTTGCTTTTGTTTTTTGTTTGGTTCGTTGGTTTTTTGGTTTTTACTTTTTCTTCATGTGTCAAACATCTTTGATGCAATTTACCTTTTCTTCTAGTCCTGCTCTGTGTCATCTGAGTGGGCTGTCTTCACACCAAGAGAGGTAGTACTGAATATGTGAAGAAAATGCAAATAACTTAGCAAAAGCATCTAAAAATGTAGACATCTCTAAATGACCTCGCCATCATGCAGTAAATTTGTAGTTAGCAGAGATTTAGGCAATGGAGTTTTGGATCATGAATAATTTAATCTGAAAACAAAGGTCTCTATTTGGTCAAATGACTTCTGTATCTAATTTCAGTTACAAGGTCTATGGTTACAGTGACAACTGAGAGGAAAATTTTGATCAGCTTCAAAGGTTCTTAGATGAAACATGCTTCAGAAAGTTCATTCTTTACATATGAGCCAATGGACGTTCCTAAATTGCCTGCAAAGTGCAAATCAGACTCATGATTTAGTCAAGTGTGGCAGGCATGATACCAATACAGGTATACCTGACAGTAGAATAACCCCTGGGAAATAGTAAAACTTTTAATTAAGAAGCTAGAGACACTGAAAATTTTGAAGTGTAAGGTTATGTGTGTATGTGCATTCTTTCTTTTTTTTTTTACTTTCTAAGAAAGCATTGGATCCTTGGGCTAAAGTTAAATATGGCGTTGAAAAAAAGTCAGCCTCCACCTGATCTCAGACAACTTAGATTTTCAATGCAAATGGTCTTTATCTGTTGAAATTATTATGAGTGACTGAAAATAGTCTTGGGCAAACAAGGAAGCATTACACAACTTTTTAAATACAGGTAGCTTTGTTAGATCAACCTATAATCAAGCCATCCCATAACTACAACCAAATCATGACAAACTTATCACATGAATGCTAAAACAGATCAAATAGGCCTATAAAGTCCCATCTCTCTGCTTCCACTTTAAAGAGGCTGTAATTTTACCAGATCAAGGAGTGTAGGGTGAGGTTTTATGATCCGCCTGTACTCTAGAACACAAAAGCAATTGGCACCTTTTCCTTGCCTCCCTAACACATGGTTTTAAGATCACCTTATATCTTGGGTTTTATTTTGTACACAGCTCAATCAGTCATTGCATCAGCAACAAAACTAAAGTGAAGAAGTTAAACATATAACACATATAACATAAAACAAATATAGGAAGCTTTTAGATAATAATCAAAGAATACCTGATTTTCTCACGCTACTGCTAAATTCTGTAGTAACATGAAACAGTCTTCACTGATGACCCGTGGCTGTCTATATTACTGAAGGTAAAGTTTTAGTTATTTCCTCTTAGATTTAATTAACCACATGATATCTAGAACTCCAGACTCAGAGTACCTTAACAGCCAGCAAACCTTTACACAAAAAATAATCTTTTACAATTAAAAATCATGAAGAAAATAACAATCAAAATGCAAATTCAAAGATCACACCATTATGTGGAGTTGCACTACAGACAATCAAAACCTCTGCAGTGTTAGCTTTATTAATTTTTATCTATCTTACAGAAATTGTATGGGGACAAAAATTGATAAAATATTAAGCCTAGTATGCAGCGTAGATTCAAGACAGGAAACCTAAAACTTTTTCACTAACTAGTGATATTTTGTAAAATGGATTTGTTTTCCAGGATAGCTGTCTTGTTTGTTTGTGTACTGGTGACTGTATAGCACGGATCACATTGGTCTGTAACATGACTATCAGGAAAAAGAGAAAGTGTTGTTCACTTTTACCAGAAAGATTGTGGCAGGAAGTTGTTAGAAATAGTTGTGTCTTCTTTGTTCACTGTAAGGCTACTTGACTTTGAATGAAATCCAGTGTAAGCACTGACTGATGAAAATCTATTTCACTCATCATTATTATTAAAATTATTTCATTTTTCCAAAATCTATTCTGGTTTCTCTTAGATGTTTGCATTGGCACCCTATTTCAGTACTGTAGTTTTATGTTGTAAAGTAAGGTATGATACACAGTGTGAAGATCTCTGAGCCACAGTTTTTTAAGGAGTATGCATTTCTTTCTAAGTACCACACAGAGTGCTTAGAAGAACATGTCTTCTGCTCTCCGTGCTCCTTTTACAGTATTCACCCATTCATTTAGGAAGAATGACTTGATGGCAGGAATAAGAGTTCCTGGCAGCAGTATCTGCCTCATTTCTTTCATCCTTCCCTGTTGCAAGGGTGCACATCTCTGTATTGTTCCCAGCCTGGGCCCTTGCTGCTGAGCTACAGGCATGCATCGAGAGAGGTGCCAAGCCTGGGAAGATAGGTCAGCTCTGCTCTGCATTGTGTTTCTGCAAATGGGTTTCAAGGAAAGAGCAGAGTCCAGCCAGCAATGTAATACATGTCTACCAAGCATGCAGCACTATAAATTTTTGGAAATTTGGTGCAGTTACAGAAATGCTGGATCTCCTAAAGTCTCCTGTGACAGTTTACTGGAGTAAATTGCAGACTGCCCTGCAGACAAATGCAAAATTTGGAACTCGTTTTCTAGACCATTAAATACTTTCTAAGTTTTTCTGGGGATCTATATGTGTTCACAATAATATATAAATAAAAGAAGAGGAAAATATGTAGATGGGGTGAAGAGTATCTTTGATGTGATTTTAACATGGAGGATGAGCCCTGCAAGCTGTTGGGTAGCTGCGCAGTTCCAAGGCAGTTACTTCTGCTTGAAAGATATGGTTTAATTAGTCAAAGCAGGGTAGGTGTTGTAATAAAATAAACTACTGTTTGGTTGTTATTGCAGTTGAAAAGCACTGTTTGGTTTAAGCAGTAGAGAAGCTGTGCAATCAGCTGGTCCTTGAAACAACGGTTATATTTTCAACTTCAGACATGTAACAAGGTGTGGGACAATGGCTATCAGTTTCACACACAGTTATGTACATAAAAACCTGTGAGTGCACAGACTGACAGACATGACTGACAGAATACTCCCTTTCCTGACAATTGTGCATGAAGAGATTAGTGCTGCTTTGTTTACTGTTCACAAGGACCACAGCTATGACTGAAAGTTGTTTTCATAAATGATAGGAAGAAGATTAGAGTAGAAACAGGAACTGCAGAAGACAGTCAACAAGAACAGGAGCAGAATATTATTCAGCTATTGGTAATGATAGAGAATAAATGTACTGTGGTGCATGTAAATTCAGACATTGGAATAACAGATTGATAGTCAATGCATCCATCCCAGGATATGTAGAGTATATATTTTCTCTCTATGGCCCATGCTGTAATGGCCATTGCAACAAAATATAGGCAAATCATTCAACATTTATGTGTTAATAAGCATCTACATACAATCTGTTTTAGAAAGAGTGAATCAGAATTGATCAATAAGTGCCATGAGAACCGGTCTAAATTTGAAACCATGATTTACTCTTTTACTTAAAGTACACTTAAATAATTTTGTACAAGTAAAATGTGGCATGAGATAAATACTGCAAGACAAGACTGAAATGGAGTAAAATAAAATTTGGAAATTATCTGTCCTCTGCATAGATCTGTTTGGTTACAAGGGAGCAATCAATTCCTATTTAAAATCCAACAACTGTGTCATTGCAAGATAGTGCTGTAAATTCCTAGCAAAAGGGAGGTTTTCCAGAACCTCTCTGCACACTCCATGGAAGAGTGACCAGAGCTCCAGAGGCTGATCCAGTAGAGGGTATAGGAGTCTCAGACTACTTTTACATTACCAAACAATCTGTCACACCAACACTGGATCAGAAGGTTAAAGTGCTTGGTGCCAAGGCTTTTACTTATATGTCTAAGATGATTAGGGCAATTTCAGGTGGCCTCAGTCAAGATTTAGCCTGGTTTCCTGAGTGGAACATCCTCTTCCTGTTGATTGAAACCCTTTGAGGGCTGTTCACTGTTTGAAGCTTTATGTCTTCATTAGGAGTGATGAGTGTATTTGATGTATGCATAGAGCAGAGATTTTGGCTGAGTGTCCTCCAAAGCAAATCAAGTTTGCTGATACCAGAACTGGTCTGAGAACTGCACCAGTATGCACTAAGTGGGGGTGGCTGGGACATTCATGTCAAAATGCTCTAGAGAAAATATCAATGTAGACACTGCTTCGATGACTGGGACACACTTGCCGAATGTAAGGATTTTAGAACCCTGCAACTTGTCAAAAGAATGAGACTTGGCATCTGTTATAAACTTTTTTTCTGTCTGACACAGTAAAAAGCCAGCCCTAAATTAATACTACATGAAGTTCTTCAAGGACTTTCTATCTTATTTCAATAAATTTAGAGACACGTGAGGATATCATATTTCTCTAGTTTCATTCAGCAACAGCTACCATACTTATCTGTGGCATCCCACATGAAAAAAACAGGTTCATTCCAGTAAAAGCACGAAGCAGACATATTTAATATTTTAAAAACATCAAGTGACAAATTTGTTGTTATAATTTAAGGTCATATTTACCTCAGGCTGTGAAGCATAAATGCATGAGGAAAAGAGAATTTGTTTGTCTGGATCAACTAGTAAATCTGTAGCTGCACAGAAACTGGTGAACATCTTGCTAGTGAAGCACAGAAAACTTTCGATGACATAGTAGGTGCAGAATCTGGGACACCTGATAGCATCATACTAAGAATGAAGAGAATATTAAAAGTAGTTAGGATCAAGACAGAAGGCACATATGAAAATGATTTAGCTCCAGTGTAGATAATGGCCATGTGAATATGAGTTGTTCAAAAAAATTTTCAAGTCAAGTTTAAAAAAAATGCTGAGCTGTTGCACCAATCATGTCTTCAAGCTTATGTAAAAAATCATTACAGTTTTAATGCACTGAGAAAGTAATTAATCATATTTACAGGAGAAATACTGTCTTCTCTTGACATTCTGAAATGTACATTTTCTATTTCTCAAAATGGTATTTCCTATCTATTTTTCTTCATGATTTGCATAAAATACTCCTTTGCCTTCCAGGTAAACACAGGAAAGAGAAAAGCTATGACAGTAAATGAGCAGAGACAACATGTTCCAGCAACTCTTTCAAAATGCTAAAATTACTAGTTGCTCGAAGAACAAAATTTCTGAAGAGAAAAGAAGAGAGAAGGGACAAGTGAAAAAAGCAGTAAGAAAGAGGATAGAAATACATTTAAAATCATTTTTCCACTTATACATCTATCAGCAGATGTAAAAATATCCAGTTTACATCAGCTTGCTTCTTAGCCTCTATTTTGGTCATCCAGCTGCTTTAAAAAGAAAACTGAAATTCATATATCTGTTCATAAGGTTAGCTACTTGATGTGATTTGACATTGCTACTGAGTCTGTTCTGCTGCTACAAGGCAGTTTCCTTTCACTGTCCAAACATGTCTTACCAACACGATTTAATTGGCTCTCAACAAAATTACTATAATAAAAAAATTCTCAAAGAATGATTGCAAAATTTTCCACAACAATGACTAAGTTGTGAACAAGATCAAACATAAATGCAATAGAAGAAGAGAGATGTTGAGCAACTAAAGCTGACTCCTGCCACAGGAGACACCCTGAGAAGCTAATTTTGCCAAAAGACATAAGACTCTTCCATTTACTCTTCTGGAAATTAACATTAAAATACAATGTCCTGTGAGGCAACTGGGCAACCACAATCATCAAAAAATCATATATGAAAAGAAGAGTAAACTCTAAGGAAGATTAAACTCTTCAAAGTTAATAACCTATTGCAGAACACCAAACTACAAATGTGATCACTGAATGCCTGGAAGCAAGTGTACAGAATCTGAGGGGTGGATCTTTAGTTTAGCTTGCCTAGGTACACGTCACCAACATAATCTCTGTTTCTGGCTTGTCAAAGTTTTTGTTTCTCCATTTTATCTTCTTTATCATTGTCCTGGTTTTGGCTGTCACCCTGAAGAGTGAAACACACAGGAACACACAGCCTGTGGGATCAGAATAGCCATAGTTGTGTATAAAATTCCCTTAAACACCCGCAGTGTGCACACTACTCTTAAAAACCAGGCAGTTTTCTTTAGAGATCTGTTTCTATTTTCCTGCACTGTGCTATGTAGACAGAACTGCTATATCACTTTTCTTCCACTGCTGTTCCTATCAAGTGCACTCACAAATGCTTTATGATGTTCATATGTAAAATAATATTATGATATAGTAGGTACCAGAGGAATTGCTGACTAGAAGCAAGAGAAATTATGGCAAAAATCCCTATTAGTGATCAGTAGTAACTCTTGAGTTTCACAGAAAAAGTGAACCAGGATGGAGTGCATACACTTCCTTACTATCTAATACAAGTGCAGGGAAGAGCAAGTTGGCAGTACTCTCAGTTTTGTGCTCTTTCATCTCTTGGACTGATTCCCAGTGAACCTGAATCATCTAGAACAGTAGTGACTGGGACAACACCTTTCACCAAGGTATTAGTCTAAACTATTCCAGTTGCATGAAAAACATTAGGAAAGGAACTCACACCACTGAAATGAAGGTTGGGAGTGGAAAAGTATAAGGGTGTTACATGTTGGAGAAAAAGTGTTTAACTCTTTGCATTGCAGCAGATAATTTTCTTTGTCAAAATTCTTTATTCTTGTAAGAGGGCTGGTGTCAGCTTGGTAGCCAAAGACTTCAGTGTCTTAAGGTACACCAGCTAATAGTAAGACTCATAGGTCAGAGGTTCACTGTGCTTACTCTGTTCAAGCATATAGCAAACAAGAAGAGCCTACACTACAGTGTATACTCTAAAGAAGTTGTGTTGGGTTTTTTTGAGTATAGTAGCTTGTATGGTACTATGGTTAGGGTTTGGGATTAAATCAGGGTTGGTAAGTATGGCGTGTTTTTGTTGTTGCTGAGCAGTACTTAAACAGAATCGAGGTCTTTTCTGCTTCTCACCCCACCTGACAGAGAGGAGGCTGGGGGTGCACAAGGGATTGGGAGGGGAGACAGCTGTAACAGCAGACCCCAAATGACTGAAGATGGGGGAAGAAGTAGAAAGAAAGGACACTTGGGGTTATGGAGTCTGTCTTCACAAGTAACTGTAATATGTGATGAAGCGTGACTTTCCTGAAGATCGGTGAACACCTGCCTGCCAGTGGGAAGTGGTGAATTAATTCCTTATTTTTGTTTCGCCTGTGTGCACAGCCTTTGTTTTCCCTATGAAACTGCCCTTATCTCAACCCATGAGTTTTGCAAATTTGTCATTATTTTCTCGCAAGCTCTCTGCAGGAGAGTGAGCAAGCAGATGTGTGACCTGCCTATCGGGCTTAAACCATGACAGAAGTAAACCAAAGAAGCATTTGATTGAAAGGTGCAAGACAGCACAACTGAGTGTCTCTACTACATTTATTTTCATAATTATCCAAGTTTCAACAAGTCATTAATATTTTAATTATAATATTCTTACAACAAATTTGTTGCAAGCTGTTTTTCTCCAAGCTCACTTCTTGATTTATTACCTAAGATATCTTCTATAGGCAAGAATTGGATCATATCACAAACTCACTTTAAAGAAAAAAAAATGCAAATCTAGTTGCATCTACTTACAAATAAAAAATACTTGTACCAATTCATGCCTAAGGAGGATGTAGTATTTCCAGAGCTGACTGCCACTAGATCTAGCCCTTCAAGTTTTCCCAAAGAAACCCCTGTGGAAAAGAGCATTAGAATTCCATATTTAATGTATTTGTGTTTGTAGAAGTACTAAAAAGGGCATCTAGCTACCGGCTGTATGCATTCTTGGTTTAACTTAAAATTACAGGATAAAGATACTGAATCAGTTTTACAGCTCAACATACTCCACAACAGTAAGTACAGAGAGCTTTAAATTTTTCTTTCTCTTGTCCTACAGCTTTCTACTCCTACACTTCCCCCCTAATCCCTGGAAAGAAGTTTATCTGAGTATTTTTTGGTGTTTCTTGAGGATCCTGATTTCAGTTATTTCATATTAATTGAAAGAGGACATAGAAAACTTGGATCCTCCTGTAGAAAGGGCATGTTCTGAAGCCCTATGATGTACCTCTTGTCAGTAGAGCTCCACTGACCCACTAATCTTAAATATGAGAATATTTAAAAATAAATACTGCAGTAGGGCGCATGAATACAGGCTCTCTCTTATGCAATTAGTTCTACAGCATTTAATATTGTATGCAAAGAAGAAAACAGTACAGTTACATTAGGGAGGATGGCAGAGAGTTACAGGTATACATTTCAGATTATTAGACCAGTAGTTGAAAATAAGCAATTTTATTACTAATTAAGAATTTTATGCTTCATCATTTAGAATGTCTGCAATTATTTTAGAAACACAATACAGGATAACATTAACTACTAGTCCAGCCTATAACAGGACTCAGTTAACATTTTGAAGCTCATTGTTCCTATTGGGACAAAGCAGAGAATCTCCCTGGCATACAGGAATCCACAGCTGAACATAGGAGCAAATGTCACCTTGCACCCAGTCTTTTTAAGCATTTGGTCATGGTGAGCTGTAATAGAAACCTTTGGGACTCACTCTTTAAGCAAACTTCCTAGTCTGACCATCCATGAAGCTGTCTGCTTTCACTGCTGACACTGAAGCCTCTTCACAGGGAGAGGCTCCACTGAGCCTATGGGTGCCCTGCTTGATTCCCCTCACACCCTACTTACACAGTCAAACCAGGTTTCCTTACCAGTCCGACCCCAGGTTTCCAAAGCAGAGTCTCAGATGTCTCATTCCATGAAGCCATTTATTCATGATACAGCAACACAGAAACAGCCCGAGCTGGTGCCTCCAAGGAGCACCCTCAGCAGAGGAACTGCTGGGGTTTTATACCACAGTCTCCCTTCGTGCAAGCCTTACGCTTCTTCCCTAGTCTTCAGCTCCTGCCCTCTTCTCCATGTCCAGCCACCTTGTTGGCATCACTGATCTTCATCTCCCTTGTTATCCAAAAGGTCCGCAGTTCCCAGCTCCTGCTGTCTCTCCCAGTGTCCATTCGCCTGGCTGGCATCACCCATGTCTATGCCCTTTGTTATCCGAAAGATTGGCTCTTCGTGCCCTCTTGTCTCGGGCATCAACCAGAGCTCAATCTCTATTTCAGTTTGCATCTCCACCTGCAGCTTGTGAGCCCAGCTACCTGAACCAGATGTATTCCTCAACACACCAGGGAAATTCTTCATTGCCTTCCTCTAGAAACCTGGGAATAAACCAAAAACAAACAAAAAACCCCAAACCAACCAAACAAAAACACCCCCACAAACATTAAAAAAACAAACATGAAAAACACCCCAAACAAACAAAAAAACCCCAAACTCCACCAAAACAAACAAACAAAAAAACCCCAAGAAACCCCCAAGTGGTGCAGAAATGAGCACCTAGATGAACATTGCCACAAAAAATACGTGATACACTAAATTCAACGCTCTCCATCATTCAGTGAAAGAAGTTGAAAAAAACCTTGCCTGTGGATTCATAAAGTAAAGGACTTAGTTTCCTTCCCTAGGAAAGAACCTAAGGAAAGTTTATTAATATGTCAATAAAGTGTTTAAGTTTTTGACTAATCTTAAAATATATCTTTCCAGTGTCCCCGCTCCCCATCCCTCCCACTATTTCATCACTTAATGTTGATATCAGATTTCATTTCAGGGTTTTTTTCTTATGATCAAAACATACACTAGGAATAGTGTGCAACTTTGATGGCAACATACTAATTCCCTCAAATTCTAGGACATATTTTGGACTTTTAGGTAACAGGTTACAGATTATACAACACTTACAGACAGACTATGAACCAAAAAAAGCACGGAATAATTGTATCAGGTGGATTTATATTCATCAAGTGAAAAAGTACACCAAATTAACCTTTTGTAAGAGTAGTAATTTACAGGGTTTCAAGAAAAAAGAAAACCGAACCAAGACTACAAGTGAAACCTGAGTGCTTATTGAAAGGGAAATTTTATTTACCGGCTTGGAATGAAAATAAAAAATTATCTTGAGCTGCCTCTGAAACTGCCATGGTTCCAAACAGACTCAAACCGTGATCTGGAATCGTGTTTCAGCAGGTGGGGATGAGCAGAGCTTGCGCATCGCGGGAACTGGCCTCAGGATGGCAGCATGCGATGGCAGAAAAGCGGCAGCTTCTAATAACCAGTTCCAACCCCAAACTGCATCTGCAAACAAGAGAAGTGCAGACTAAACAATGCAGTTACAAACTGCACACAAACCTTCCTCAAATCATTTTAGGATGAAATAGAATTAAAAGGTGCCATAATCCTATATCCAGACAAAATGATGTGTCCAGTTTTGTTTCTAAACTGCTATTTCATTTTGTAAGTGTTATGGTTTTCATATTTTTATTTGCTATGTATTTGCCTACAGCATACCTCTTGATCATTGACAGATATAAAAAAAGCACAAAGTCAGATGAATGTTATTAAGCTTGGACACAAAAAGTTAAAACACCAAAGGGGAAGTTAAAAAGACAGCAGAGAAGGGCACCTTGCTCAGCTTTCAAACTCGTCCCTTCTCCATCACAACTCCCAAGCCCACTTTCAATCAGGTTCACAATTACAGCCAATTTTCCTTCCCGAGGCTCTTTTGCTTTTCCTTTTGAAGCCTGAAATCTTTGAAACAGTGCCAGAGAAAGCTGTATATGAAAAGCAAAAGTTTCTGCCTTCAAGTATGTCCTGTCCTGATAAGCCATAACCTGCACCTTCTGTGAGTGGAGTAGGTCACAGAGTGCAGTAGTGCATCTTGAGCTGAAGGCATTACTGTTTAAAGAAAACACAGAAAATTTGGTGCAGTGGGAAAGTAAAATACCACTAGAGATGATAAACTCCTTATAATTCTGAGAAGAAACACCTATACAATCTCAAGAAGATGGACTTTATGGGAAAAGTGATCTCTATAGACATGACTAGTGTATAGGAAGAGCTCATTTTGCAGCCAGTTGCATTCAGCGGCACCTTACCTCTCCGAAGCATTTGCAAGACAGAAGTTTCAATGTTAAACCTCTGTCCTAGTAATTGTGTACAGCGTTTGCATTTTACAGCCTGTGCTGCCATCGTGTGGCATGCTACGTTGAATAATACATAATACATTGAAAATTACAGAGCAAAACCAAAAGCATGTTTTCTATCTTTTCTTTCTCTTCCATTTGCTGCTGGCCTGGCACTGCCTGTCAGGAGAGAGATTGAAGACTTGAATCCCCTGGAGCACCCTGGAGTTTTCTTCTTATTATTTCCTGGTTTTGTCCTTTGTTCTCAAAAGCAGCAGAAAATCCAACCTGTCATACTTATCAACGCTCGCCAACCTGTAAAGGGCACAGAAGCTGCTGAGCCTTTGAAATCGTGGGTCATTTTCAGCTTCACTAGAAAGCCTTACATACTAGCAACTAGAAGTTAGTGAAAAGAAATTTTAAGTTTTCTACTTAAATAGTCTTTCCCCCTGACCTATGATGAAGGAAAATTATGTCTTTGTTTAGTAATGTTTCACTTTCTATCTCAGTTTACATAAACATGTCCTTTTCACTACTGTCATGAAAGAAATTGAAAAAAAAGTCCTCTCTTGACCCTCCCCCTCCACCCTCAAACCGTAAAAAGAATTGCCTACAGTGTTTTGTCTCATGTCCCAGTAGAACCAAAATGAGAGTTCATATTTATTGAAAAATAGCCACCTAAGAAAAACATTTCTAGAGAATTTTAGTAATTCATTCCTACTCTGACACATCTCTATCACGTGTTTTCTATCCTACCACATTCCATGCATATTGCTAAGTATAAAATTTAATGCAAATCCTACTAAATGCAAGGAGAAGACCACATAAATTACAGTAAGCTTTGGATCATATCTCCTGTGGTCAGGCAGTTTCTTTGCTCGTTAGACAGCAGAAGATGTTAAAATTAATTTCTTAAGTGGGATAAAAGAGAACCCAAACCATACATGGAACACAGGCTGTGATCAAAATACCAAAAGTCATATAAACAAACAGCTTTTGCTGTTCTCTTGAAATAATAATTAAATAGTCAAACATTGTTCATTAAACCTAGCAAATTTCTAAGCAAGACTGAGTATCCAACTGCAGAACAAAACTCTGCTTTATTTTCTGCTTTTTTATATATATGACAACATATGGTTCCACTTTGCATCTAGAGCCTGCAGAGTATTTCAAGTGCTCAGTGAACTGGATCTTTTGGGATTCTGGTTAGACGCATGTAATATTTTCACTCACACATTTCCCTTTCTCCTAACACTGATAAAAGAACATTTGTTTTCTAGGGAAGGAAAGAAAACAAAACAAAGTCTTCCTCCCCTGGAGAAACAGTTAAAGGAGCTGTTGTGTTGGTATTTTGCATTTTTTTTTCTTCTTGGCTGTCCATTATTAGGTAAGTGACACTTAGCTCTAGTGAACTGTCTCTCCAGGCAAACTTTGTTTTTTCCTGTCAATAAGACTACTGAATGATACCAGCTGCTACTTCACCTAAACCCACTTTCATGTCATGTTTCAATTAAAATTAGTTTTATCAGCTAAGGATTAGCTTCACTAAAGAGCTAGGACTCCTTTGAAAGTAGAAATTACAATGAACTGAGCTTCTATTTGACTTACTTACAGAGTGAGGTCAAGATCCCGCTCCTTGCATAAGTGTCTACCTTTTCAAAAACCTGGTTGTTGCATGAAGAAATAGCAGGGAATGCTCCCCTGGGGAACAGGAGAGCCCTCATTGAGTCAACCCTTATCTTCCACTGACAAGTGTCCTCCTAAATGGTTCCTTGGCTCATGCTTTCCTTCTTCTAAAACTGATCTGCAATGAACACGCAGTAAAAGGAGCTGCATGCCTAAGAAAAAAATTCTATGCAGCATTTTTGTTGACTTGGTCTAGCTTGTATATTTGGCCCCCCCTATAGGGTGTTTTGTTTACGTGTCACAAGAGCTAGGGTGGATGCTGGAACCATCTGTGGATGGATGTATACAGGAACCTCACAACTCTTCATTCTTCTAGGATTTAGGACGGGCCATTATTTCACAGGAATTGACACTCAGTGTTCTCCTTTCCTTCCTTTCCATTATGATCTGATTTCCATGCTAAAGAGACTTAGATCCACGGCACATGTGAGACCTGTAGCATACTTTGACCAAGACCTTATCTGAGTAAGTAGCAGACCAGGACCTTGATTGGTCTCGATTCTGCATGATAGCAGCCAAAAAAGTAAGCACTGCAATGTCTCACCTATAAGTGCCTGCATTGCATTTAGTCTTCCAGCAATTCCATAGGAGTGAAATTTGTATGAGGGAAAGGCAGTTGGACTGCAACTCTTACTACTTGACTATTGTAGGGACTTTTGTCTTAATTTATGTTTAGCTCTACTTAAACCTTTAGGTCCATTGGAATAAAATTTCTTTCAGTAGTTGCCAAAAAATAATAAAATAAAAAGAAACCCCAAAAGTTTTCTAGGCAATGCCTTCATTGTCTTAAGATCTCAGGGGAAATTCTCATGTATTTTTCAATGGACCTTAGCAAGAAGCAAATGTGGTTCCAGAAGTTATCTTCTACTTTTTAGAAAGGTTCAGCTGAGCAGAAGTGAATATTTCTGTTGTACACTGGAACTGGTGAATTAGCTTCTGCAAAGGTCTTTCCTGATTTCACATATTATCTCTTGACAGATTTTCTTGTCTTTCCAAGAGATACTGAATGTAGTAAACATCATGTTAGCAGCCTGAGTGTGGTCACCCTATCAATTGTAAATACTTAGTTATGATCATCATTTCAAAGCGTATTTAATTTCCTTCTACAAGAAAAATACACTATCTGTGTAACAAAATCGATGTGAAATGAAAGGAGTAAATAAATATCATGAAGTAATTTCCCACCAAAGCTTCAGTAATTACTCCATGGAGTAGGCTGCCTTTAATACAGCAATTAATTAATTTTTCCAAATGAATTATGCAAGCCAATATATTTTCTTCATTAACGTTTTGTTGGAGTCATTAAGTTCCATTAATGAATAACAAAGAAGCAATTGGAATTTTATTCTAGCTGATGTGTGCTAATGTGCTTAACTTGAACTAAATGTGTTTCCAGTATGTAATCAAATTTGAATCAATCAAATCAATTTACCACTGAAAGTCCTTTTGGAGTTGCAGCTGTTTTATATGGATGTCTGTCTCAGAGAAGAATGCAGACAAAACCCAAAAGACTACATGGCTCTGAAACATATAACATTGTAATTAGGAACCAATCTGTCTTATTTTTGTTAGGAGAGTACTGTTTTCCCCACTTCAAGTTTCATTATAAGTCGAAGTGGCTAAATTATTTCCTAGGAATAAATTATCTAATGAATTTAGATTTCATAAAGCTTTGGAAGCTTTATGAATTCTAGCTGATTTCTTGCTTTTTAGAAAAATTATTTTTCGCAAAACAGAGTAAATAAATCAGCTCTTGAAATAATTGGCACTTATGCAGCCTATATATTTTTGCCTACACATTATTGTTTTCAGGGATGACCAATTAATTTAAAAATTAATCAACAATTAACAGTGCATGTTATCGTTACTGGTAATTTTCATTAATGCCTTTCTTCATGCAGTTCTAAAGAATTACCTAATCAGAGGATACAGATAAGAGGTTTCCAGACTTTTATTGGAGGTGCACAGTGATAAAACAAGATGCAATGGACACAAACTGGAAAACAGGAGATTCTGTTTAAAAATAACAACAACAACACAAACAATAATAATAATTATCATCATTATCGTTGTTAAAAAAAAACACCCCAACCAACAAACTGGCTCATGAATGTGGTCAAACATGAGTGTGCCCGGAGAGGCTGGGAATCTTAGAGACACTTAAGGTGCAACAGAACATCATACTAAGCAACCTGACCTGATCTGACCAGCTTTGAACAGGGGTTGGAACAGATGGCCATCAGAGATCCCTTCCAACTTAATTATTCAGTGATTATAAAACTTGTTTAAAAAAACATATATTCACCAGCAATCTAATGCAATCAAGGTGGAACTGATATTACTGATACTACAGGCTTGTCTTTGTTAAAAATAAGCTATTTTGGCAACTCTACAGACCAGAAGTTGTAAATTTATAGAAATATTTGAACTTTGTATCATTACCTCTTCTGAAATACCAAAGATTAGATTTGCCAAAGGGACACCTATAAATAAATTAAAAATAGGACATTTTCAAGACATCTCTGAAGAAATGGTGAAAAAATATTCTCAAAATCTCTATTACTACATCTTTTACTTGTGGACATCCTTATAATGGCAACTGCAGCAAAAAAAGTATCTCAAATTTCTTTGCAATTTCTTTAGATCAAGTTTCATAATAGGAGTCTATCTGAGGTCTTCAGTCATACCTCCAAAACTTATTTTCAAAGAAAAATTACATAGCTATCAAACATTATTTGAATCAGTTTTTCACAGTCACACTGGTTCTGTAAAAGATTTCCAGTAGACCTTGTGAAAAGCTACACTATACTATTAATACAGGACAAGAGGACATAGTCCCAGGCTGTGCCAGGGGAGGTTCACTTTGGACATCAAGAAGAATTTCGTCACTGAAAGGATGAACAGACGTTGGAATAGACTGCCCAGGGAGGTTGTGTAGTCACTGCCCCTGAAAGTGTTCAGGAAATGACTGGACATGGAACTTAGTGGCATGGTCTACTTGATGTGGTGCTCCTCGGTCAAGGTTGGACTTGGTGATCTTGGAGCTCTTTCCCAACCTTTCTGATTCTGTGATTCTATAAGTATTTTTACTTACAAAACATACAAAACAATCCAAACACACTTGATAAATAATTGATCAGAAAATTGCCTGTGTGTTTTCCATTAAAAAAAACCTAACCCCCCCCCCAAAAAAAAACGCAAACATCTTTTCAAATAAAACTGCTTATGACTTATTTCTGTCCTGTTAAGTAAGAAATATTATAATAAATCTCAAAAAAACCTCCCCAAAATGTTAATTCCAAATATTGTCAAATAGTATGTGAGCGTAAAATATTTTTCTGTTAATGGCGTGCAACATTCCTTAACCAGCTGTGTTGAACAGTTATGGAAAGCTGAAACAAAGGTCATTGCAGACATCTCTTAAAACAGCTTGTGGAGAGACCTTTCACAAACCTTTGGAAATATGTATGAAGATAGAAAGAGGAAATCCTGCTTTAGAATTTCTGCAATGCTTCAGAGCACTATTACTGTTTGCAGCCTTTTAGAGAGACATATGAGGAGAACAAAACACACTTAAATGCTTAGCTTAATCAGGTTAAAAGGAAAGGCTAGCAAACAAAATAAAAGTTAAAGAATGTGCTTTCTCAATACTTTTCTATGCCTAAAACTATGAGTGTTGTCTTTTTCACTATCTGATACTATTTATTTATGGCACTCAGAATCAAATTTCTTTCCCCTGGAGGTGTGAGCAGAACCTAAACAATTGATTGTATCTATGTCTTGAAAGGGAGAAAGCGATTATATAGAGTAGTGCTGTACAGATTAAAGGCAGACTGGTAAATGAGAAAAGAAAAAAATAACTGAGAATGGAAATAGTTGTACCAAAGAACATTATAAGTAACATCCCTTGTTGCTGAATTTGTCTGATGTTATATGACTATGTTTTATCACTGTATGCTATTAAAAGACTTAATATTAAGAAAATGGTTTATACTTTCAGGTCCCTTAGGTGACTTTACCTTAACCCAAGCCGTATGTTAATAAGCTTTTTCCAGTTACTTCACTTAGTTTGGACTAATCAAGCAGTATTATTGCATTTACTGTTGCATAAATATGACCATAAATGCCAGATATCCAACAGTATCTGTTGGTAATAGTTATATATCAGACTTTAAAATTAGTTCTAATCCTAAGGCAATGATAAGGAAAATTAGGTTTTCTAATAAATTGTCCCTTGGCATATGTATGTAGATGATTAATAGATAGAGATCATAATAAATTGAATCAGTGATATAATCTGAAATTTGGATTACTGTTGAAGATAGAATTTGACCAACCAAGGTCCATGAACTTAAGTGGACTTTCAAGGTAGCCTAGACTGCCCAGCGTCTGGCAAATCTGCCAGTGTATAGCTAGAGAAAAATCTCCATTCTTCCTGCTGATCCATCTGCTGGAATACATTCAAGCATTAGCAAAAGCTTTGGGGAGCCTAGGATGAAATACAGTGCATGAAGAGAGTGTAAAGTACAATCTCACCACATGCAAAGTTAGTTGAAGTTCTAAGAAAAAAATTTCTGCCCCAGTTCAGTCCTGTGTGCTAACATATAACACTGGAGTATAGTTTTCATGTTCAAATAGCAGTACTTTCTTGCCCTTAGGTGGGAAAGTATCCCTCTGAGATATAAAGTGGTTTGAATTCCCTTCCTCTGCCAGCAGGAACTTCATTACTGAACCTGTAGGCTGAGTCCTCTCCAGTGTCTGCAGTTTGCCCTCTGTCAGCAAGCTCTAGAGTAAGCTGGATATGTTTTCTTTTCTTTTTGCCTGTTTCAAGTACCTTTTGTAGACATTTATCTCACTCATATTCATCAGACACAAGTCAAAAAATGCTGTATTTAAGCACCTTTTCTTTGCTAAATTGCATGACTTTAGTTCTCTAATCCTAGTGGAAGAGTAATCAGTATTATATAAAGTTGTTCTGTTTGAAACTGTGAATGCAGACCTTCAACTCATTAGTGCACTGGAATGAAGCAGTGGTTAGTTGTTCGCATGTTCAACTGCTGTTGCTGCAAGAGTGGAATGAGTAGATCAAATGTGTAAAACAGCAAGGATAATTCCCAGCTTTATCCATTGTCTATCTCTTCCTGAAGCAAATGTGCATCAAATCTGACAAGTGATCACTTTGCTGTTCAAACTGAAAGGAGAACTTTATTCAAAACTCTTTATGGATTTACTGACAGCTAGAAAATCTCCCTTTATGCGAAGGTAACAGTGCAGGAAGAAAAAAATTGAATTTATTTGGATTTGTATTGCAACTATGATGATGGCAAACAGTGATGTTTATGTGCTTCTGAAAGCAACGCTTGGAGTAGAGAATAAAAGAAAGGCTTCTTATGTGCTTCCCAAACCAACAGTCCACGAAGCAATGTGAACTGTTCATCTGAAACCCAGTGAGTCAACGTAGGTCCCAGGAAAAGGTGAGTCATCATAAAAATGTCTAAGAGTAATGAGGAAGATATAATTTGAAGTCAAAGTAGCACTGCTTCTTCATGATGTGTGTGTGTGTGGGGGGTCATCCAAGGCAAGTGAAGCATAGGAGGTATTGAGGGAGTAAACAAAAAACATTTCCTTATATTATTGCATCAAATGCCAATTACTTTGGGAACCTCCTTTTAGAGAGGTTGCAAAAGCACAGAGGAAATCACACAGTAATTTCTCAGGCTTTCCAAAGTAGTCTTTGCCATTCCCCCCTAGATATGAATCACTCAGTTTGCAGCCAGTTTGGACGTCACTTCATACATGAGGGAAAAGTTTGTACAAGCACAAAGCCATATTAGGAGTTGCAGGACCTGTTTCAAAAGTGACCAAGAGAATGCTTTGCTAAAGGAAGGAAAATACAAGTAAGAAAGACTTTTTAATTGAATGTTTCCACTTACCACTTACGCAGATGCTGAAAAGTGAATGGAGCAGGGAAGCATGTTAACATGACTAAGAATTTTAACAATTAGAAACATAAAAAAATCCCCAAACAATAAAGGATGATTTTACAGGAGAAAAATTATTTCTTCCACTGAATTCAAGCTAACAACTCACCATGTGTAAAGGAACTGTATAATCTTTGTAGTACTAGGCCAAATTCTTTGCATTACCCATATAAATCACAAGCCAACAGTTAGACACTGACAACATGTAAAAAGTTGTCTATGAATATATGACTTCCTGGATGGTAAGATCACTTGGGCCTTTGGGATTCTGATTTGACATCGACTTGTACCCTGAGAGTCATTCGTACTTTTGACACTGGCCTAGATTTGGAAATTAGTCGTCTACTCCATAGAGACAGAGAGTTCTGGAGAATGACTTAGAGCAGGATTTCAACTCTGGTGTTCTGCAAAAGCCTCTCTCTTCATGGAGAAAATAAGAACTCAGGTCAACTTCAGATATGTGTAGTTTTCCCAGTGAGTACTGCTGCCTTTTCTTGTAACCTACCCTGTGCTATGCAGAAGCACATCAAGGAAAGAAGGCTGAGGGATGAGTGAGAGCAGAAACACAGCATGTAGCACTTTGGAGCTGTGTCCTGCACTTTACTCCAGTATTTGAAAGCTGCAGTTGATCAAAACTCTCAGGAATCTTGCAAATACAATGGACTGATTCCTCAGGACCATGGGAGAAACAAAGAAAAAAACAAACCCTTATATGACTCTTCTTCACTGTCTTGACAGAATGTACTTTGAATTATGTTTAGAATGAACTTAAAAGCTGCCCCTGCTTTGACTGAAAGCCCCTTCCAGCCTAATTTTTCTGTGATTTCAATAAAAGTGTTATTTTTGTGATACTTCTCTTATCACGTACTATTAACCCTGAATCCCGTGGCACACTTTCAGTTTCCACTCCTGTTAACCAAATGGACAACTAGACCTCACTCCATCAGCACCATTTTAAAATATACCATTATTAGCAATGCATTTAAAAGACTGGTTTAATTAAACTGCAAGGTTCTGGGTGCAAACAAGTGCTAATCTTCAGGAAGTCCAAAGTCTCCTGCACTTCATTTACTGACTAGAGTCAGCATATGGACTAAATTGTGGTGAGTCATTGAACCTGTTTTGGTGGTGACAAATATTTCAAGTGCTGCAAACTCACTGCGGCACTCCCATTTACTACCAGGACTTTAATTGATCTCTTTGCTCTTTATAGAGCAAAATAAATCACAGGAATGATAATCTAATTTTTCAGCTTTTAACACATTGGGAATATAGAAACCTGTTGAGTCACTCAAAACCTCTGCATTTTGCTGCATAACTGAAAAGATATATCATATATTCATCCATCAGTTATCCACCTGATGCAGAATGCATAGGATTCCCTGTACTTCTCTGTTTTGCAGCTCCTGTCCCACTGCTGCTGCTGGAGCTAACACCAATAACAGCATTAGAAAATAAGTCTTGTCTCAAAAAACATTTGAAATATGTGATACTTGTTTATAGCTAGCCTCTTCCTTCTACCTTCTCAAATACAAGAGAACAAAATCCTTTACCATGTCCTACTTTTCAGTAGAATTTTGCAGCTGTCTGGCAGCACCTCATCTGGATTACGATTGCGGGTTACTTCAGAAAGTACTACTGAGAAAAAAAATAGAATTTCTAGAGTATTTCTTTACTGGTTTCCATTTTAAGATCATTTATAGATGTAAAAAGCAAACCCAGAGAATGTTCATTATATTGACAGACTTAAGAAAGGTATTGTATTCCTATGTAGTCTCACAGCATAAAAAAGCACTTAATCTTGTCTCTCTGCAGCTCAAGGGTTGCTAAGTGCTTTTAGGAAAAACAATATCTGAGCCAGTAGATTGTTTTATAGAGTTTTTAAGAGTCAAGGGATTGCATCTTGTGGCATCTAGAGAATTCGAAGGGAGCCACTCTCTGGATATACACAACTTCTGAAAAAATCTCCTAAGGGTTGTAGACAATCCTAGGAGGGGCAACTGGACACATGATTTGTTTTAAAGGCACTCCTCAGATTCACTTCAAGGTTGAAAACTACATCACTATGTGATGAAAACATTTGCAAGCATAACTGTAACAGTTTTAGATCCCCTTGTGCCAGAGATTTGTCTTATGAACACCACCACAGAGAATTCTGTGGGTGAAGGAAGGAGAGAAGAACTAAAAAAGATGCTCTTTACATCCTCTGGAGCGCAGAGACCCTTTGTGTTTTAAGATTCAAAGGGTCTGATTTTTTTGTACCATATATTTGTGACATATTGGAAAGGCTGAAAAATGTTGTGGTTTAGGAATGGTATTTCCCGATTTGCTTCTCCTACCAAAACTGTTCCAGAACCTGCTTCCCCTGCCCCTCCAACTGAAAGCACAAAAGGCAAAGATCACTTGTCGAGATAAAAAACAATTCACTGGAAATAGCAATGAGATAGAAAACAAACAGGAGCAGTAATAATACTGATAACGTTGTCCCTGGCAATGATGTAAGATGGTATTGAAAAACATTAGAGTCTTGGCCATACCCACATGGCTATAGGCTCCACTCCCTCATGGCTACTGCTAAAAATTAACCCTGTTCTTGACCAAAACCAGGACAATAAGATAGGGCAGTAAAAGAATATCACAAAATTCATTGTTAGATCCTTAATCCAGCTTACATACTGTTTATTGAATAAGGTAGTGAAAAATCACTGTTCTCTGGGGATCTTGCCCACTAGTTCTCATGGTACTCTCCAGGATGTGATTTATTCTCTCTTCTGGGTGAGTTGAATGGTCCGTCCTTATTCTATGATGCACAGAATAGCCCCAGCCTAAGAAGCTTTGCTGGAAGGCATAGGCCGCAGAAATTCCATGGACAGTTTTTGTATACCTGTCTCTTCTGTTGTCCTGTTGAATATATTTTATTTATTATTGTCCAATAAGGTAACTCTTGTGAAATAGTATGACAAGTTTCCTGCTCTGCATACATGCAGGTAAGATCCTTAAGATAAAAACATCAAAATATCTCAGCCAGTCATGATTATGTGTGGAGGTTTTTTGGTGTTGATTTTTATTTTATTTTATTTATTTTTTTAATAGGTGAATCATCTCCTGCTGCACCCATGCCTTGGCTGACTATTTTTCTGTCTGGCTGTAATGGTTGCTGCAGTCACTTCCAGGAACTAACCCTATAATGTCACAGGGAGACCAAGAGCAGTACTAAACTCTGTTCAGCATTGCAGAAAACCCATCTCAGAGGTTATTTGATACCAAATATGGAGAGGCCTCCTCTTAAGAGAGCACATTCAGCCTCTCTCTTGGTTCAAGAACTGCACAGACTAAGGTTACAGATTTTATTTTACAGGGTTTATGCAGTGACCTAACATACTTAATGCATGTTAACTAACCCTAACCCTGCCTGAACTGCAGGGTGCTTCCCTTTGTGTCCTTAGTCAATTTACTGAATATGAGGAGTTTCTGGGAAAAGCTCTAATTTTACTCATGTAAACACAGAATTAGGAAAAGAAAATCAAAATAAACAAATACTTCTACCAGCACAATACCTTACTCTGTAGGGTAGAACCTTGAAATACTTTTAGTTCATTGTCATGGAGCCCAGATAGCTCTTAAGCCCATTCTCCTAGCAACTCTTCCTTGAGATATGTGAACAGAAAGCTAGATAATAACTGAAAAATTAACAGAAAGTCTTATTTATTAATTTTAGTAAAGTTCTAGTAAACTATTGACCACGTCAGCATTGATGACTGGTTCACAGAATAATAGATGAGCAATACAAGCCTCGTGTATCATCTTTATTCATGTACTTCTGTTTTTTCATTGTCTCATTTCCCTTGCTTTCCACTGGAAAGTACATAATACACATTTTTTTTAAAATTAATTTCTTCCACATGCTCCCTGAATGTTGCATAATCCTAAAAAATATAAAAATTCAATTTAAAATACAACCTTCTTTAGACATTTACTATTTTATTGGCAGCTAAATATTAATTCGATATATAATTTAACAGTAGACATTCATATAAGTCAGTTGAAAACTGGAAGCATAGAATCATATCCAAGAGGAATAGAAGTGTGGGTTTGCTGTGACGCCAGAAAACAGTTCATTAGGAAGAATATTCAATGGTGGCTGCATTTTACAGGAATCAGTAACACACACCAAAGAAGCACTGCATACCTGCAATTTAGCATGACTGAAATGCCTCTTCAGTAAAAGGACAGACTTCACGTTCCCTCCAGAAACAATAAGACTGTTGGTGGAATTATTTAAAGAAACTCATAGGAAAAATAGCTACTTGATGCCTAACCTGCTATTAAAACTGAAAGCTGTAGCTCACATGAGTGAATGTGATTCATTGTGCTACGCCATTAATCTTTATGAGCAAAATTATTGCAAAATTCTGTGGGGGGAGGAAAGCAATTACTTAATGATGTGTAAAAACATTCCAATAGAACTTTCAGAAAGCACTGCACATAAACCTGTCTGCATAAAGCCTATGGATGTTACAAACAGGCGTGCCCACGGCATTCTTGTAAACTATAGGAGTTATTTTTTTACTTTTTAACTCTGTTCTAGTCGCTGTTTAATATTCCACTTTCATGTACTATCTACATTGTTAAATTATCCACAACTCCAGAGCAGTCAGGCAGTACTCAAATTAAGCGAAAGTAATTAGTTTTCAGTCACTGAATATTCACAACTCAATTAAATTATTTACAGAGATGTAGACAATTCTGCAGCAAAGCCAAACATTTCTACTGACACTCCCCCAAACTAAAATAAATATAGCCTGTTGTGAAGACAAAACAGATCTTCTACAAAGTTTTTTTCTGCCTTTCTTATTTCACTTTAGAGGTCAATTCTCCGTAAGTTTTGTTATTCCTACTCATACCTTTACAATAAAGGGGGCTATATTGGAGTGGTGAGATGAAAGGAGGAGCTACCAAGAAACCCACTAAACCATCAGTGCCTTTAAAGAGGAATTTATTTTTTTTCAGTCTGTCATTTTATTACTTATTAAACAATTTTGGTAGCAAAAATAGAAAGCACACCACATGTTTATAATTGGAAGAACCAATCAGTGTGATTCAATATAATCTTCTGAACAAGACATGGGTAAAGCAATATTGCTCCACTGGTCAGAAATCTTTCTATTTGATTGCATTGCTCAAACTCAAGGTAAAATAAAACTCCCCATATTTTTGGCAAAAGAACAATACTAAGGTCGATGCACACATGTTCTCCATTTTGTGGCTGCTGAAAAGTGCAACGACAGTCAGCATTTGTGCCCACTGACCACTGAATACCAGGTGTCATGCAACAGCCCAGGGAAGAAATTCCTTGTTGTACAGGTAATAGTTTTAATACAAGAATAGTTTTAAAACCACACACCATGCAGTTACTGACACTGAGCAGTTATGAAAGAGGAAACAAAACCACACAAAGTGAAACAATATTCATGAGGTTTTCTAGAGCTCTGGACTATCTGAGTGGACTCCCCACAGAAACGAAGGAACACTACTACATACCAAGCAGTTCAGACATTTAGATGGAAAGTGCATAGAACAAATGGTGGCAAATCATTACTTTCTGAAAATATCCAAGCTGTTCTAAGAACACTTTGGACTGTTCTATTTCAGCATCAGCAATGTGGGAGCTATGAATGGTAGCAAGCGCTCTCCACTCTTTTGTCATATGTTTGTTAGAAACATAAATTCTCAATAATTTGAAGGACTGAAATTCAGTCCTTCTATTTCTTGTTAAGAAACAAAATACCTCAGAAAAGAGTGTGATTTTGGCTGGCTGAATGTATCAGGTCAGACCTCAATTAGGACAATTATCTGGAGATAACACCACAACCACAAAATACTCCCAAACAAAAGCCCAATTCTGCAGGCACCTGTCATAGTTGAACATAAATATATTGTTTTACACAGTTTAACATTTAGTCTCAAAACGCCAATTACTGCTGAATCACAGAATATGCCAAGTTGGAAGAGGCCCACAAGGATCATTGAGTCCAAATGCTTCTTGAACTCAGGCAGTCTTGGTGCTGTGACCACTCCCCTGGGCAGCCTGTTCCAGTGCCCAACCACATGAAGAATGTTTTTCTGATATCCAGCCTAAACTTTCCCTGACACAATTTCAGGCCAGTCCCTTGAATTCTGTCACTGGTCACCACAGAGAAGAGATTAGTGCCTGACTCTCCTCTTCCCTTCACAAGGAAGTTGTAACTGCAATGGGGTCTTCCCTCAGTCTCCTCCAGGCTGAACACCCAAGTGCCCTCATCCACTCCTCATATGGCTTCCCCTCAAGGCCCTTCACCATCTTTGTTGCCCTCTTTTGGATGCTCTCTAGTAGCTTAATATCTTTCTTATATTGTGGTGCCCAAAAGTGCAAACAACATTCAAGATGAGGATGTGGTGAACAAAGTTAGTGTGAGTTTTGTGTTGATGAGTAAGGAATGATTATCTGAGCACTCACTCATTATTAAAAACCAAATGGTAACCAGAAATACAAAAAAGAAACACAGATAATAGAGAAAGAAGTAAGACAGTAATGAGGTTTATTATACACTAAAGTTTACTTTGAAGTCTTTTGTTCCAAATACATATCAGACTAAGAGTCAGAGAACAAATACATCCATCACTCTGCTCAACACAAGTAGCAAACAGTCCCTTAAGTCAGAATCTCTTTTATAGAGAGAAAGTATTGGTAGACTTATGGCAACAATATTGGATTTGCTTCTTTTGGAAAGCACTCCAAGATCTGACTTTTGGTGGAAGGTGAGAGGGAGACTTTATGCACTGCATTTAAGACAGTGCTCTTTTCTCCATGGGGAGCTTGACTGGATGTTCCTTCATCCCCAGGGCATTTAGCAATATGCCTTACCTAACTGTACTCTTCTGTAGCTAGAATCTCTTGCTGTCACAGTTTGCTGACTCTGCCAAGACTATTTGTAATCTGCTAGTCAAAGCACAGCAGCTCATTTACCAGCAACACAACTGTTGCTTTCAGTGACACGTGTCAACAGCAGAAACGACATCTCTTGAAGACTAAAAGCATCCTTACTTCCTTAGATTAAGTTAAAAAACCCCCACATTTTCTTTTCCTTGTAATAAGACCAATAATTTATTTACAGAGAAAATGAAATGGAACCGATAACACAAACTACAGATTTGGAGAATTAAAGTAGCCATTGTGCCTTCAGGCTGGACCAGGGAAACAACATTTTATTGTATCCAGCAATTTGGTCTTTCAAAGATTTTAAAAGTGGGGGGTGCAAATCATCTCTTTTCCAGCTGTAGTGAAAATAATGTACATCATATTGTTGGCTCACATTTACAACAAGTCACATACTTTGAAGACCCGAAAGTCTTCTGAAGCTTAATTTGAAGTCCTATTTATTTTCTTTTTTCTTTTGTTTGTTCTTTTCCCCCTTCTATTTCACAAGCTCTGGTTAAAATTCAAGGCTAAAAACCATAAGCTATTTTTGTAATTTAATGGATGAAGACAGAATCATTTACTGTGGGACTCGGTGGGCACATTAGTGTACATAAGGCATATTTTGCTCTTAATTAACCTCAAGGAGAGTTGAGAGAAAATGACCCAGCAGCCCAGATTTGACTTTTACTTATTTTTGTCTCGGTACATTCCCTCACTTATATTTTCTCTCTGTTGCCCACCACCACATGCTACCATTTTTCACTACCGTTTCATTGTATACAGCTAACCAACGGAAATAAGAAAGCAGCATGGAGAGATAGTAGTTAGTACCTCTTAGGTAATAATTATAGACCTGTTCTTTCTGCTCTTATTCAGATTAAAAAAACACAAAACAAACAACATCTTACTTCTCCTGTTTCAGGAGGGAAAATGAAGACTCCCTGCTCCTACAGCCACGTTTTCTTGTGACCGGCAATGCTGATGCATTAATTATCACTAATGCAGGCAATTAAAGGTCAGCATGCTGGAACATTCAAATGGCTCAGACTTCACTTAAATCATTTAAAAAGAAGATAAAAAAAGGCAATTAGGTGTTTTCATAAATAAACATTGAAGAATTCATAAGTAATTAAACATAAGCACAGATATGACAAAAACAACACATCTACAGGCAGCTGATAAGCAAGAACTAGCTTAACAGGCATCTTCCAATAGGTGAGCATTTGCCTTTGCCCTTTGTAGTGCCTGAAGATTTCTGTTCTTTTTCTATTTTTGTCTGTTGCTTTTTGAGAATGCATCTCAGGGCAAAAAATATATTCCCAGGGAAAGAAAATTATCATTCAGAAAACATTACTTCGGGGAATAGAACAAAATGTGAACTAAAGTCAGTGTATAGAACCTTTTAATTTGCAGAAAAGTAAGTGCACATCACTTATTTTCAAAGACCAGTGAAGGAGAACAATTATCAAGACTTTTTTTTTATTGAATGCCTTCTGTTCTGCCTATTAACATTCCTACCATTTTCTAGAATACTATATTTGCCTTTAATTAAAAGAGAAAGAAAGAGAGAGAGAGAGAAAAGAAAGAAAGAAAGAAAGAAAGAAAGAAAGAAAGAAAGAAAGAAAGAAAGAAAAAGAAAGAAAGAAAGAAAGAAAGAAAGAAAGAAAGAAAGAAAGAAAGAAAGAAAGAAAAAGAAAGAAAGAAGGAAAGAAAAAGACGCACCAACTTGGTGTGTTTGTTAACTACTCTTTATCAAGTTTTAGGACCTGCAACATGAGCAAAAGCAAGAATGAAAGCTTTGAGGACTTTCTGGAAGGTGAAGTGCAACTGGATTACCATCACTGCTCTCTAATTTTCCACAGTATCCAGTCATTAATCAACCAGTCACAGCTTTTTTCTCTTACATCATTGTGTGCAACCATGTGAACAGCAAAAATCATAGAATCATGAAATCATTCAGTTTGGAAAAGACCTTTAAGATAATCAAGTTCAACCATAAATCCAACACTTTCAATGCCATTACCAAACCATGACCCTAAGCACCACTGCTACATGTCTTTTAGATGACTCCAGAGCTCGTGACTCAGGTACTTCCCTGGGCAGCCTCTGTTTGACTTTTCTCCAAGGTAACAACCCCAGTTCCCTCAGCTGCTCCTCATAAGGCTTGTGCTCCAAATCCTTCTTCTGCTTAGCTACCCTTCTCTGGACATGCTCCACTTCAATGTCTTTCTTGTGGTGAGGAACCCAAAACCGAATAAAGGATTCAAGGTACAGCCTCACCTGTGCTCTGTACACTGCTCTAGTCCTGCTGGCCACACAACTTCTGATTCAAGCCAGGATGCCATTGGCCTTGGCCACCTGGGCACACTGCTGGCTCATGTTCAGCCAGCTGTTGACTAGCACCCTGTCGTGGTTTAACCCCAGCCAGCAATCAAGCCCCATGCAGCCACCCCTTTCACTTCCCCACCAGAAGGGTAGGGAGAGAATCAAAAGGGTAAAGGTAGAAAACTCATTTACAGTTTCATAGAGAAAACAAAGTCGTGCACAAAAGCATAACAAAACAAGGAATTCATTCACTGCTTCCCATGAGTCTGCTGGTGTTCAGACATCTCCAGGAGAACTGGGCCCCATTAGAGGTAACAAGCAGTTAATTGGGAAGACAAATACCATCACCCAAAACATGTCCCTCCACTTTATATACTGAGCACAATGATCACATGGTCTGGAATATATCCCTTCGGTCAGTTTGGGTCATTTGTGTCAGCTGTGTCTACTCACAGCATCCCATGCACCCCCAACTTCCTTGCCAGCATGGCAGTATGAAAAGTAGAAAAGGCCTTGGCTTTCTGTAAGCCCTGCTCAGCAATAACAAAAACATCTCTATATTATCAACCCTGTGTTCAGCACAAGTCCAAAATATAGATCATACTAGCCACTGTGAAGAAAATTATCTCTACCCCAGAAGAAACCTGCACCAACCTCCAGGTCCTTTTCCCAGGGCAACTTTCCAGACACTCTCCCGTCAGCCTGTAGTGCCACATGGGGTAGTTGTGAACCAAGTGCAGCATCTGACACTTGGCTTTGTTGAACCTCCTACAATTGTCCTCAGCCCACTGATTCAGCCTGTCCAGATACCTCTGCAAAATCTTCTTACACTCCAACAGTCAACACTCCCACCCACCTTAGTGCCATTTGCAAATTGACTGACAGCACATTCCATCCCCTTTTTCAGATCTTTGATAAAGATATTAAACAGGACTGGCCCCAAACCAGAGCCCTGAGGAATGGTGTAGAGGCTGCGCTCATTTGCCAATTACTTGTTAGCAGCAAGAGGTGTCAAGACCAGTTCTTTTTTTCTCTAGACCTTTTCCTCTAATTTTCCTGGTTTGTTCCTTTATGTATATACTTTGTTTCCTTCTTGGTTTTTAGTCATTGCTCCTGTTCTCTCCTTTTCTCTTCCAGTCTGACCAAGTTTTCATCTGTTACTAGCTGTGTAACTTCTTAGTTGATGACTAAGAAGACCAAAATTTTTCCCTGCTGTTCTGTAAAACCCGCTAGACATTGCTTGAACATGCGCTTAGCACTATATATATATATATATAATAAATATATATAATATATATTTTCATTGGTTCAAAGTGTCAGTGATCATAGCTTCCAGCCAGAGACGTCAAAGAGGTCAGCATTAAGAGGAAAGAAAAAAACACCTGAAGTCAGGAATCTGAAGATTTAAAAGCTGATCTTCACTGAGGTGTAAAGTCCATTGTAGCTAGACATAAAAAGACATAAAAGCTTCTGAGCAGAGATCTTTTAAAAACTGAGTAATAAATAAATAAATAATGGATGAATTCAATAAAGACACCCTAGATGGTAGTACTTAAGAAGGGGTTTACCAGAGTAATTCAGGGTGTCTGTCTACAGAACAATATGCACTAGTTGATAAAAGGCCAAAAGCTTGTCGACCAGAAGGGTTAGATACAGTTTTTTTTAGAAATAGAACATTCTTTACTAAAAAAATAAAATCCATTCAGGCCTAGTTCATAGATTTTTTTTAAAAATGCATCTTCAAAAGGGTTTTGTTGCTTGAGAGAAAAAGAGTAGCCAAGAGCATAGCTGGGAAGCCAACAAAGAATATATCTCTACAGATTTCTCTTTCGCTTTGCCAGAAGCCTTGACTTTCCTCCATCTGGCTACTGATCCTCATCTCCCAACCAGAAGCCCCTTCAAAAATCACTGCATTTCCTTTTCAAGCATCTTGCTAATTAAGAGTTCAACAGACCTAGAGAAAGACCTCCATAAGCGTGTTGTTGAATAAACATGACTTTTATCTCTAAGTGCTTACAATCTTGTTTTTTTGCTATAGCTGTGCTTTACACGTAGAACCAAAGATGGACTATTTTCTTGAGGTTTCTCTGCTCTGTTTCATTAAAGTTTCCCCTTCCAGGATCCAGCTCTAATGAGCAACTAACCTTTTATGATCCAGATGCTCACTACCCTTGGTGGAGGCTGTTAGGCAACAAGGGTCCACCATGGATTTATGAAAGAAAGCTTTTATAGACCTTCACTCCTCTTAAAGAAACCTGCTTTCCCCTGACAACCTGTAAAAGAAATCAGGTAACTTTTTTCTCTGCATGAATGCCTTCCTATATGAGAAGAATCAGAGCAGCTGTTGTAGAAGACATGGCTAGTCTTCAGGCAGGATTTAATTATTATGGCAGATGTTTCCAGGTAGTACTATTTAACACGTCTGCTCAGCCATTCACAGGTGGACTCGTGCCCTAACTCTACCAGAAACCACATACATACGGCATAGAGCCAACAGATCTGATTTTTCAGCAGGGATTATCTGTTAGTTCAGGGCTGTATTATCTACAGTCACAGGGCTCCTAGCAACTGAGAGAGTAAACAGGAAAAGCTTCTTTTTTTTTGCATCCTTTCCTCCCCAAAAATGCAAAAAAACCCAAAATGCACTAACAAAAAAGTGCAAACTTGTTCCCTATTGTCTACCATAATTACTTTTGTTGTGAGTGAGACTTAAAGATAATTGATAGATAATTTCAATTATGCAGAATTTGGGGTAGGGAATGTTATACAAGCAGAAGAGTCTAATCTCTATACTTGGAAGCGGGTTTTGTGTCATTTTATTTTAGCTAAATAACAAGGCCCTTGAAAGAGAAGATTGTTGCTGTACTATTTAACTGCCTTTGTGACAGTGCTGGTGGCTGAGAAATGAAAACAGGTAATGCTTTGAAAATACACAGATGTCGTGTTACTCAACTCTCCCACAGAAGCCTATGCTTCCAGGTTGTGTGAGTTTTTCAGGCCTGAAGGAAGGGTAATCACCTTAACATTTGTTATGTGTGTTGTCATCAGGGGTATGTGCCTGTACCAGGCTGGTGTCCATATCTTCATGGGCTGATTTCAGTTTTGTATGATTTATATGTTCTGATTTTGCATTTTCAAAAATGGAGGAAAGCATTTATTGGTGAGGATATAAGCAATTGTGAATGAATTATCCTATAAACTTGCATATACACTTTCAGTTGGATTGGAGTACTACCAAACAAGGTTTTGGGAATTGTTTTGAAAACATTAAAACTTCTGTATATTGACATTGATATCTTTGCTTAAAATAGCTTCTACTCTTTGCTCCTGATTAAATAAGCTTGTTAAAATGCTATGAAGAGTACAATATCTGGAATACAGGCAAAGTACAGTGCTGTTGTTTGTTCAAATCCTATTACTATGATTTGGAGGTTGTATGTATATCTAAACATGTATTCCATGTTCTAACAAAAATATTATTTCCCCCAAAAAACTACTACTTTAGTTAGTGTTTGTATCAAACATGGTCCTTTTAATCTAAATTTAGTCTAGAGCTTCAATAATGAAGAAAGAAACTGCCGAACACTTTTCTAAAGTGTATTTTTTAAACTTAAGAGTTGTACAACATATTACGTCAATTAAGTGCAACTCATAGTTTTCTTCATCAGCAGATGCAAAAAGGACACTTGTGTACTCTTGTAATCTAGCCAATTTACGCTACCTTTTTTCCATAGTAGTTAACACAGAAGTTACCAGGCAACTACTTAGATATGATCAAGAAGAAGATAGTCAGAATGATCCTGTTACTTCTGTACTCAATGCTTTCTATTGATCTCCTAACTTATTCCCAGGTCGCATAGGGTCAGCAGTTGCAGCTGTTTCTCCTTTGCATGTTGCAGACTGCCTAGGTCTTAAAACTGATGTTTAAGGCATGGAAGACAACTCTCTAGAGAGACACCAACATCAGTTCCCTGATAGCCGATTTAATGAGTTACTTACAGGAAATACAGAAAGCCCCATGATCTAAATTTCCTCAATTAAGGACCAGGGGCAACTTGATAAAGCTATAGTAGTTGAAAAAGCATGTAGGAGTGGGCATACTAACCCTAGGGGCAGCTTTGCCTCCACTGGAGGGATTTGCACAAGTTTGTTTGGAATACCTGTTCATCCTTTAAAACTTAGACTTGCTCTTGAACACTCGTATGTGCTGAAACTTTTAACACAAAGAAGCTAGGCTTAGATCTTAGCCCTAGCCTGTTCAGGTAAGGTTTTGGGTAAAACAAATTATACGTCCACAATCCAGTAATAAAACACATCTGCTTAGCATAGAGAATAATGATAATTTGATTAATTCAGTAAATGACAGTGTGTCCTCTAAGTAACAGACTATGCTGCAGGCTCTCAGCCTTGCACTGCGTCATGTGGCCTGCAGGCAAAGACAGTCTCTTTGTTCCAAGAGCTTTATTGAAGATGTTTTCCTTTTCTGCTTCCCTTCCTTATAATGCTCCATCAATTTCTGAAACAATGCAATTAGCAGTAATTATAGATAGGCTGGCAGAATAAAGAGAGATTTTTAGATGATTGTCTTAAAATTTGATCTTCTGAATGACAACAGATCTGCCTCATACAAAGAAGGATACAGAACAACTCTCTCACTTAAGCAGTGACTCTCCTTTCTAGAAGCAACTTCATCTATCATTTCAGGAAGCTGATAGAAGTAAAAAGAACAAAGGAAAGAAACCAATGAAAAATTAATTTTCTCCTAGCTGTACCCATAACAGAGAGAGAATGGAAATTGTTATTATGACAATTATTTTTTGTTAACATTACCACAATGCATGCTGAGTATAATGTAAGTATCATTAAGAGAAATATCCAAGTTTTCTATCTGGTTAGCTGAAAAGGACTACTTGTGTAGTATGAGCATATTTTAAATTATGCTCATAGTCTAGAAGTTTTAAAATGTATTTTCAAGCCTTAGATGTAGACTGATCCTTGAACACTGAATGACAATTGCTGATTGTTGTTTGCTTTTTTCTTTCCAAGAGACATGTGATACTCTCTCCAGATAAAAAACAGCAATAGATAAATAGATTTCTAGTGACACATTCAGCCAAAGCAATCTTTTGATATTTTCAGTGAAATTTTAAATGTGAATATTAAACATAGTAACATTTCAGTTGTGGTACATTGTAGACAATACTTCATAAAGCAGATTGAAAGATCCTATTAGTGATTATTTCCTCAAGTTTTGGCACGCCATCCCATCACTCATCACTGGTGAGCCTGGTTTTTTCTCTTTCCTCCTTCAAAGGTAGTTTAAAGCTCTGTCAATGAGCCCCACTAGCTCCTGTGCTAGAACTCTCTTCCCCCTCCAAGATAGATGCATCCTGTTGGGTGTCAGTAGACCAGGTGTGGAGTAGGTCATTCCATGGCCAAAAAACCACAAATTTTTCCAACTACACCAACCTCAGAGTCGTTAATTGACCTGATGGATCTGCCTACTCCTATCAATATTATTCTTTGTTACCATAAAGATTGAGGAAATTACTACTTGTGCTCCTCATCCCTTTGCCAATTGTCCTAGGGCTCTGAAGTATCTTTTGATTGAGCTCAGACTTTTCTTTGTTTATTTTGTCACTGCCAGTTTGAACAACCAATAGTGGATAGTAATGTCTATATATACGATTGACTAGAATCAGTAGTGCAGACAGAATGCCACCTACATTATTCACATAAGGTATGATTCTCCCAATCATATTATCCTTGGTAGAGCCAAAGAACAACATGACTCTTGCCTGCATTCAAAAGGTATTTGCAGGACTGGCTCTTCCTGCCATATTCCCCAGATGCCAAACGCATCTGGCAGTTCACCAAAGTCATGGCATCGGTCATGATCCTATCCTGTATTTGCTATCAGCACTTGGACGAGCTCATATATGCTCATCTTTCCTACTGCCTCAATAAAGCTTTGTTTTATGATGTGTTGTCAGATTATATTACTGTTCAGCCCACAGAAGAACACATATTTTAACATTTTTTACACTGTTAGTGCGACAGCTAGGTGGTTCGCTCCCCCTTTCCGTTCCCCCCCAGCCACATGGTCCTTGAGATGTCCCGGGGAAAGAGACACATAGAGACTGCAGGAGGGGAAAGCAGTGAGTTTATTCACATGGTCAGGGGTATATAAAGGCTTTTAGGGAATTTTGGTTACAACCTATAGAAATCGAGGGATAACAACCAATGGGGAAAGGGTTAACTAAGGACCAATAGGGTGACTTCACATAGTCCTGCCAAAACAAATTCCTGCATACTAGGCTAGGGAGATAAGAGTTTTCTCAAGGGGTCTTGGGAAAGAGAAGGGTGACTCAGGGGAAAAAAGGCAAGGAATCCATTTTACAATACAGTAAAAGCCTCAATTTTTAAGGCATTATGGCTGGTTTCTTCATTTTCTTCACAGGCCCACTGCCACATGGGAGAAATTCACAGATGTGGTATGTACAAGATGGTTAGAAGAGTCTGTCTTATTTCAAAATCAAGTACTGTTTCCTTTCTGACATCTCATTTCCTTGTATTCTGAGTTCCTAGTAGATGGCCTGAGGCAGTTAAAAGCTCCGTAGTTGTGTTCATTGCTTCATACAAACTGTTAGAACATATGAAGGTGAGTGGTTCACTCTGTGGTTTTGTTATCCTGCTGGGCATATGTCATCCTACTCTAAGCCCTCTCTTGTATTTAAAAAAAAAAGAGCTGCGACATGTCCATATGACAAAACAGTGCTCTGCTCTTTTTAAGGACAAGTTCATTATTGGATGTAATTTTCAGGTAGATGTAGGGAACGTCTTTTCAGATACTGGGCTCTGAAAGGCAACAACAAAGCTTATACTCTCATAATGCTCATTTAAATAGTAAAAATCATGAACACACTGTAAACTTTTCACTGAAGGACATTAACAAATGTCAGGTGAATTAGAAGGGATTTGATAAAAACCCCAAACTTTTCTGAACAACTTTCTTGTGATAAATATTATCATGGGTTTGATAGGTATGCAAATAAATATATTTATGCAATCGCAGAATAAGAAAATAGCTATCAAATACTGGGAACAGGTGCTTTATTTATAAATAAGAAAAAGTGTAAAGTTGTTTGTCAGCCTCTGTAAATACTAATATTCTCCATATTCCAGAGTCATGATCCAGCATTTGGCATGTTATCTATATATACTTACATGCCACTGAAAGACCTCATTGATGAAAATGCAGCTGAAGTAGAATTTAGTGTCATTCATTCAGATGAATTACTAAAATTCCTGGATTTTGCTAGTAAGAGACCTTTTGGTGCTATGAAGCCCCTTTTTGGGAGGAAAACGTTCTATTCAGAGTAGTTTGTAGACTAGTGGTCTGGGTTTTATGCTGGAAGAAAGGACATAGCCTCAACAACCCTCAGACTTAAGAAGGCAGAAAGTCAGCTGGAAAAATCTGGCAAGCATTACACTGAACAATGACCATATAAACTGTCACTAAACTAACTCGGCTCAAAACCACTTCCTAGCAGTGAGCTGAAGTTTACCTCTTTCTGGCATGTTGGCATACATGGCAATGGGAGATCTGTCTGCTAGATCTGAAAATCTCCTGCATCTGAAGTATGTCCTTGGCTCACACAATAAACTGAGAAATGTGTTAAGGGTTTCAGGTTAGATTTAGTCTTTTTAGAATGATATTAATATATCTAACTATTCTATTCAGCAGTATAGTCCTTTAGAAGTAATTTTAAGTCAACCATCTGGCAAATAAATAGATTTTGCATACTTAGGAAACCTCAAGACAGAATTTTTCATTTATTAATAAGTATTTGACATATAGTAGCTGCACCCTCTAATCTAATTAAAGGATTATCTGACATACTAATTGCTTTGGTACCTAGCTCAAGAATTCCTGACACAGCTCTCCAGAAGTAAACAAGGTCAATATTTTATAGAGCTGTGGATTTCAGCTACTTCACAGTGAATTAAAACATTTGCAATACATGAAAATGCCTCCTGTATGGTCCCTTAGATTCCATAGAACCAGCAGTTATGATCATTTCCAAGGCTATCAAGAAACTGCTAAAAGGAATTGAATGGGGCAATCATACCTTCAGGTAATTGACTTATTAAGAAATATGGTTCAATTACCTAATGTGGTTACTGGAGAACAGCTACAGTCTGGACCAGCCTTGGGGTGTGGTTTTTTTTTTTGGTTTTGTTTTCTTTTATTTTCAATTGATGCCAGTTCATGACACAAAGATGTGGTTATAGCTACTAAGTCATCTTGAACTGGGCTGTCTCTCTGAGTTCTTTCAGCTCTTTGTCACTTTCTGTTGTGATGACTTTTGGTCCCAAGGCCAAGAAGTACCACCTGACACCTCGTAACAAATTTAAGGAGCAGTTGCTTCTGAAATAAATCTGTCTTGAGGAATGCTAGCTGGAGCATGTTGTAGCATCACTTGTTTCTCTAGAGGTTTAATAGCCTCTTTCTTCTTCTCCTTCTTTTTCTCCTTCTCCTTCTCCTCCTCCTCCTCCTCTTCCTTCTCCTTCTCCTTCTCCTTTTGTTATTATATTTTACTTTATTTTAATTACTAAACTGTGCTTATGCCAAACCTGCAAGTTTTACCTTTTTCCAGTTCTCTTCCTCATCTCACCAGCAGGGAGAGGAGGAATTGAGCGAATGGCCATGTGGTATTTAGTTGCTGTCTGGGTTAAAACATGATAATCTTTTTTTCCAGAGTTCTCTTCAGAGTTTCAGAATTCCAGTCCCAGAACTCTATCCCAGCCAAAATCAGGACAGTCGGGTTGTAATTTAATGACATATTAAGCCTTGGACCTCAGAAAGGTAGTTATTTTGAACATTTTGGAGAAAAAATATAAGAATTCAAAATATAAAACAAAATGACACCCTGGAACTTAAAAGGAGTTTGCAGTTGGATAGAGACATATTTTGCTCTGTCAAAATTCAAGGGACTAAACTAAGGAATGTGCTAGACAAGTCATCACCAAATGTCATTATCTGATCGATATCTTTACATAGAAGGGACTGCAAATGTCTTCAGCCTCAGTCTAAAACACTGACGCTATTGACATAACCCAGAATGATGTCATTTTGCAGTGAAATGACTCCAGTAATTTTAGAGCAGATGCTTTTTATCTCAATGCAAATCTACCTCAGGTTTTCCTTTGCTGTTGATGGTTTGTAATAACTTCCATATGGTATGAGATTAAAATATGCAGCTCAGGGGAATGAAAATAAGAGATATGGCAATTATGCCCAATAATGAATGTTTAAAGAAGATAAATCAAGATTTCCGTTGTAGTCATTTAATGTTGAACAAAGGAAGGCCAGATAGTTTATGCATAGCTTTTTGGTACAACACAGCTTACTGGAAAGCCAAACTCATCCTATAGGGCATCCTAAAATTTATAGACAGGTTTCCTCTATATGTGATGCTCAAGTGAAAAAAAAAAAAAGACACTGCACAGAGGGCTACAAAACTCAGCAGAAAATTCAAAGTAGAGGTGAAGACTACACTGCCAAAGTCACTTGTGAGACAAACATCAGCCAGTAACTATATACAGAAAATCTCACATTTCTGTGCAAAGACATCTATGATGTTGAGTTGATGCAGCAAAAATTAGAATACAAGTTATGTATATTTCCTCTGCCATCAGTCCAATAATTTCTAAGAAAAAACTGTTTTCAACAGCTGGGGTGATGACTTCCTACACAGCTCATCTGATACTGATTTAAGCATAGTCTGGAGACTTCTGTCTTTGGATTTATGCCAGTAAATCCCATCTTGAAGTTTATTATGTAAGTCTAGCGGACTCATTGGTCATGAAATCAAACATCAAATAAAAACAGAGAAAAAACCACACAAATGATTGATTAGTCTACTAGTTATTTTTTGGGATATAAATGATTCAGTTTTACATCCATTCTCTGACTGTTTGTAACTGACTTTCTCCTTGTAGAAGAAAGATCTTGATGACAAGATAATTGAATATTCTGGGATAGGTCTCTCTGTGCCCCTTTTGTGGAGAATGCTGTGGTTTGCATAAATAGATGAGAGCTTTATTTTCTAGCATGGCTTTTCAAATCTTATTGTTATGGTTGCTTGTCCTCATTGCCTCCACAGACATGCTTCTGCAAACACAGCATGGCTTACTCTCTGGGTTTCATTGCACTATCCACAAACACAAGAGTAGCCTTCCAACACAGTGGTGCCCAGTCAGCTCCTTTAAAGGGAACTAAGCCACTGGACATATGATGTGAAATCCAGTATCACCTACCATTTCAACACCTAGATTAGCTGTCAAGTCTGTCAGAATGGCTTGCTCATGGGAAACACCTGGTGTACAAAAAAAACCCAGTTGTCAGCCTTCAGTATAAAATCACCCTTCATGAGCCCCTGAAAAGCATTATTTTTTTGCAAAGAAAGACACTTTTATATATTCTACCCCTTACAAATGGTAGTTGATTCTGCCTCTGAGCCAGTAGTCCAAATGTAAAGGATTGTAACAACATGTGAAGGTTGAAAATTAATGAAGGATTTAAGGAATTCTTCAGCTGTATGTGGCAAATAGAATAGCTTAGAGGAGGTGAAAGAAAAAGCATATGTGCCTCAATGGCTTGAAGGCATTTAAAGTTTTAACTGGACTATTAATCTTGGCCATCATCTGCCACAGCCACAAATTACTATTAATTCCATTGAATTTTGACTTTGAAATGATTACAGTTTAGTCAATCCAGAGAGGAAAAAAAGCAAGTTTTTTATATGTAGCATTAGGTCTGTGGTGGTGTGGATACGGTAAAACACTGATATAAGTTTTACCATTTGGAATAGAAGTGGGTTTCATTTGCCAGAAACAGGCAAAAGCACAGGTTTAATGTTGCATATAAACAACACATCAATCATGATCAGTACTGAAAGCCAGTAAACCTTAGGGGAAAGTGAAGTAACATGCACTGAAAGTGGTGTTTAATCTGCAGAGAGAGATGTTAATGTTTGATCTGCCATAATGTTATCAACTGTGGTTCATTTTTATTAAGAGATCCTCTGTGAAATAGAGTGCTCCAGTAAAATGTGATTTGTTGTTTCATTAGTGCTAGATAGGCCCTCTTTTCTGCAGTACCCAGTACACTGAGAGGAGACAAAAGAGCATTGCTGCTGGTGGAAGGGAAAGGGCAGTGGAAAGAAAGTTCAAAATATCCATGTTAACTTTCATATAGGAAACCCTTGAGCCTCTGTGTTTTCATCAGGCATGACTGATACTGTGCTAATGAGAGCAAAGCTGGAAAGGACAAGGGAAAGCAAATACTAAGCGCATATCATCCTGAGTAGAAGTTGTAAGTCATATCAGACTATTTAAGACACTAATTTCTGCCTAAAGATAATTTTCTTGCAAGGTTAGTTTCTACTTTCGGTGTCATATACATTAAAAAAAGAAAAAAAGAAAGTTAACCCTCTGATCTTTGTATTCCAAGTCTTCCCTGTTCTAGGTTTGATAACTGTGATGATATTTTGTTTGTGGTACTTGTCTTTCTTAATATGGGAAGGGCTATGAATTTGAAAACCTTGCATGAGATAAGGAGCAAATTGATGGTTTGCTGGGATTTTTTATCCCAGAAAGAATATCTCAGAAGTTGCTTATCAACTGTATTATTCCGAGAAGAATAACCCAGGATTATGAGTCAAGTAGAAATGAATATCTGTTGTGGATCACTGTATATGAAAAGCACCTGATATGTCCAGTCTCCAGCAACTGCAGATGGCTCAATGGCTAGTAATATAAAACCATGATGTGTATTAAATTGTTACCTCCAGTCATACATGTAATGCATGCAAAAATCCATGAAGTATTTCAAATAAGTGAAACAGGTTAACTGGAAAAGGATATAGGTAGCTGTTTCATCTAAGATGATAAATAAAATTAACAGAAAAACCTAGATCTGTAGTTGATTAAGCGTGCAGAATGGCTCTCAGGGCCAAGTTTTTCAGGGTATTTAGGCACCCTAAAGATGCAAAGAAGTGTCTGAAGGTGCCTAATGGTTAAAGGTTTGCCAGCTTCCTATCTGCATCTTTAGGTGCCTAAACACCTTTAGAAATGCATCTGTAGCTCCTAGGGATACAAGCCATGCCAACATTTCTAACCACTTGTTAATGAGTAATCATTAGGAGCCAAGTGGAAGCATTTGCATCCTTGCTTGGTTTATTTTAGATGTTTGGTTTGGAATTCCAGCCAAATAAAGGATTAGGTTTGGAATAGATAACACTAAAATCTCAAAAGGTGTTTTTCATGAGGTTTTGTGTGTGGTAATATGATTCAAGAAGATATCCCCAACAGTTAACATGCTTACATTCTGAAATTATGTTCCATTTCCCAAGGGATAGTCCTATCAATTTATTGGGTATTATGGCAAAAGATTATTCCAACCTCTCTCAAGCCTGTTTTCACTCTGTATAAATAATTAATTGTTCCCTGAAGCAGGATCTTGAACTAACTCTCCAACCTTCTAGGTGTATTCCCAGCAGTTGATTTTGCTTTACTTTATATAAATAATGAATACCTCAACTATTACTGTACATTTTAGTATGTATTTAGTATGTACTTTAGGCAAGTCTCTTAACAAAAGATATGCTTGTGAAGAATTTTTCATATTTTTGGGCAAAAGCCAAGGTTTTGCAAATTTTTGGGCTCTACTTGAACTACAACCAGATGTCCTGATTTTCACATGGAACCAGAGCAATAAGGACAGATCTGAAGATTCAAAAAATTACCCATTTAAATTTTAAATAGTTTTAGCTTCAGAATTCTGGTTTTAGGCTATAAATTTTGCGGACACATTTTTTACTTTTAGTAACAATGACTCTTGCTGGCATAAAGCAGTATTTTTTTTTCTGTTTAATTCAAATTATTTCTTGTATGTTTTGTTTTGTTGTACTTCTTACTTCTGCCCAATTTGTAAGATAAATTTAAGAATGGTCATAAACTATTGACTACTTTGTGCATTAGGAACCCTGACTCTGAGTCAGTTTTTCAGAGGCTTGTTACTGATGTCATTAGAGAAAAAAAATGTTCTGTCCTTATTGAAAGGAAAGTGGAAATGTTTATGAATAATAGACATTAGTCCCACAAGGAAGCAAGGAGTCTGTTGACTCTGCCTCTTGTTAAATCCAAATGAAATAATCTGCTAAAATTTATGTCTGAAGTCATTACAGGAAGCTATGTCTGGTCCAAAGGCTGCATCTTAATCCAAAGCATATAATATAGATGAGGGAAGTCATTGTAACTGAAGTAATGTGATTGTAAGATCTGATTTTTCATGATCCATCAACACTAACATCACTCTTTCCCGAAACCCTGAGCTCTGGATAGCTTTTCAGCATTGGGATGTTACCATGTTTTATAACACTGCTGATTATTGACAACAGCATGCTTTGGATGATTACTGGGTTAGTAAATGACTTATGGGCTTCAATACCTTGTTTATATGCAGTTTGCTGCTGAGCCGAACCCACAGTAGCCCAATCAAGCTGTTCAGTAAAGTTATAACTGAACAGCTGGAAAAAAGGCTCAGGATCAGTCCTGGGCTTTGAATGTGCTAGTTTGCATATGCACACTCTTCAGGAATAATTCCTACAAGGGAGGATTTTTTTTAGGGTGGGAAAGAAATGGAATAATTCAAAACAAAGAAGTGAAATGACCTTACAGAAGAGAGACACTGAGGTTCTCAGCTTTCCATCCTTTCCTGGAGTTAAGTTGCTGAGTCAGACATGCCTTTCTTGTAGAAAACACCAAGAAAGGACACTGGCACTTGCAATAGTGCACACAATGGTCAGTATGTAAGCCACTTAGGAGATAGGAAAATATTTTTCCATATCCAGTCTGTCCAGTATGAACTGGTGTCCTCCAGTGTTTAAACCTCCAGGGGGAATATGCTAGGGTGGATGAAGTGCCTTTTTGATATGATTGTAACCGTATAGTCTTTGAGATAAAGAACAAGTGCAGAGTCAGGAAACCAACTTTGATGATGGATACTTACTGGATCTTGCATAGCTGAATGGGATCAGATGCAGTTGCCTCTGATGTGTTGGGGTTGGAAATGATTCATATCCTGTGGTGAGAGGCCATTAACACAAGGGTGCCTTCATTACTGCGCACCAGGGTATGATGGACACACAGAGACACACCTCATACCAGAAAGTTTTGTTCCTGCTCTGGGTGTACAGTTTGACTACAGAGTCATGCTCCACACACAAGGTAGGCTTAGGCAGTAGTTAAGAGGCTGATGGAGGCATCAAAATTTGAAAGACTCTCCATCAGAAAGATAACAGCCGTGGTTATACATCAGCTAAATGGGACTATTGAAAATGTCCACGAAGTAAAAATTTAGGACTTCAGTTTTTAACATGCAGTTACATTCCTAAACATATTTATGATTACACATCAGTCAGACATGCCCAAAGTATAAGAAATGTTTTTTAAAAAAAATTAATTCCTCTATGTACACTGAGATTCACTGCTTTCAAAGTCTAAATAATCCTTGTGGACAGATCCACAGCAGGTATAAATACCCCTTTTCTAAATAACTCATTTCCTCTCTCCTATGTGTTTGGGAATCTTCTTTAACTGACCGACTCATCTCCTCCTGCTGGATAATCTTTTAATAGCCTGAGTCAGTTTCTCTTTTTTTCTTATCAAAACATATGCAATAAATGAACTCTTAAGATGTTATTGACTGGCTAAGTGCTCTCAACCACCATCAATTTAAATGTGCTTTTTCATTCTGTCAAGCATTTTGCTGATATGTGTAATCATCAAGATTTTGTTTTCCCTATATTTAGCAGGAGATATTTTTTCTGCTTTTACTATTTCCAAGCAGTTTGGGGCACATGTGCAGCTAAGAAGTTTGCAATTCTTTAGTTGCTTAGATTGGGAAGTTATTTCCTGCTGAACCAGAATCAATAGAGGTTTTAGGCACTTGCCAATGGCCTTTTAAGGAAATTATCTTAAACAGCCTTCTGGACAATGATCTTTTCAGAATGTAGTGGAGTTCAGGCACATTTAGAGGTCAGCCAATCCCCCATTAATTCTACCTCACTGAGAAAAATGCTGAGGGAGGTACAACATAGCAAATACCTTTTACTCCATCAATAAATTCTCTTTCCCTTTTTGCTACCAGCACATATTGCTGCCATTAAGCCACAGCTGGATGCAAAAGTACAATTATGCACTCTGCATTGCTATAGAAAAGAAATAATTACTTCAAAATAAATGTAATTGAAATACCCTAGCAACCTGATTGGTTTCAGATGCATAGAGTTTTAGACAATTTCAGATGAGCACTCTGCAGTCTGAACTCACCTTACTGAAGATGTTGTAATATAAAGCTACATATTGGGTCTTTCAAAGATTAAGAATTTACTTTGACACATAGGCTTAAAAAAAGGTTCCTTTTTGAAAGTATACAATTCTTTTTTGCTACCCTTTTATAAACATGGTCTTCAGACAAACAATTGATCTACAGCCCTGTTCTCAGAGAAATTTTCAACCAGTCTGATTATGGTTTCAAGTCCTTCAGATGGGAAAAAACCCCACTCCTATTGTCTTCCTAAGACTCTGGAGGAAATATTTTCATTTCTAAGTACCTTGATTTAAGGTATGATTTCTAAGGCATAAATGAGCTGAAGCATTTTCTGAACTTTTCTCTCATTCCCTTGTTCTAGAACAAAAGGGGCTGTGTTACAAGTTCCAAAGTATTTCAGCTCAGAACTGCATTGACTGAGCATGTAGATCCCTTTTGTATCTCTCAGACCTCTAGTATGATGCATTTGAATGTGAAGAACTGTATAACCTCTTCAATTTGGAACAGTCTAGTACCTCACCTATGTAGTTAGAAAGGCCTAATTATGTTAAGAACTTTTCCTGTATTTTGTTGCTGCTTTGAAGGTCAGTGGAGAGGGGGGGATCTCTGCCAATACACAACATTCTTCAGATTGTGCTCATCTTACTCAACCAGTGGAATATGAAACAACTAGTAGGTTGTTTTTGAATTTTCATGGGAAGTGACTAGAGTGCCCAGACGTCCAAAAAAGAAGGTAATAAAAATAAATCAACATTCTAAAGACTTGTCTATTTCTTAAATATTTAAATATTAAATATTTAAAATATGTATAAGAAAACTAGAGTTTCCATGCTCATCATTTATCATGCTCAGGATCATGCTCATCCTTTAGGGTGCCTGTTATGTTTGTTATTACTGCCCTTGTTAAACAAATCAAAAACAAAAGAACACACACCACAAAAAGTCAAACTCCTGGAGATTTCCCTATGTTTACCACTGAAAGGTTGTTATGGATTGTCTGTTGTTTATGCATAAACCCAAATAACGAGAAAAGTCCCTAAGAGAATATAAGCTTCAGAAAACTCATATTGTTTTAATACAGTTGTTTCTCTAGGTTAACTAGTTTCAAAGTGACCCTGAGTTTTCAGAGGCACTGTTAGGAAAATCTTGTCACTCTCCATTGCATGAGTGGTCATTTATGTTATTAGGCTAATAAGTAGAATAGATTTAACATGATACAAACACTAGATTTGACTAAGCTTCTGGGAAACCCCTGCAAATTCACAAAGTTAATGGCTTAACCTCACAATTCTCCAATGGAAAATAAATTTTAATGGTTTTATGGACTCAATTCACATTTCAAGATGTGAATTTCCCCTAACTCTACACTATTTGACTCCTGTTAAATGCTGAACTTAAACAAATAAAAACTTATTTTCCTACGTGATTCATGGAGCTATACTGACACAGTTTCCTTCTCCGTGAAAGAAGAATAGAACATTATTCATCAGGTACTCAGAGCAAAGAAGCTGGAAATTATAACATAAGAAGGGCATTAAAAGTGACAGCAAATATACGTGAAAAGAAAAACAATGTGGAGAAACAGAAAATGTATACGACACTTAGCAGACTAAAAAGAGGATTAGAGGGTATTAACAGATGTAATATCCAGTTAAGGCCTGCAAGAGAGGAGAAAAAAAAAAATGTTTGGAATCGACCTTAGAAAGTGTTGAAAATCTGCACAGACCGAAGCCTTTTGCACAGCTGTACTAGGCTGCAGAAGCCAAAATTGTGGATTTGGGCTCAAAAGAGCTGTTACCTGCTTCACAGTCAAAGCTCCTACAAGCCTAAGCCGACCTAAGGGTGGTGATGTTTACTGTGTTGCAAACCACCTCCAGGTATTTTGTGCAGCAGTATTTTTGTACAGGTGATTAGAGGACTGGTAGGAAGATAGGAAGATTCTTAGGAGATAGCAGATCTTTAGCAGGCTTTTGTGACATCCTAGACCTTATTAGTAGGAAAAAACAGTCTGTGAGATTCCAGGAAGCAAAGACTATTTTATGTATTAAGAAAGCCATGATTTCTGGTAAGAATTAGGTTCCAAGGTGATAGAAATTCTGATTTTGACATTCAAGTTTGGTAGTAATGAAAAAGGAATCTGGATTTTAGCTGCTCGGCTGCTGCACAAAAGTGTTTTCCACCCAATCGGTGTACAGGACACGCTTTCATGGGTTTCTAATCTTGTTCTTTTTTTGCCTTGTTCTGACTTTGCTAGACAACACACATTGTATTAGCAGAGCCATGCATATTGATGTTTCCTAGTATTACAGTGAAAAGGGAATACTGATCTCCTTGCTCCCATTATACGTTAGCATTATCTCCCTTCAATGGATTACTTGGAGTTTATAGGCGTGCCCCAGAGTGATTTGTAATCTTTAGCTCTTCTGTCCTTGCCAAGAAAATACTAAATAGTTGACTTGCATGTCTTTGCCATGTACTTAGATGACATTAAATATAATGCCGAGAACCCAGATTCTGCTACCCGTCATTGTGTAAAAGATCCTGGGATGATCGGAAATAATGTTACTTTGTATGTGTAGCAAAACAGAACACGGCCCGTAAACAACCAGAAAATCCGTGAAAGCATACTGGGAGACATTTTGCTCTCTTGAGCAGTAATGTCAAGCCAGCAAGTTCCCTGCTCTCCTCCTTCCTATGGCTCTGAAAGTTGTGGCAGGATTAGGTATTAAGTACCTCATCTCCTTTGTGTGCTTTGGTGAAGGAGGCAGATACTGGTGTGTGGGAAAATAGTATAGCTAAATGAGTCAAATTCAGCTGTAGAACAAAGCCTTTGGAACCCTGTAAGGAGAGGCTTTGCTAGTGGGTAGGGCTTTAGTTGGCTTTACAGGGGAAGATGGTATTTGCTTTTGTTACTGGACTTTCATACACTTTGCTATTCCCTAAGAATAAAAGTCTTTAAGAAAAGTTATAAGGCTCTTTTTATCTTGTCTTGCTGGGGTTGGTTATTGCTTGTCCCTCATTTCAGTTGGTTTGTGGGTTCTTCTTTGCAGTGCCTGATTACGGATCCTGTTAGACGATAATTAGCGATTTTGAGTTACATTCTTCTATCTCAGACCAGACCTCTTACTTGATCCTTCACCATATGCCTTATCTTGCAGTTAAGAGAGCCTTCAAAACCTGAGATTCATGCTACAAAGCATTAGCTTAGAGACTGAAAGAGAGTCTTTAATAAACTGCCACGGTCATGCTACATAGCAGAAATCAGGATGTGCTGCTGAAAGCTTTGCTTTAATGTCTAGACTATAGATGTTTGTGCTGGATAGCACTTGTTCAGATATTGATTGTGGGGAGAAAAGTCTCTCTTTTCCAAGTTAGCTTTTGTGTGGGAAGCAGACAATGTGAGAGGATTCTGGGTATTTGAAAATATAAAGTCCTGATAAGATAATACTCCTCCACTTCTATTAATACTGCTCTTGAAAGCCAGAAATCAGAAAATGGCAATGAGTGTAACAAATACTTCAGTTAATGTAAGGGGAGAGCCAAGAAACAGTAACATTATCTACTTTATTCTAGAGAATTTATGGTGGGAGCTGAACACAGAGTGTGACAGATTTCAAAATTCATAAGTCATTCAATGTACCCTAATGCCTCTACCAGAGAAATGCATATGAAACTGTTTTATGACTGAATTTCAATATGCAGATATGAACAACATTGTCAGTGGAAGGTTCTGGAACAACATTGTCAGTGGAAGGTTCTGCTCAGTGGTTACCAGATTATGGTGTTCTTTGAACTTTCCTGCTTCAGAAAAAGCAGTAAAGCCTTTGGCACTGAAGTTTAGTCATGATCCTTCAGTCTCATACATATGTCATTATTGTGCTGTATTAATTTCACAGAATTTAAGGAAGATTTTGAAATAAACAACATTTATTTTCATCTTTCTCTGCAAAATATTTTTGAAGTCTAGTTACACATTCAGCTACATATTTATATTAAATACGTATAGGCATAAGGGTGGCTTTATTTGTTCCTTATTTCCTTACTTTGGAGATGCCTAAATGTATGACAATAATAAAAAAAAGGTTTTAAAAGCAATTTTAGCAGTTTCCCTAGTTACATCAGATTTCTGCACCATTTAATTTGCTGTCACCAAAAGTATGAAAAGTTGATATCAGAAATAGTTGTGAAGAATACCTACAATCTAAATTTAGCTTTTTTTTTTTTCTTTTGCCTAAACAGAACCAGGCAGTAAAGACTTCTCTGACTCTCATGCTAGATAGTTTGAAAGCTTCAGTAGTTATCAATACCCACTGGATTATACACAGAAATATTTTTAAAATGTCTGTTGCCCTGATGAGAATCTGCATGAACTCACATCACGTTTATTGAACTAGACAATGACATGAAATATTGCAGTCTTCCCATGATTTTATTTTATGCATAAATCACAGCATTTACATCTTCCATTAGACCACTGGCAAAAGCTTGTGATGCATGACTGGTCAAGATGACGGTGATGCTGGTGGGGAAGTAAGAATGAAATTGTTTGAACAAAACTCTAAGGCAAACAGATAATTTTTCCCTTTCCATGTAAGAAACAGGCCTGATTATCAGACTGCAACATTTGTGGAATGCACTTTGCATATTTTGATGAAAAAGTTTCCTACAGAGCCAACCAGCTACCGAGGAGGCAGGTTTGTGTTTTGCATCAAGTCACTGAAACCAGCTCGCTAGTTTGCCTCTCCCTGCGATGTCATGATTCTCTTCCAGCTGAAAGTGGCGCTGTTGACCAGCGACAATATAGCGCCGCGTCCTTCCAGGAAAGGGATGCTCACCCTGCCGCCGCCGCCGCCGCAGCCATTCTCCGCCGAACTTCAAAGAAGCAACCACCTGGAAACTTATTCCAGTATTTGAATTCAGGTACTTTACTGCTTAACAGTGACCCACCAAACAGTTTAAACCTGCTACTCTTTACCTTTTTATGTAAATCAGAGAAAACAGCCAGAGAAAATAAGAGGTGTTATGTGATACATAAAGTTTTGCTACTTGCATTAAAGTGTAGCATAATCTGTTAAATACACTCAGCGCACCACCCCCCTCCCTACTCCTCATCCCCCTCCCCCCCAAAACCCAGACAAAACCCATCAAAATATCGTTTGGGGATGTCAGGAAAAGGGTGTTATGAAATAATTAAAAACCCGATTCAGATTGGGTTATCCAAGTGTTTCTAGATTTTTAAATATTTCCATTCAATATAGACAAGGTATGGGCAAAAAAAATCTTTCTTCTGCAGGAAAGTTCTGTGTTCCATTAAAAGTGTTTAGTGCATTTAGTACTTGTAAGACACTGCAGACATCAGGCCTGTGCTAAAAAATAATTCGAACAAGAACGTACATTATGATTTTCCTCCCTCATGCTGTCCTTATGATGTAGAAAAATAACCCTTTCAATCAGAGCTAGAAGATTGCTGGACATTCATAGTGATAGCCTTAGTCAGGATTCACATTACTGTGGTTTTTCTTTCTCTCTTGTTCTCTAAAGCTAGCTTGAATAGAAGTCATAGAATCACTGAATATGCTGAGTTCACATTTAGTTAATTACTCTGACTATTATATCCACCAGGGGCTACAGTCTTGTTTTCCCATGTGACTAAATGAACTCAAGGAGCATTGAGTTTTCTCCTCAGGGTATTAGGATCTTACTGAAGGGCTAAACTGTAATTTGGAGTCTTGAATGACAGGTTACCCAGCTTATGTGTCCAGCTGTGCAGTAACTGCTTCCTTCCACCTCATGCATGCAGAGTCTGAAGGGACAGCTCGGCAGTCTCTCTCTCCTATTCTGCACCAGTCTCTTGTTCATCTCGCACCCCATTTTTACTTTCCTAGAAACATTACTGAGTTGGCTTGAGGACTGTAATCACAAGCAGTCATGTCCTTTCTTGCCATTATTTTTTCTTTCCTCCACTATAAAGGTGAAAGAGGGAAAGTGCTGTCGTTCTCATTTCCAGTTGGAGTTAAACCTGCAGTGTGAGAATATAAGAATGGCTCAACTAGATCAGAGCCAAGGGTCACCTTACAAATCACTGCATGTCCACCTGGCAGGGGCATAACAAAAGAAGTGTAAGAAAGAACCCAAATGTAAGGCAGGCTTTCTCCTGAACAGGATAATCTCATTTTGAGGCAGTCAGCAGTTTATGCTATGCCTAAGCAAACGATTGCCTGCTTTATAGTTCCTGCCTCTCTTGAATACAATTCCTCTTCAAATTCCTTTCTATCTTTTACTTTCACAACACGTTACAATAATTGATTTAATGAGATGACACCTTAATCTTCTTTTTACACTTAATTCCTGGTGAGAGGACTCTTGGGGCCGGGTTGCGAGGGATGCTTCTCAAGTTGTTTTATGAGACATAAAGAATAATTATTTATTACTTATCTCTTCCACACATCACTTTTCCCAACTCTGTAGCCTTTTTCCATATTACCCTTGCAGGGCTTATCTCCAGAAGAGTCCTGCTCTATTTTAGCTCTGAACTGTTCAGGATTCTACATGTACAGAGAAATCACCAAAGGAGAAAAATCAAACCACAGCTTAGGATATCAAGATGTCAATATTGGTACCTGCAAAGAGTAATATCCTCAAAACTGTGTGTATACATTGACTACACATCTTAAAATCTCTTTGGCACCGAATTGCACTAATTTAAAGGAAGCAAAATTGAAATGCAGGCAAGTGAGGCTGTTTACCCAAGGTCACAGTGTTAGAGGTGAGACAATTCAGAAGTTCTGGACCTCTAAAACAGTCCTACCTGCCTGTGCTCCTTACCTTTCTGGAGATACTTACTTCCCCTTCTACATGTCTTCATTACAGAATATTAACACTTGAGCTTTACATTTTGGATAGTAATAACAGAATAGTCCTGACTCCAATTCATAGTCCTGAATGCCCATGAACAAAATGCTGTTCAAGGTGACAAAGTTTACTCTTTCAGGTGATAAAAGTTTAACAGCTTGGTTGCCGTGAGATCCCCATGTGCTTATCTGGACATCCGCTGGAGAGATTAGAGATGAGAAAGGTGACATTTCAAGATGCTGCTTGCATGTGAGAGCCTTCAGTGCAAATTACAGAATGTGAGACTGCTCCATCAAAAATCCTTGGAGACCATTGTTATTTTTCTAAATGCTTTCAAGTGCTTTTATAAAATAGGCTTACCTGACATTTCTCTATGCAGCTACTCCTTCTGTCTCTTTGCTCCTTACCTGTTCTTCCTGTGACCTGTATTTTTGCTTTCCAAACTGATTCTACTTTTTATCTTAAGAAAGAATAAAAACTGTAAAACTGTTTCTTTTCTTAGGGTTCATTTTGCCAGAAGACTTGTTCAGTTACACAGTATAAAAATAAGTTTTCCATGAGATTTCCTACTTCTGCTGTTTTGCTTAGTTTCATGACATTAACCATCATTAGAATATACACTGTACTTTTAACTATTTTTAGCTTGTGCCCACACAAGTCGTGACCACATCTATACATATATAAACAGAACATACACATATGGACAGGCAATGTATGTAACCATACCCATTGTTTCAGGATAAGATCTTATTTCTGTATTAAGCTTTGACTCAGTGGTTAGATTAGACTGCATTAGACAAGAATGTGTTTATAGCCCAACCATCTTTTTTGAACACAGTCCTTCTTCTGAGAAAGAAGAGTAGTGAACATTTGCTTTCCCATTGCTGTCTCAAACCAAGGTTTTAGTAACCTAAATTGCAATCTGAGGATCTTCAAAATATCAGTAAGTTGCAAAAATATGTCAGTAATATAACTGCCATGTGCTATGTGTAAACTTTTGGTGTTCTGAAGTCTGCATTTACCCTTGGTTACCCATAATTGGTAAGGTCTGCCCTAAAAATCTCCCATTCCTTTGAAAGAGGCTGAGAGATATCCCCATATGGTAAACTGAAGTGCAAGTTTGGTGGGGTCATTGCAATTTTGTGCACCATTGTTATTATATGTGATTTGCAGTGGGAAGAGTGACAAAAGGCTCACACTAAATATTGATAGTTTCTGTCTTTGAGTATTACACACTTTTCATTGCTCCCTAAACAATGAGATAAGTGTGCTTAGAATAATGACAAAAATAAAAAGAGTAACATTTTATAACAGCTCATTCAGCTTGAAAATGGCACTTTCAGTATAGATTAACTTGGGATTTGGAAGCAGTTCACACAGGAATTCCCATCACATAGGGTATTCTTGTTCATAGCTAGTATTCTTTTGTCAAGGATTCTACATTAAGAATTTCTTCTGCAACTCACTTCTCATGCTCTGGATAGTATGTGCAAGACATTATTTTAGCATTATCAGGTTTTGGCAAATTGCTAGAGAATAGTCATGTTTTTCGGATAGAGTGTCAGGCAAAAGAATTATTATAATTTCCAACAGGAAAACTGTTTTTCTCTTATTCATGTCTCTGTGTGTTATGTGAGAGGAAAAGAGAGAGAGAGAGAGAGAGGGAGGTGGAGAGAGAGAGAGAGAGAGAGAGAGATGAGTAGCTACTAAGCTACTAGAACTGGGAGAAACTGATGCAATACCTAACAGTCACTAGTGATTTATGATTAGAGATGGGTTTTTTTTTTTAAACAGGTACTCCAGAAAATCCAGTCTTTTATTTACAATTTACTGTCCTACAATATTATTGGTGGGTATTCTGCATAGCTCAGCAGAATACGAAAGCATCTTCAGGCTTGGTCTAAGACTGTCCTGAAGAAAAACTTATCTACCTTTTAAGCAAAAAATTACAAAGCTGGACAGTGCTTGTGATGCAGAAATCTAATGAGAATATGTGTCTCAACAAATCTATCTGACCTACTGAAACCAAACTTTTGGCTTTTATAAAGGATGTCAATTCATTAGGTATCTTCTTTGAAGATACCTAATTCAAAGAAAATTAAATACTTGTTAGGGTTGATGCTGTGCTTTTAGACTTCAATATATCAACTGATCTTTTCTTTTGGAAAGGGGAAAGAACATTGCTGCTTTTATCTTTCTTTCCTACCACTTGACAGTGTAAAAAGACCTACCCCTTGTTATGTACGAGTTCATGCTGATATCAGAAAAAGTTGTGCGTGTGAATAAGAACATTACAAATGGTATCTGAACTGAAGAGTTCTATACTTGTCTTAACTTCAATAACCACTTCATCTTTCAGCAGCACTTTATTTTGCTCCCTGAAATTGCAGTGATGTGGCATGATATTTCAAATCTGTGAACATTTGGCAAATTCCTGGAACAATTTTTATAGGATGTCTTCTTAAAGTGCAAGTCTTCCTTGTATCAGAAATATTGATATGCGTGAGTTGATGATTTGACCTGTTATTACTTTTAACGTTCCTCCAGAATATTGCTGAGGACACCCAGTAGTTACTGAATTTATTTTCAGAATTTAAAAATGATTTCTCACAAAAGCCTTGCTTTCATCTATTGACTGTACATTTTTTTAAGCACACTTTCATGGTCCATTACTTTAGTATTTGCTGCTTATGACATAAATAGGAAATGTTTCTGGACTCTAAATATTAATCTCCTTACTACCATTCTTTGAACAGAAAAGTATGCACAGTGCCAGAAATTCAGCCCAGATGCAGTATTTTCCCATGATAAATATATTTTCCTTTACTTCAGCCCTGAAAAGTACTTTTGTCCTTTCTTTTCCACTAATGCTTATGATAAAAAATTAAATTACTGTTCATCCTTTCAATAAGTTTCCCTCAGAGAATCTCTGCTAAAGAACAAACATTTAAAAGGAATGCAGAAGCCTTAGTTTTATACACAGCCCTACTATATTATTCATTGCAATGCATTTTTAATGTCACAGAAAGAAAAGTAAAATATATTTTAATTTCTGGGACTAGGCAGCCAAGTGATCCAGGGAATCACAAATTCACAAAGGCTGAAGACAAATGCATGTAGTGCAAAACAAACCCCACACCAAGCCCCAGCCCTCCTACCCTCTGGTAACCTGAAGGTTTTCATGAGTGATTTGTGAAAACTCTTACTGGTTGAAAATCTTCCGAGACTGTCACCATGGTGCACAGATGCTGGGAACCTCTGACCTAGAAGCATTCAATGTGTTCAGACACTCTTTTTTCCAGTGAAGAAATAGGTCAGCAAGACTGAGATAATAAAAAGCTGAAAACAAAGCTGTACCTATTAATATAGCTGTTGGGATTATGATGAAGGTTTCTCCTGCCTCTTCTCCCTCTTTTTACTTCTTGAAAAGAAACCAGCCTTTTTTCTTTTGGTACATTTGTTCATAAACAAACTCATTTTGACTAAATAATTGCAATGATTTATGTGAGCTTCCTTTTTAGTGTTTGAAACCTGGGTACTATTTTACAAGAACAAAGAGTGAATAATATTCTTTACTTTGTTTATGAATTGTCAGAGCTAATGGTTTTCTTTGTGTTGTATTCTCTTGGAATTCAGCCATTTATCTTCAATCGACAAGAGTTACAGCATCTAGTGAAGAATCGATTTACAAACCTCTCTGAACATAAAACTGCAGATTAAACCTTATGGACACTGTGTTCTTCAAACATGAACACACCTTTTATTCTGTACAATGGTGGAATTGCAACATTGTTTGATACAATAAATGAAAAGCAGAGCAGGATTTTCAGCTTTTGTTCTGCAATTCACAACAAAGAGTCTAATCAACTGTAATTTTCAAGCATGCATTTTAAAGTTTGGAAATATGTATGGTTAATGGATATTTCCACAGACTGAAAAACTTAATTTGCATTGTAGTCTGCCAAACATCTGATAGCAGCCCACTCATTACATGAGACAAAATTGATCATAAATTCAAGAACAATAGACACAGTTTACTTTTAAATAGTAACAGTGAAGGCTAATCATTTTAAAAAACATAATTATTTTAATGGTGAAATCATCATATTACAAAAGCAATTCTCACAAATTGGTAACTTATTATTTCAATTGTCCCTTATGGATTATTAGGATCTTATTTTAACAGAAGACAGGTACATATGTAGTGTAGGTAGTTGACAATTCTCAAAAGGGGACATTGCTTTTTTAAAATGAGATGTTATTCAGTTGCTTGAAAAAAATACTAAATCCAGCATAAATCTTGGTAGCATTACTGCATCCCCCCTCAGTAATTTCTTTCTCTCATATTGTCAGGGGCAAAGTTCAGAGCTGCCTTGAGATGCACAGTTTGATTACAGACTGCAGGTGCATTTCTCCTAAAGACATCAGGAGGTTTTATGGAATTCACCACTTACGCACACTAAAAGGAAAAGAGAGCACTTTATTATTAGTAAAGGCATTTGATGTTAAAAATAGCACAGTAGAAAATGTCAGTGTTCATAAAAGCCCTGTGTGAAACAGGGTTAAGTGAAAAAACCCAAACAAACTAAAAATAAAACAAAAAAATGACTCTGAGATTAAAAAATTGGTTGTAGTTGAAACCAAATTTAATTTTCATGAAAGGAAAGTTCTATGAGGAAGACATTCAAGGTGCCATTTAGATATTTTTGCAGTCCACTAATTGATGTTGCTGAAGAAATCTCATTACAGACTAGACAGGAAATACTGAAGGAAACAAAACTAAATGCAGGAAAGAAAATGACTGGAAGATATAAAGACAACAATAGTTGGATGCATTTTACAAGGATTAAGATACAAAAAAAAAATCACAGTTCTGGGGAAAGCCAAAAGTATGATGACATCCTTGTAAGGAATGAAGACATTTCTAAAATGATACTGGTAAAGGTTCTGGAAAGAAAACAGAACTTGAAGAGATCACTAATCTATAGCTTTAAACTAAATTTGAAGGGGGATGGGGACAAGGCCAGGCTTAACAGGGATGAGGTGTGGGAAAGGGAGAACTATAGCAACTACTCTAATAGGAAAAGGAGCCTTAAGAGGAAACATCTCTAGTAAGCTCAAGCATCCAAAGGTGTAACCACAAGACAAGGAATATGAAGCAGCCTTTTGTACTGGGATATTGACACAAAGGCTTCTATAAAATGCCTGTACTTAAGATGAGTCCAATCAAGTTTAAACAAAGATGATTAAGGGACTGGAGCATCTCTCTTACAAGGAAAGGCTGAGATAGCTGAGCCTGTTCAGCCTTGAGAAGAGACAGCTGAGAGGGAACATCATCAATATCTATAAGTATCTAAAGCGAGGGTACCAAGAAGGTGGACCCAGGCTCTTCCCAGTGGTGCCAAGCAGTAGGACAAGAGGCAATGGGCAGAAACTGCTGCATAAGGAGTTCCACTCTAAATATGAGGAAGAACTTCTTTACTGTGCAGGTGACTGTACTGGAACAAGTTGCCCAGAGAGGTTGTGGAGTTTCCCGCACTGGTAGGTTCAAGAACTGGTAGGTTCACTGGAGGTATTCAAGAACTGTCTGGACACAATTCTGTGCTGTGTGCAGATGACCCTAGCTGAGTCGGAAAGTTGGACGCATTGTGGTTCCATCCAGCCTGAACCATTCCCTGATTCTGTGAATTCAAAAATGAAAAGAATGTATAAAATGGTTAATCTTAGAGTAATTACAATGGCTAAAGAAAAATAAAATGCTAAAGAAAATGTTGGGAGCATTTTGAATTTCCATTCAGTTTTGATGGAATTATGTATGAGTGGAAGAAGAAGTGTAAAAGAACTGACTACCATTAATAATTTAACTGACTTGGTAAAATGATTCTGCTGAAATACAGCTCAGGAGAATCATAGTGAGCACAATAATTTGCAGATAAAAGCCATTTAAAGACTTAAAGGGGAAGACAATTAGGACAACCTCAAACCAGACTGAAGCTGCACTGCTTGGATATGCGTGATCTGCTGGCTGCTGAAAAAAAGTGAGAAGGCCAATAATGATTGTCTTTTTCATGGATTTTGTTTCAGCTTGATTGGAAACATTGTGGAAAGCTGCAAAGTCACATGGCATTCAGATATTATAAGTGCAGTTATGAAAACTGTGTTTGAAGACTCTTGCAGGATTGTAAAAAAAAAAAAAAAGAAAAACTAAACAAGCCCAAAGTCTGATATAATACAAAGAAGCATAGAATGACTGCAGCTTTTCATCATATTCTTAAACTAGACAGTAAGAATGATAAATGAGGTAGAGGGCATGACTTGAGATGATCTAAAGTTAAGGTCCTTAACTAACAAAGATGACATCACACAGCTGAAAAAAATTGCTTGAATTATTGATGCATCAAATTAATAATTAACCTTGCAAGATTGGTTTGGTCAACTTTGACTCATAATAAATGCCAAGAAGATGAAGTGGCTACAACATGAAAAAGAGGAAATAGGAAGGGCAAGCGAAATGTGGTATCTGTGAAGTCAAAGAATATGCAAAACTCCCGTGTGCCCAAAGGAACCTTGATCACTGTTAACGTTTCATTCAGGATAGAATAAAAGCAGATGCGCTTCACAGTAACTGATACAACTATAAACAGAAAAAAAACTTTACTCCTCAAAGCACTAACATGTCAAATCTGTGCACTAGCAGACATCATTCTCTACAGGCCTGAAGCAGTTACTTTGCTTGAGAGAAACAACTGAGGCATTTGGCAGCAATTTGAAGCATACTGAGAGTTCACAGAATCATCGAATGGCTTGTGTTGGAAGGTACCTTCAAGATCATCTAGTTCTAATGCCCCTGTCACGGACAGAGACATCTTCCCCTAAACCAGGTTGCTTAGACCACCACTTAGCCTGCCCTTGAACATTTTTTAAGTGAAAAGATTAGTATTAAGTGAATCTTAATGGGAATATTAAATATGAATCCAGGTAAGCCTGCTGGATATATGTGAAAGATAATGGCAGTAACACTACAGAAGTCATAACTATACACAAAGAAAAGGTTAAAATAAATCATGGAAATGCACCAAAGTGCCTAGTGCTCAATTGTCTGTTAACTGATATTAATTCAGGGAAAGTGGCCTATGCAGGAACGACCTGTACAACCTCTGAATATCTGAAAAGATATTCTGTGGTGAAAATATGAGAAATGGACAAAACCAATGGATAACCTCATTCTCTGATAAAATGATTTAACTTCACTTCTTGATAAAAATGGAGGACAATAGTATTTTTTAGGATGTTTTTTTTCCTTCAGACATACCATACTAGATACACAGAACCTTTCCTGGTGAACCTCACTCACATGAGGGAATTTGGACAACACTTGCATACCAGATGAATTAGGATATCAGGCACCACTTACAGTATTCTTTACCCTAGAAGTGATGTTTGCTGGTTTCACAAGACAGAAAATGCTGCTTCACTCCTTTGGAATGGGCTTGGAAGTTGATAAATCTACTGTTGATATGAAATAAAATGCCTTCTCATTTTCACCAGCCCTGCACCTCTGTTAGTATGGCATTGGCTGTCTACATAAAATTTAGGCCTTTTTAGACTTGTGTTTTTTGCTATGTTCTCTTTTCTGGAAAAGACTTACATATAGAAGTAGGGGGTAAGAAAAAAACAAAACAAAAAAAGCACTAAAAAGAGACCCTGCACTAATTTCTTTCCAGAAGGTGTGTATTCAATGGATGCTGCAAAGGATACCCACATAGCTGGGTCTCAAGGGTGTGGTGAACTTTGGGGCAGGGTGTCTCACAAGCAGCAGTGCTCTTACTACCATTCCTTTTGTCAGTGTATGTCCTAACAGGATGTCCTGATAGACATCCTGCAACATCCTGCAACAGTGTTTATGCCTCAACTGTATCAGCATTGTTAACTGCTTTTCTTCTCAACTTTCTAAGTTTCAGTATTTACCCTCTAAAGTAAATGGCTTCATTTCTCTCCCTGCTCAGACAGAATCATCTTTGGCCCTTCTGCTCTCTTGCCCCTCTGCTGTGAGAAATCTGGTATCTGAACATTTATAGGATCATTTTTCCATTATCTTTGGTCCTACTTACCATTCAACTGAGTCTTTTCTGATTTGTGCGAGCATAAGAACTACCCAAGACATCTCAAATCAGTCCTATGAGAAAAGTTTAAAATAATCAGACATTGATAAAGTCCTTTTTAAAGCATTGCTTAATGCTTTTTTTTCCCTTAATTTGACCCCCTTACTGTTCAGAAATGATCCACAGAATCCAGTTGCCCTGTGTGAAGGGATATATATCAGTTTAAGTATTGCTTCATCTGCGTAGAGTTCAAGAACATAAACCACGCTGCATAACAACTAGGGGAGAAATATTAAATTCAGAACACATACCTACCTGTCTTTTGGTTTAAACCTAAGTGGCAACTTAACACCATGCAGCTTCTTGCTCACTCCCTCAGCCAGGGGTATCAGGGAGAGAACTAGACGAGTAAAACAGAAAACTCATGGGCTGAGATAAAGACAGTATGATAGATAAAGCAGAAGCTATGCATGCAAGCAAAGCAAAACAAGGAATTAATTCACTGTTTCCCAAGGTCAGGAAGGTATTCAGTCAACCCTAGGAAAGCCAGGAACTTCATGCACCATGGTGACTTGGGAAGATGCGCTGGTTTGGTGAGGGTAGAGTTAATTTTCTTCACAGTGACTAGTATGGGGCTAAGTTTTAGATTTGTTCTGAACACAGAGCTGATAATATAGAGATGATTTTACTATTGCTGAACAGCGGTTGTACAAACCCAAAGTCTTTTCTGCTTTTCATACCGCCATGCTGGAAAGGAAGTTGGGGGTGTATGGGAGGTTGGAAGGAGACAGAGGCAGCAGAGGTGATCCAAACTGTCCAAAGGGGTGTTCCAGACCATATCACATTATGCTCAGTATATAAAGTAGGGGGAAGAAGGAGGAAGGGGAGCATGTTTTGAGTGATGGCATTTGTCTTCTCAAACAGCTGTTACACATGATGAGGTCCTGGTCTCCTGGAGATGTCTGAACACCCCCCTGCCCATGGGAAACCATGAATGAATTGTTTTGTTTCGCTTGTGTGCATGGCTTTTGCTTTCCCTATTAACTGTTTTCATCTCAACCCATGAGTTTTCTGGCTTTCACCCTTCCGATTCTCTTCCAAATCCCCCTGGTGGGGGAGTGAGCAGCTGCATGTGGCTTGGTGGCTGGAGTTAAACCAGGACAGATTGAGATCACTCTGAATATCCCCCACTTTCTACTTCTTACCCCAGTTCTATATGCTGATTATACCATATTGTATGGAATATCCCTCTGGTCACTTGCAGTCAGCTATCCCAGCTCTGTCCCCTCCCATCATCTTGTGCGCCCCCAGCCTCCTCAGTAGTGGGGTGGGGTGGAGTGGGGTAGGGTGCAGAAAAGACCTTGATGCTGTGCAAGGTCTGCTCAACAATAAGGAATCCACCTCTGTGTTATCAATACTGTTTCCAGCACAAATCTAAAACATAGCCCCATGCTAGCTACTGCAAAGAAAGTTGACACTACCCCAGCCAAAACCACCATAACCTGCCACTGCAAGCTTAGAAATGCAAATTAAAAGTACATTCTTTTTGTCAGACTGTGCATGGAGGTATGCCATTTTGTACTGTCAGTGTCTAATGATATTTCAGTCTTCTCACTCGCTTATCAGAAAGAAACACACTTGCAGCACTGGAAATTAACACCTTTCCCCTTTCAAACTCACATGTTACTTAAAATTACAAAATATGACTTTGAAACTTGCTACATAAATTCTGGAAAATGTGTAATACTTGCCCTACAACATAACCAAGCTAAACTCAAATCCACTACGTATGGGGAACTTTGCCAGCCAGCCATGTGGAGCCAATAGAGATCTTGATACACTTGTGCAGATCTCAAAGACATCAGTGGGGAACAAGTGCAAAGATTAAGGGCAGTCATGTCCCTTAAAATCAATTCAATTTATTTTAAATCTGCATGTGTATAATTCTGGCTAACATACTCTCTTAATCCAATATTGCAGAACAACCCTTTAAGGCCCTATTATTCAATATGTAAGCTTGTTTTAAATGTGCTGGTTTCTTTATGCAAAAACTTGGTCAAGCTGTCTCAGGACTTTCAAATTTTTTTTCTTCCTTTTGTTGTAGATTATCTGCAAATAAGCAGGTGTAATTTTACAGATGATTTAGTTAGAATCACTTCAGAGTGATGCATGGCTTCACAACATCTCTGCTCTGATTTTCTAACATTTTTCCTATTTGATTGCATGAATTTCATTTTTCTAGCTCTGCCCCATGAAGCATTTCTAAACAGAAGGACAAAAGTCAAGTTATAAGACAACAGAGAAAGTATTTGGGATGCAAAACTTTTGGCACATCTTTTACATGTGACTTTCATCCCCTGTCAGTATGGATTTTTTCTGAGAGGAAAAATGGTCTGCCAAATACCGAGCTCAAGAGTAAGAGAAGCCTGAGCTTTAATTCAATGTTCCTACATTCATTTTGTTGACGACAAGTGTTCATTGCAAACTTTTCATATTCTTTTGTCACTGCACAAATTTAGAAAGACTAGAAACTTTCTAAAGAAAAGCATTTTTTAATTTTCCAAACAAGTCATCACTGTTTCCAACAGCAGTCTGGCACCTTTTGCTTTAGACTGCATAGTTTATGGTCCTAACAGCAGATTTTGCTTAAATATTCTGTTCATAGGATACTTAATTGCAAATGTTTTATGTAACAACTATTAGTAAATATGAAAATATATTTTTAAATGTTTTAAAGCCTGCTCTTCTTTATTGACTAACTCAAAAGGTTAAATAACCCTTCATTTAAAGGATTCTCATAAAATAATGATGAAGAAAATATGATTTTACTTGTTTTTTTCAAAGATTTCTGCTATCAAAAATAGACACAATAATAAATAGATAGATAGATAGATAGATAGATAGATAGATAGATAGATAGATAGATAGATAGATGATCGATAGGTAAATATATAAATAAAGAACAACCATGCCTTAAACCACAGGAGAATATGTTCAAGATTTCTGACAAGAACATTTTGTTCTCTGTCTTTCATACCCCACTTCTTGACCTGAAGAGGTTACTTGACCTTCAGTCTTTTGGGATGCTGAATGTCAGTAAAAGTGTGCACTAGGAGCTAAAGAAAGGGAAAGTCTCTTAGCAGTTCACCGTAGTTGAATGGACAAGATGTCACAAGGCTAATTGAATTTCTATCCCAGCTCTATTAGTCACTTATCCCTATGACCCAAGTCACTCCTCTTCTCTGTTCTGTGGCTTCTGCTCCAAGTTTTGGACTGAAATGTCTGATTAGGCTAAAATAATTTTGTAAACATATATTTGTAGAGAGTGTGACACGATGAGGGCTTGATCCATTTCAGATACTTATGTACTGCTGCACAGGAAAGGAATCATAAAGGGTGTTTAAAGGACAATTAAAATTTATGTTCTTTGCAATGAAATTTGCTTATAACATACCCACTTCACCTTATTCCAGACCTCTTACTGTCTTGCAGTTATTTACCTCTCTTGTTGTGCCAGTGTTGGATTCCGTGGGCAGAAACTAGGGGAAAAACACTTTTTAACATGAACCATTTCACTAATTTACTGCACAGAATCAAAAATTTTTTTTGGATGATTCAGAGGGACTGGAAGACTGAGTATGATGCTGCACTTAGAGGATATGCTCTTACTATGGATTCTGTGAGAAAACACATGAAACTTAAGGAAAACTTTGTAGCTTTACGTCTATATATATGTTCTTTGTTCCCAGCAAAGACCTAAGTACCACAGAGCTGCTTGCACACTCCCTCTTCACTTCCTTTTCCAGTGGGAGAAAGAGAAAATGGAAAATATAAGCAAGAAAACTTGGAGGGGGTCAAGATAACAACAGCAACATTAAATAATAATAATAATAATAAAGAAATTAAAAATAAGTAGAGGAAGAGAGAAGAGAAGAAAACAGACCAAATGATACAAAGTCAACCATTAACTAGCCCCCATGTGTACACTGATGCCTAGCCAGTTCCTGGGCAAAACATGGTTTCCCTTTCTAAGCTCTCCTATTTTTCCTTTCATTTCTGAGCCTGGTGTTATATAGTATGTAATACCACTGATTGTTTTTAGTGATCTGTCCAGTTGTCTCCCCTCCCAACCTATCGCACAACATTCCAGTCTATTAGCTTGGGGAAACAGAGTGAGAAGCAGAGAAAGGCTTGACATGGCCCAAGCACTGATCAGCAGAAGCCAGAACATTAATGTGTTATCTAAATTGTTTTGGTCAAAAATCTAAAACTCAGCCCATGAAGAAAATTATCTCTATCCAGGTTCTGTTCAATATATATGTTACAGAAATAATATTTTTTCTCCCTGGCAAGACCAAAGTCATAATTATTGAATATCTCTTTTATAATAGCTGATAAACAATTAAAAGTAATCTAGGGACTTCAGTTCCTTGCTCTTCTCAAAGTGAGTGCAGAAGAAACACAGAATCCCAAATTAAAATCTTTGCCTGAAAAAGTTTGCCCTTTTTAACTTTTAAGGGCAAGAAGAGTATCACAAGCTGTTGTATGAAGGGATTACCCATATGGTTCCACACTTAGAAGTTACAGAATACCTTAGGTCTTAAAAATCTATATTAAATACCTTTGCTACAGTGTACTAAACTATCTGCTTATAGAAGAGCATGATATTCTGTGCTCAGATACTGTGTTTGAAAAATCAGATGCTTTCTGGCCAAAGTTATTTGCAAACATATTACATTGATGGAGGTTTTTTGTTTGTTTCAAATGATATCTGTCCAAAAACCTTGAAAGCACATTAATGATCAAAGTATTTTGTTTCAGTAGTATAGACCTGATAAACAATTGCTTGTTGAAAGTCTTAGATGCCAACAGAAAATCAAGCTTGCAGGGACTTTTTATCCCATTCCCAGCATAGTTTCAACTGCCCTGGCCCTGTTTGTGATGTGTAGTGTTTTCATAACATCCTACTTTCTCCACATCATGTAATCTGTTTTTGATCTAAAGCCTACAAAATTGGCATATTCTGAAAATTACACTATTCTCCTCACCTTTCCTTTTTTCCCCATGGTTATATGTCTGAGCTCCCACTGCTCACAACAACTTGTAAGGCTTTGTTTCTGCTTACAGTTGTTATAAAGAATGCAGTAAAATGAGCTGTCTACACAGCACTGTAGGAACTTGAATGATCCCATTCAGATAAACTCATTTGCTTTATGAGTTTATATTAATAACTTGTAGGAAGATGCTTGAGCTGCACAAAATTATTTAACCAAACGCCAACCTTTAGAAAAGTCAGTTTTCATGTTTTCTTAGGCAAAGAAAGACGGTCCCAGAGGAAACTCACAGTAATTTCTTTATATTCTCAGGCCACCTCTTTGACATTGTCTGTGTTCCTGCACCATTCTGAAGCTGTGATCAAAGTTTTCCCTTACTAGGCACTGAAAGAGAGGGACGGATGCAATTGTGTTGGGAGAAACAATTCACTTTTATTTAAAATTTCTGAAGAAGCTTCCTTGTGAGCAAGTAAAGGCTTGCTCAGTAGCAGTATTGATCCCTGTCAGAGATTATTGCATCTTCAACTGCACAGGTAGAAATTATGCTTATGCACTTGGGGAAAACAATAACAATATATGATTCAGATGGTTCTGTACACAGGACTAATAGGGTATAACGACAACAATGGTATATTATTATATATATACACTAATATTATATAGAAAAAGCAAACCTAGTTTGTGCGTTGATTATGGATTGTGTTCTGATATTTACAAATGAAGAGAAATAAGAGACCAACTGGTTAAACAAAATATTAAAAAATGGTTATTTTTGAATCTTTGCACTCTTGATGCCTGGGGTGATTGTGCAAAGATCCTTGTCTGGTAGTATTGTTATACAAATTCTACTAATTACAATTCACTAAAAAAAGTTTTTCACTGACTAAACAGTTTGCAGAAAATATCTATTTCATCTGTCATACTTTAAATTGCTGACTCTGGTTCCTCTTTCAGCCTTTCTACCTTTCAACTTGTCTGCATCAAACTCTTTCATACTTAGCAGTCTCCAAGACTTCTGAAGTCAATCAGTTAGTATTGCTGTTTATTTTAAGAGAAAGAAGAGCCTTTGGATGCTGTCTGACTCCACAAATGTTCACAAAGCATTCTTGTCTTAAAAACAGACCATGAACATAAACATGGTTGAACAAATTTTTAAAATTGTGCATTGAATATTCAGCATTACAAGTAACATAGATGTTTTGTATTATGACCCTCCATGTCAACATTACTCAAAGATAAATGCTCTTGATAAACCCTATCGTATTCACACTTTGAGTGTAAAGTATTGAAATAAAAAGCTGATAAAGCATAAAGTGTTGAAGTAGCATGTTATTTTCAACATTTTATCTGTTGTTTACCATTTTATTTCAACCCTTTATATAGTACATTAAATACTCATCTGTCAAGTAAGTGTTCAAAGACATAAGGACATAGAGATGCCTCCGAGCAGCAGCACACAAGAGGCCACCACTTGTGGGTCACAGATCAAGAGAGTAGGTAGCTATGACTATTACAAGGTTAAACACCAGAGGAGGATCTGTGGAGATCCAAGGGCAGCTGAGGTGTGAAACAGCACTGAGTAGATTCCAGACTAAAAGCTCTGCAGTAACAACATGACACTAGCTGAGGATAGCTGGACACAAGCATACACCTCTTATATAAGGATCTGAATGTGCACTAGTGAGGAATTTGTGGCAGCCTGGGTAGCAAGATGTGTTACATTGACACAATCAATCCTGAACATGTCGTTGGCAGCACTCTCAGTTCTATCCAATGGAAAACTCCTTAGGCTGCGTCACCCATGCTTCTGAGGCCCATTGTCACCTTTTGTGCAACACCACAACCACTGCAGAAAAACGAAATTGGTTTTAAAGGATTTTATGGTCAATTGAGGACTTGTCTACCTGGCAGTCAAATTAATTTATATATTAGTTAAAGTGCATTGAATCTTTGTGTGAGCATCTTTTGAAGTGAACTAAGTGAAATAGTGCCACTATATTTTTGAGGCTGCCCGCATAAATATTTAATATTCTTTAAATACTCTATTTCTGATTCAGACCTTTAACTAAATCAAACTAATACATCTTGATGTCTTTGATTCAACACTCTTGAAAACAAGCTTTACAATATTTTCTTGGTGAGCCAGACTAGAAAACAAAGTAGAAGTAGGCAGGGCAGTATTGCCGATTTCTTCATCTTCCAGAGTTGCATCAATACTCGTTTGAATGAGGGAAAAAAGGAAGGTCAAAGAGTGCTCCATGGCTATTTTCTTTGATATTTCTTTATCTCTTTCTCCTAATCCTAAGACTTGATCCAGGACTATTAGGCATCAGATCAGTAATTACTGGATTGGAACCATCTTATTGAAGGGTACACGTGTGTGTGTGGAGAGGGAAGGGATGGGTCAAACCTCACGGAGGTGGGGTGGTGTTGTATCCCTCATGGCAGACACTGAAGCCCACATAGGGAAGTCCCAGAGCAGCTGTCAGTCACAAACAGCCCAGGAAAACTGTAACACCATTCCTGGAGCCCCTGACCCAGCTCGGATTGGCAGGAACAGTGAGAACACTGCCTGGAACCCCAGAGTAATCGATGGGTCAAAGGCCCCACCTGGGGGAGGTGGGCCATGGGGACTGGAGCAGATAAAACCAAAGATATATGTTTGCTGTGTGCTGCGACCCTGCCAGCTGGATGTGTGAGAGCTGGTCTTCTGCAAGATCACATAGCTACTTCCCAGTGGTATCTATATGATCTGTCTCTCCCTCTTTCTTTCTTCTTTCTCCCTCCGCATCTCTTTCTTTGCTCCTTTCTTGATGGTTTGGGTGGCTTTGAGCTGGGGGGATTGGATTTTGATTTAAGTGTTGTCAAAATAGTAGTGCTGAGTCAGTACTGAAGTGGAACACTTTGTCTAGATTGTGCAGTGTCCTTTTGAACTTTTGCCAAGTTCCCTTATTTTCTCCCTTAAATTCTTAATAAAAACTACCTTTTGGGAACAGTCTGGTAGCTTATTTTCTTGGCACTATCTTGAGCTATTAAAGAACCCTAAATATACATTTTAAAGTAAAACTGACCCATGAGCTTGCAGCTCCTGGCATTGGAATGTTACAAGGATGATTCAAATTCAAATTCAGTACCAACAAACTATTACTTGGCTGCTTCATAGATTGAAGAAAATTGAAGCACATAAACCAGTCTAATTTAAGATTGATATTGCAAATAAGGTACTAAATGAGTCAAATTTGTGTTGGAAAAACAACAATTTTTTTAAAATAAGTTTTAAGATACAGGAGCTACATTTCTATAAAACAAATATATTTATGTACAACATTTTAGTATAAATGCACTGCAACTAAAACATATTTTTTTATTTTATTTTGGACAAGGTCTTTTAAATAAACAAAAATTCTGTTGTCCTACTGGTGAAATGTCTTTTCTGGTAGGATAATATAAGCTGAAGTATTTAAAGTTCTTCAAAGTGTTCCAAATATGGCAGTTATCTGTTCATTAACTGCAGGGGTACAAATTGAGATAAAACCCAACTATGCTGAGTTATGCTTGGTGACATCATATGACATTGCACTGATCTGGCACATCATATCACAAAATTTGTATTATTCAGCACATTTTGAATCAGAGGGCAGAAATTATCCTGTGCTAGTTCTGCTGACCTGTGTTGAACTACTCTAAGGAGGAGTCTGAACCACTGGATTTTCACTTTCTGAGATCATTATCAGGGTGTCCTATTACTTCTCAAATAAACGTTTAACTGCTGTTGTCATTATTATTGTAGATATTATTCAAACCATTATTTCAACTGCTATTGAAAGTGACCAAAATAGTTATCTTTAACACGTGTGTCTCAAAATGTCTGAAGAATCTGTGTAGTTTCTCAGCATCCCCTGAAATCAACTTGATAGGAAAATACTGAAAACATAAAGCAGCCTCTAAAGTTTTCTTTGTCTGTATCTTCATGTGCAAAAAATCCCCAACAGGAAAACCACCAAACTCACAAAACCCCTCAAAGTCCTTTGGGGTCCTTTTTCAACTGGATTTTACTCTCTTACTTAATCTAGTATTTTCTTCCTCTTTTTTGGATAGTGCAATAGAGGTTTTGGTAAGAAGCAGTCTTAATTTCTGTTTTGCATACCTTACATGGCCTCAACATGACTTTAAGAAGAAGCCTCCCTGGGGCAGGATGAATAGACCCCTCTGCCCACCCCAGCCAATGTATGGTGATGGCACTCCGCTCTCTCTCGTTCCCGTTTTTATTTCCCTTTCCTGATCATATGGTCCTTCTGCTGCTGCATACTTTGCACCCCTTGTGGACTCCACTGTGAGCTAATCCAATTCACTTATCTTGGAAAAGTACAATACAGAGAAAAACAACCAAACAAACAGATAAACAAAAATGATTTTTTTCCCTACACTGTGAATTGAATCAGCTTGAGGAAAGCTCTACTGAGTGCTGGAGCCCGTAAAAAGAAGGGGTAGAACTACAGAATGAAGCTAAAATACATGTGGAGAAGGTGAGACTTCTGTTTCGGTGGCAAAGATCACTTAGAATAACAAAGCTTGGCATGGAAACATAGCGTAGCTGTCTTTGTAACTAACTCATCACTTATCACTCATTTACAGTCCATACTGGGAAAATAAATTCACTGTTGTAATCTGCTCCCACTTGAAAGGAAAATTATCCAGGTTACTGATTCTTAATTAAACTCTCTTGTTGCCTTTCTACTAACAAGAAATGAAAGAGCCTTTTGGTATGTCATTGATAATTTCAGGCATATAAGGAAGTAAAAAAGTAAAAGTGAAAAGCCAATATTACCTACAAAAGAACTAACATCCTCAAAAAATATTTATTTTGCAGACTGATGGGGATATGGGTAGAAAAGTTTACTAGTATGCTAGCCCCATTATACAGGATTCTATTTTACCATCACAATGAGACTCTTTGGATTACAGATTAAATATTTCATCCTGGAAAAAATCTGTGAAGCAGTGAATTGAGGGCAAGCAAAAAGCAACTTCTGATATATCCTCGGGTTTCAACATGAAAACAGGAAACATTGGAGACAACTATCTGATTCCACTGAAGATCATTATAACCAAGACTAAACACCCTCTCTTTCATAAAATTTATCTTTCCTTACAAGAAATTCCTGATTTATCTGGTGCATAAGGACAGGCACTGAGAGCCTTAGTGACATATTAAATTCCATATTAATAGTTAGTTACAACTGATTTTTATATCCTGCATTTAAGGATATCAATTCCAGAGGAAAGTATTTCTACTGTGCTAATTGCATGGAGGATTTTGCTGTGAAGGCAGTTTCAAACAGTATAATTAAAAGATTTTCAATCATTCCTATGCCAAAACACTTAGAGATGTACAACTATCTTTGACAGTTTGAGAAGGTTATCCACACTGTATTGAAGATAAATGACTCAGTTCTAATGCAGGAGTTTCCACCAGCAAAAACAATCCAAAATAGCACAATGAATAGTGCTGGAGCCTGAATGCAGCAGCATGCCCCCTCATCCCTTGTGGCAGCGAGCTGTACCAATGCTGCCTATAGAAGTACCAGAGCGTACTTAAACCTTCCTCATGCTGCACCAGGTCTAAGTGTTCTGAAAGAAGTCTGGTCAAGAAAATCCAACAATATGTAGATTGGTTGAAGATCGACCTTGTAACTCTTGTTAGCTCTTAATTTCTATTTTTTTAAGGACAGATATAGCTTCCATAACCATGTCAGGAGGAAAAAAGAGGTGAGGCCCAGAACTGTCTGCATCAAAGGAGCTGATGCAAATGTACAGGCTGCTTCCCTTAAAATATGAGTGAAAAGCTTTATGTGAATTGAAAAAGACACATAGAAGACACCAATCAGCTTACCCCATAGTAAATATGCCACTGTTGGAATAGTTCTGAAATGCTTTAAGGGCTTAGGCAATTTTTGAGTATTTCTTTATTTTCTAGAGCTTGGACAGCTTTAACTTCTGTAGGTCCACCTACTGCTCATTATTCCCCCAGCTGCCTTAAAAACTCGTTCTGCATTTATTCTCACTAGTGATGGTTGTGGAAAAGGATGTTGCTACAGAATGCTATTGCTGTGAAAACTAATGGTGTTGGTTTCAACTGAAATTTCCTCTTGAACAGCTTTTTAGGGCTAGGATGGAGTTTCTGCTCAAAGTGAACACACTGATGTTTGGACTAGCTTATTCAGTGAATGCTTTCCAGGTCTGTACTCTTACCTTCTCAATGGCTCTCACACTAAAGGAATGTAGTCATAAGAATTTAAATTTTCTGGTACAGTCTAAGCTGGAAAGGCCTTTTGCAATGAGAGAAGCTAGGAAAAGGTTTCTAAAAGACCAAGTCAAAAGTATTTAGCAATCCATTTATTACTTTCTGAGCATGGGTTTTGCTAAGGACTGAAGAAGGAAGGAAGAAAACCTGAATACACAAAAAAAGGAACACAAGTGTTGTGTGCTGTGTTTCATTTCATCTATGAAACAGATAAAAACCATCTTAAGGTCTAGTGGGCATTTATCTCTATACTAGAATGAAACAATGGGAGTACAGGAAGGATTAAATAAAACGAATGTCAGGGTACAGCCTTTGGGGTTTTCCTGCATTGCCATGAAATAGAGAGAAGTAATAAATCCTTGTCTGGCTTAGTTTTGTTTTATAATAACCTGATGATCAGGTGAGATATAAGTATAAAGGAGGTAGAGCAAAGATAATTTGTTCAAAGTGAAGAAAAATGGCATGAAAAATTTCTCAGAGGTTGTTGTTTTTCTAATATGCTATTTTTCTCTGACTTTCTGCCTCAAATTAAAAATAAAAAGGGCAGGGCAACTTTTTGCATATGATAAATATGCTGGAGATGTTTGAAATAAAATACTTTATTCTTTAATATTATTAGGACAGATCAGGGTTTCCTTGAATAGCAAACACAAAATTTGATTTTGGTTTTTTTAACACTGGCATACTAAACTTCAAATCCTCTATTTTTTGCTGAATGTCAACAAGAATATGCAAAAATATTAGTGCAGTTCAGGACAGCAAAACATCAGGTGTTACTTGGTCCACCTTCCCTGCCAAAGCTGTTCCAGTTGGCATAAATTCCTTCAGTATTAATTGAGACTGAGAGAGAGATAAAAAACAGCTTAATGTATTTGAAAATCATCTAGTGCTCTGTAGGTGTTGGCTGAATTATTGGCTGAAAAATTTACCCATACTCAGTGAAAATATAACCACTCTATCATACTTTTTTCTTTTTTTTTTTTTTTATAAAAAAAAAAAAGAAGGGAGATCATGTTCCAATAAGATTCTAGTGTCCACCAGAGGTACAAAGGTTATCACTAACAGGAGCATATATATGACTTCTCTGCTAGCTATTCTTATTTCTTGTTTCCTTGTTTTTCTTTATGGTACTTTTTTTTGCTACTTCTGACTAACTGCAAGTAAAATCTTTTTGTTTGAATTTGGAGACATTTTATTTACTTATAGTTGTGGTTTTTTGCTAGATATGTAACTGAAGATGTACTGTGATTATTCTTTGCCAACTAACTGGACAATAACATGCTTCCAGATGGGCTTGTGGAGAAACAGCAACCATTCAGTATGATTGGGCATTGTATTTTTCTAACAGTACAAATTAAACTAAGATGGGCTTTCAGAAGTGGGCTCTGGTTACTAAGACTAGGTAAAGACTGGACATACTTTATTTTCTCTGCGATGCTTATTTCAGTACTTAAAACATCTGAACATCTGTGCCACTAAATTGAAATAAAATTTGTGGAGCACCACACAAAGGTTCATGTTGCAGCATGTTTCATTTTGGAAACAGTTTGCTCATGGGCTTTCTATCTGTATTATTTTCTCTATTTTAAAATAAAAGGCTACCAAACTAAAAGTTTGCAATTATTACAGATTAATTTCAAAGCAAAGCAAAACAAGACAAAAAAGAGGTTAAAACATTGGAGATTTGGTAGGTAATTAAACATTTTCAGGTTAAAATAAGGAAAACCGCTAATAAAATATTCAACTGGTTCTGTAAGAAGAAGTCATGATCTGAATGGTCTTCATAAATGAAGAAAGTGTTTGCATATTATATAAACTACTGATAATCCCCATGCTTCTAATGGATCCAGCTGAGCTAGCAGGTTTCCAATGGATTCAAATACCAACCTCTAAAACGTTGAACTGAATCAATATGTATGTTATACATAAACTGACAAAGATGAATTAAGCTGTTTTATCTAGCATAACCTTCTCTGGATTATTCATACATTACCTTCAACATGTCTCATTCACTAAGAATGATTCAAGTTTTCTTTTCCATTGTGTCTGTCATTCTGTCATATTTTAATTCCAACACTGTGTTTATTAGGGACAGTTTGCCAGTGGGTGTGTGTTCATTTTTGCCTTTCATTCAGTGAAGAGAGAAAACTTCACTTTGTCCTTGCATTTTTGCATAGCATCACACCAGCATAGCAAGCTGGTGATTTACTGTGCTGCCATAATAAGCATCAAGGATGTATGAAATGAATTTTTTTTTAACTTCTACCTGTTTATTTTTCATTGTTTAATGACTTTCCTTTTCTATTCCCTTGCTGCTTCCTATGATTCAACTAAAAGTCTACAAGCAAAGAGTGGGTTGAATGAACCAGCAAATTATTATGGTAGCCAAAAGTTCATAAAAAATTGCATTTCAATAGGGAAGGAGGGAAAAAAATAAACACAGTATCAGAGAACTAACCCAGTGAACTGACATGACAGTCATGACTTCTCCATTTAGAAGCTTCAAGTCAACTGCACGTGTTATGTAAAAACACACTCATAAATACTGAAAAAGTGAGTTAGAAATTGTGGCCATGAATCCACTTTACCCAGGCATAACTTATTAAGGGAGATCTCTAGGTATGATCATTATATGTCTATATAATCAGCCCTTTTTCCCTACCACTCTGTCACAATTAGAATTGTAGCTTTACACCAAAATGGTTTCCATTTTAAGTGTGAACATTACCCAAAATCAAAACAAAACTTGAGAAATGCAAAACACAGGTGTACTTTGTGAACTTATAATGTAGCTTGCAAAGGTTCTGAACAGATATATCTTTCTATCTTTCATATACCTTGGTTTTCCAGATACCTTTTACATCTAGGTTGAGCCTAGGGATTAAACATATGCGTTACAGTTTTATGAAACTGAAACTGTGGGCAGCAGAACTCCCCAGAGCTGTTCTTCCTAAAAAACACAAAGCAGTCTTTATTAGATTGGATCCTTTATTCTTTAAAATTTGTTCTATCTGCTTGACTGAAAGCTCTAGCAAAAATATAAACCAACTTTTTTTGCCCCTTCAACCTCAAATACTGGATATAACAACTTTCCAAACTTTATGGTATTTTATTGACTTTGATAACATACAGTAAATAGAAACTGTTTTGAGCATAAATTCCTCATCTTGCCAAGAAAAGGATGGAAGAGGAACTACAAATGAAAAAAAAAACAAAAAACAAACAGACTGAGCATTGTTGTATGGAAAGAATTTCAGTCTTAAGCTATGCAAGGAGTGGAGGGAGCCCACTTTAAATGCCTCATTCAGTTAGTTATTTGGAGGAGCATCTTTAAGTCACTTTATATTCCTGAAACAGGACATAAGAAGAACTTAAGAGACAAAATTCAAAATTGTAATGAAGACTTCCTTTTGAGTGCTTGGCAGTCACAGGGCTCTGGGAGTGTTGTTTCACCTCAGCTGTGAAGTTCTGGCCATGACTAAAGGCAGGCTGCTGGCCTGCTGTAGGAATGCTGTGTCTCAGGAGGTGTGCATTAACACCCTAGCTCTGCTCCAGAAGCTCTTAGGGACTAGAGTGACACACCCTGTGTACTCTAATGAGGAAATCAGATTATGAGATTTATTTACAGCAGCACCAGTAACGAGAAAACAGAATAAAAATCAAATTGGAAGATAGAATAGACTAGACTTGAAAAAATTTAAGTCACAATAAAGTCAGACCTCCCTGGGGAGAAAGGCTAGGAATTAAGATTCTTTCATAAGAAATAAATTAAATACTTTCTAATGTCTATAAGGTAGATTTGTGGGCAGATGGTATATTTTTCTTTTCATTGTATCATGTGAAATGTTGCTATCTTTTAAAGCAGTGAGTAGGAACTTTCTTACGCATGCTTCAAGCTAGTCAAAATCAAGTGGCCATAGAGAAGGAAAGGATAAGCCATAAAGTTGATATATTTGAATCTAACATTAAAATTCAACAATAATCCTTTACTCCTTGAGTGTGCCTCTATTTTATTAAGTATTTTAGTGCAATATAATTAATTTATTAGTAGCAATTAATGTACTGGTAGCAATATCCTTGAACAAGGACTGTAACTCAAGAAACCATGCTTAAATATAAAAACCTACTGTGCTTCTAGTGACTCCTGCATAATGGAAGACCTGATACTCAAATATCTGAAAGTCAACATTAAGTGAAAATTTGATTAATCAGAAACTAAAACAGGACTTATTATGCACCAAATAGTCTATGTTATAAAGACCTCCTACAGCATATGCATAGTATAAGCTGATGAGAGCATTATTTGGTCTTTGATTCAGTTATTTCTTAATTTTAATAAACCACTTACAGGCATGCACAGTTCCTTTTTTTTCTTTGTGACTATCTGACACAGCTCGGGAAAGCAAGTTCACTGTTCATTAGAGAAATACCACCCAGAGGGTCCTTTCAAAAAGCTTTGTGTATTCCAGTTGAAAAAAGGAAGTTTAAATATTTCCCATAGCCACAGACTTCAATTCTGATGTATTGTCATCATCAGTATTGCAGAAAAAAATTGTATTTCTTACTGTACTGCTTTGTAGACCAGTGTCACAAGGGAAATATCACAGCCACCTTTATAAGCAAATGTCCTATTTTAGATGTAGGTATATCATAAAGAACCTGGTATCTAACAGACTTTTTTGCAGTACAATACTTTCTACCAAGTTACAGTCTTTTATTGCCGCTGTATGATAAAGTGTATCACCTATTTACCACTCTTTTTTTGTCCATTTGTAATTTAATAACATCTTTACTCTCTTGAGCTTTAAGAAATCAAACAGTTTCTCCTCAGTGTGCTGGTCATTGTTCTCTACTCTCTTTTTACCTTAAAGCCTTCACAATTAACTTCTGTCACCTTAAAAACCTTTCTCACAACACGTTGCTCCAGTTGTTGAAGCATATGTAATTGCATCCAACAGAACCTGTCCTGGGGCAGGCTGATTTCATGCAATTTTTATAACACCTTTTTTCATTATTTAAGCAGAATGAAATCTTTAGGACAGTGTGATTAAACTGAAATTGGAATATTAAAGATACTGTATTCTGAGAAAAGGCAGACTCATGCCATCTTTATGACAAATAGAAATTTATATCTTTATTTTTTCAAAAGTAAAAAAGGGTTCAATCTACTTGGCATAAATATTGGCCACATATCCAGTACTAGCATCATTAAGATTTTTCATGAGTCTGTATTAGAGTTTATTAGTACTTCATGGCTTGCGTTGTAGCTTAATTCATTTGAAATAGAGCCAGTGATTAATATGACATTACAAGCCTGTCTAAAAATCTTTTCTGAATTTGCTGGGAAAAAAAAATATGTAAAAAGCAATCTGAGAAGTAAAAAGAGGTCAGGCACATGTTATGCAAACATTTCCAGTGAGGTGTTTCTTCAGTCTTAAGAACTCCAAATTGCCATGTACAGAATACATGAATAAATGTTGTAAACTGATTACTAAAGCTTGCTGGGATGGGAATTTCTGCTTCATGGGACATTCCAGATTGGATGAGAACAAAACACCAACACTGCAGGCTCCTGCTTTGCAGAACAAACTATTTTGGGCCCATCACCTCACCCACGATCAGGCAAACTGGGCAGGCAGCCTGCCAGGCATCTGGGGAACTGGGCAGCAGGCAAATCAGCCAGCAGGCAAAAGGAGGGCTAGGCAGGCGGGCAGCCAGACATCTTGCAAGTCCATCTGCCACTCAGGCAGCCAAAAAACTGGCAAGCTAACACACTGGTTGTCTCCCCAGATGCCCAGCGGGACAGACTGGGAGCTGGTCAGCCAAGCAAGCCACCTGCCTGCCAGAGTAACAACCAAGATAGTCCTGCTGCCTGCTGCTTTCTGCCAATGGTTCTGAAGGAATGTATGTATTCCTGTGGAAAGTGCCAATTCTAATCTCTTGACATCCAGCTATTGCAGGAGAATACATTTATCTAGCTCCACTTCTTGCAAGAAATAAGTGTAATTAATATATTGAGTTACAGACAGCTACAGTGAACTTTTTGTCTACAGAAAGACTCAGGATTAGAATTTAGGATTAGAATTATGAAATATAATCTACCTGCTGCTCAGTTACATTTATGATGCTACTCAGATTTGTGTTTTCAAGGTGCTCTGCTGTTGTGCATTTGCAGAAGTATGTCATGTACAGCAGATTGCCACCTTCTGCCACTTCATTCCACATGGGAATTAAAAATAAGGCATTTTTCTGCCTCAGTTTCTGATTCAATTTTATCTGGTGCATGTTCTTGGAATATACATAGATGTTCCTAAAATACATATGTAAATGGCTGACACAATGCTAAAAAAGTACTTGTGATTGCTGTTTAGAAAAATGGTTATTCCATTTACTAAGGGTAAGCCAGACCTGTGTCCTTCTGCCTGAAGGATTTGAAATTCATAGCTAATTTTCTAGGAAGCATCCTAAAAACAATGTTTGAAGGAAGCAGATAACGGAAAACTTTGTCTATCTGATGGCTCTATGCTACAAATTATTCAAGATCAGGGAAAGACTATGGCTTTCACCTTTGCTGGGAGGCTGGTGCTCCGGTTCTAACTTCAGGGATGTTTCTGTATTATAGGAGGAGTTCTCTGCTTAAAAATGTAGTAAGAACAGGGACTGGAACTCTCATCTACCTATTTGCAGATAAGCATCCTCATCTGTGGGCATATAAAATTAATCAATGTTTATCTTTTTAACGTAAAATGCTTTATTTCTCTGGAGCGCTCCAGCTTCAGCAGTTATGGTAGAAAGTACAATGACTCCATAGAGAATCTAGGCAGTGGTGGTTTTTCCTCTCAGGAGAACAGCACACAGTGTGTGGAGTCAGGACAGGGTGGGAGCGGGGATGAGCCAGGACTCCCCTCCCAGTGCTGCCACCAGTCCAGCAAGAGGCAGCTGGGCACTCAAGCAGATGGAGAAAAAAGGTGTAATGGAAAAGAATGGGCACCAGGAAAACCTCTCTCTCACTACCTTCCAAGCCAGGGGAAAAGTGAGGTCCTTCCTCCCAAAAAAAAGAAAGACACCTCCCCCAGTCCTCTCCCCAGCCATCATATTGGGATGCAAAGCTATTAGCTACCCCTTTGTTTAGGCTTTGGACAGTTAGCTGGCTCTGAGAGCAGGTAGTGAGAGAGCTAGACTCCAACAAGCCATCTTGTTCTGGCTCCAAACCCCCAAACTGCTGTGTTGGAAAGGGATCAAAAAAAAAAATCAAAAATTTGGGAAGTCATGTTCCTGCTTGGTGTGCCTTAAAAGATTGATCTGTCAAAGTTCGCATGCTTGAGGCCAGGAGAGGACTCCTGGGCCCTGAATGAAAATCCTCAGCTTAGGAAGAGAAAAGGCAGTTATGGAGACACATTTGGGGCAACCTGACAAGTCCCTTGAATTCCTTCATGCAGTGGTCACAATCCCTAAGACTTAGTTTCTGGCACGCTTCTGTCACCTCCCAAATTGTTACATCCATGTTACTCTTAGAGCTGTATGTCACAGTCCAGAGGAGGAAACAGAAGCATCCCCTACTTTTGAATTTCTTTTATGTGTGTAAGTGTCTGTGGGGAGGGACTGGGATCATACAGTAGTTCATATTTCAGAGCAATGAGAAAAGCACTAGCTGCTGTAGAACTCTAGGTTTACAGCACTATTAACTGTCTCATGTCAGCATCACAGAGCTTCAGTTCAGTAGCACCCTGTGAAGAAAGTGCACGACCTGGAATCTTGCTCCTATTGCTATTTGCAGCATCTGTACACCTCCCCCAGTCCTCTCCCCAGCCATCATATCTTATATCTCTTTATGAAAGACTCAATATATTTTGAATTAAACATAAAGTCAGAATCAGAAATGAGTAGGATGAAGAAGGAGGAATCCTGCTGGTTTTGACTTCAAATAGGAAGAGTAGCAGAGTCAAGGAATTGACATGTAAGAGAAAGATTTAGGGAGACAAAGGAAGAGGAAACAAGCAAGAAGTAAACAAAATAAAAGCATAAAAGGAGGTTAAGGTATTCAAAAGGGGAAAGTATAGAAGTCATGGGAGTCATACATGTGAGAGATATTTTTCCATTTCTTGTGTTTATTTGAGAAAGTGAGACAATCAAGTGCCTTATAATATTACCAGACATAATAAAAGCAAGATTATAATAAAATATACAGTATTAAAATACTATTAGAAAACAGTCTAAATACTGACTGCAAAGAAGGATCAGAAGGCTCATTGAAGAGAGAAACGCTTTTGCATAAACTCATAATAACTTCCTTCACACAGTGCTTAATGTACTTGTCAGTGCTTGATAAATATGTTTGTCCCACATGCTTATATCTCATTCTTCTTTTGAGAGGTCAGCATACTACTGCAGCATCAGGAAATCATGTTCAAATTTCAAGGTAACAACTGTAATTTTCTAAAGTTTTTATTTTTCTAGTGGGTAACAAATATGACTCTTTTATCTTAAAAAATTCATTGAAATATTGTAATAACAGGAAGATTTCCCATGCTTTGATGTACTGGATGACCCCCTCGACAGTAGCATTTAGGAAACACAGTTGGGAATGGGCCTTTTACGTTATTACTCCTGGTACCTGGCTGACTGAGGGTGTGCAAGAAAGTCTTGGGACCTGTTCTTAGACAGAATGTTCTCAACTTGTCCAGCCTTAGGAGAACACATTAAAATGGTACTGAAAACTTTTATTAAAGTTCTAAAACAACAGCAATTGAAATAGAAGGTTCCTTGGTTTGGTGGAGGAAGTCTGAGGCAGCTCTGGGACTCAGGGAGCCCATTCCTTTCTTATCCAGCTGCATAGAAGTCATGAACACTTTCCCTAACCTCTGTGACTTCTATCCCATGTCCCATGACCCATACAGTTCCTATTAATCCAAAAACACGTGGAGTATTAGGAAATGTGTCTCCTTCACACTAGTGTTTTACTGCAAATGAAAGAGGCAAAGGATGAGGCTAGGCCATAGAATAATCAAAGACAGTAATAAAGATATAATAATAAGATCACTGCATAATTATATGATATTTTGGGTTTTTTGATTTAGAGTCACCATATTATCATAACATCACAGATTTCCCATCACTCTTTTGTACCGTTTATGTAGTGGAAAGGGAGCTAATTTTAATTCTCTTGCAGAGGCCTTCTCTGACACAAAACCAGTCCCTGTCAATAGGAGGATCAAGCAGCTAGTTCCTTCGCAGCAGCCCTGGGAGAAAGAGAGCTATAGATCTGGCACAGAGGTAGCCATAAAACTCAGCCCTACTAATGTATAACAGAAAACGATGATATTGGCAGAAATAAACAAAGAATATAAAAGGTTCAACTTGCAGCACCTCAAGGAATTTATTCACATCTATTCAGCTAGATAGTGATTTTCAACAGCTAGTCTATGGGCTATTGAAGGATTGGGAGATTTGCAATAGCTTGCAGAATATTAAGCCTGTTTATGAAAGCATAAACACAGCAGACAAAGGTCTCCACTGTGAATCCTTTACAGTCGATAGATCGAAAGAGAGTCAAATGTTCTAACTCATAACAAAGGAACTTTGCAACATTTTCACAAAAACAATGCTGAGGATGTGAAGTTGTTTCTAAATGCTCATGAGTATGGGTATGGAAATAGGTAAAATGCCACGCAACAATAGAGATGACATATTTTGACAAAATTTTCTTCCTTGCAATATTTGTCTCAGTGTAAGTGCTTTCTAATTTAAAAGTTGAATCTGTTTTAGTATTAATCTAACCCCTTGATAATGGCTTCCATGAGTCTGAGGAAGCAAAATGCTGATATACTTTCCTCTTTTTGAGAGCTGAGAATTTTGTTGTTCGCAAGATTTTTCTTTCACTTAATTAAATATTTTTATTCTTACAGACTTTTTTTTTATCTCCTACATCATGGAAAGAAATGCAAAGATAAGGCTGAAGATAACACCTTTCAGCAATAGTTGTTAGATATTGTAGCACTCATACAGGATGCGATATTGATCTTTTACTGTTATTTGGGGCAAACATAATTATAGCTCTCTTTTGTTTGCATTGCTCAGTTACATTACAGGTTCTGACAACTGTATGAGCATCTCAGAAGAATAAAAAAAAGTGAGAATATTGTTCAGATCAAGTTTTGTGAAGTACTGCATTTTTTATATCTTGCTTTGTACTGCAGTGAAACTCACCAGGCAAATTCACATCTCAGCTTACTTACAAATAAGTAGTATTCTACTTACATATACTAGATCTGAATATAAATTATAATCTCCTGCTGAAATTTGGAAAGAAATGGAGGAACTATTTAGAAAATAGGTAAGATGATCAGAAGGCTGGAAACAGAAGGCTCAAATTCTTTGTCTTACTGCTACTGTCTTATTTTATGACCCTAAGAAAGTCCCTTCATCTTCAGCCCTCTTTTCTCTGTAGTCCTTTATTTGCTTTATCTAGTTATATAAGAGATTTCTGGGATAGAAGCTGTGTTCCTCTTTCCCTGAGAGGTATTTGGTACCTTGGTGATTGGATAGTCTTAACAGGCATATTGATATGCATTAAATTAATAGATAATTCTATCAATTCATTCAAAATACAAATTATTCTAAATGAGGAAAGTTTATAATTCATGAGAGGACTCTGAATGGTACACTTCAGAAAGCTGAGGTTTAAAGACAAAACATCAACTCTGCAACAAAAGAGCAGAGAACTTGAACAATGGGTGCACAAAAATGCAGGCTTAAGTCCATGTCAATACATATGTAATTCATTGATGTCATAAGAACTTCTAGTGTTTTTAAAAAGTTAAGCATGGTTGTATTTGAATATATTTGAATAAAATACTTTAAAAGTTCCTCCAGGGTTCAGTGTTACAGGCACTGGAGGTCAAAAAACCTGCCTGGACATACACTTATGACTTTCTCTCTGTGATCATACCACTATTGCATTTTGATGTAATTCTGTCATTTAAACTCCCTTTGTGTTCATCCTTTACAAAATGATTAAGACTTAACTGCAGCACCTGACAGAATATTTAAATAATTAATTATAAAGAATGCACAGATCACTGAATGAAGCTATTGTTAAAAGAACTACAGAACACAGCTATTATGTTGTAACTGCAGACGCATAAGTCTGTCTTTGGAAGGTGGTCATTATTAAAAATTTGCATGCAGTTCAGTTTCACAGAAAAAAATCAAAAAACTGACTGTTGGATATAAGCAACAAGGTCCATTATTGTTGTTATATAGGTTGTCCCAAGCATTTAAGCAATTTCTCTCTTTTTTCTTTTTTACTTATTTAATTAATTTATTTTGTAGTATTGTCCTGATGAACTGAAGAGAAAAAAATTGATTTGATTCCTTTAGCTTTTTTGTTACATACAATTGATTTATATAACAAAATAGCATTTGCTTCCATTGATTCTATTTAATCCATTGATTCAGAAATCATGGGTTAAAAGACTGAACCTTAATGTGATCATTTAAGGTTTGAGTAGTGGCAGGTGGATGGATATCAACACATTCATAATATAAAGGCTACTGCACTAAGAAGTAATAGTTGACAAGATTGGAACCATAATGTTCTTGCTTGAATGCAGTTCAGAAACATCTGAAATGTGAGAACTTTCTTTAGGTGAAGAAATGGAATAAAACTAAAATACTTATTATTGTTATTATAAATTTTAAGATTTCTGAGAAGGCAAGGTATCTTGGAGTAACTAGAAATAAGTTTTTATTATTTGACAAGCGCTGCACTGATGATGGCTTCACTGTGTCTGAAATGGCTTTATGCAAACATAATAAATGAATCTTGGATTTTACAGAAAGTGAATATATTTACCAGTTATGAAACCTATTTCTTTTTCCTGTGGTTGCATATATAGTGCTTCAGATAGCTTATTGACTAACCTTGAGAGAAGATCATAAAAAGCCTTTCACATCATCCTGAGTTATGATCATTCTGGCTCACTCCTGTACTATATTAAAAAAATGAAATTAGGTGAGCCACCATAAATGTCAAAGTTCAAATCAACAGCTTCTTTTTTTCTTTCTTTTTTTTTTCTGAGGAAAATATTAAAGTATAATGGCTTACCTATGTTTAAAGATATATTTCAGACACAAAAACCCCCAGTGCCATATAAGAAGACCTGATTCCTCTGTTAAAATTCTTTTGTTAAAAGCAGAAGGGTAATAGAGCAGAGTTGTGTCAACAATTAGCATTTTCCCTTATGTTTACTCTGAAACTGCTCATAAATCATCAACTGCATCTCTGAATACTTTGTTCAGACCATCAGTTCCAACAGATTAGGAAAAGTGTATATAATGCAATTACTTTCAACCTACTTCTGTAGCCAGCAGTGACAACAGTCCCAAGTCATTTATAGCTGACATTCACAACATGTCATTTTATTATAAAGAGAGCTAAGGTTTATTCAGTACCATTCACCTCTGGAATACATTTGTCCCTATATCTTCCATTTAGAGGACAGAGCACTACTTGAGTTCTACCTGTATTCTCAGACCTCAAGAGTCACATCTGATATGGCTTGTCGACTTTATTTACAAGGCATAAGTGAAAGAGAGAGCCTTGAAATACTCTGAGCGTTCCTGTAGTAGGAAATTATAATTTAGGAAGTTCCATATATCTATAAGATTTTCATTTCTTCTTTATAATAGTCTACCAGATGGTTGCAGTCTACAGCAACTGTTTGTGGTTTATTGCTAACTGGAACATCAACACTTACGTACAAAGAGTCTGCAGTGGTGCCCTCTTCAAGAGCTCTAAAGCTTTGGATTTACAGGTTAGATTGTTATGTACTAGTGTTTTCTTTCATATGAAAAAATCCCAACCAAACAAAACCAGAATAACAGTGCTGGCAGACGTTCCTAGAAATTGCTTGTAGAGGATAGAGGAAGTAGCAATGTTTTAATTTGCTCCATGATTCTGCATGGAATGTGTATTTTTTGGTTTAAATGTGTGAGAAGACTTATTATTGAATTATTATTGTTACATAACTTAAAATTGAGCTGATAAATATAAAACAGAGCATTTGTAATACGCATAATTTGTATTTTGAAACTTACTGTGTTTTTTGTAAAAGATCCAGAACATTTGAGGAGTTATAATCATAGAATCATTAAATCACAGAATCCTAGAATCGTTTGAGTTGGAAGGGACCTTAGAGATCATTTAGTTCCCACCCCCCTGCCATGGGCAGAGATACCTTCTACTAGACCAAGTTACTCAGACACTCATCCAGCTTGGCCTTACATATTTCCAGGGATGGGACATCCTCAACTTCCCTGGACCTCACCACCCTCACAGTAAATAATTTCTTCCTGATATCTAATCTACCCTCTTTCAGTTTGAAGCCATTATCACTACATGCCTTTGTCAATAATCACTCCCCATCTCTTTTGTAGGCTCTCGTCAGGAATTGGAAGGTCACAATTAGGTCACTCTGAAGCCTTCCCTTTTCTGGGTTGAATAATCACAATTTTCTCAGCCTTTCATCACAGGAGAGGTGTTTCATCTCTCTGTTCATCGTGGTGGCCCTCCTCTAGACTCACTCCAACAGGTCAATGTCCTTCCTGTGCTGGGGGCTCCAGTAAATTAGATTGAATCTGCCTTGATTTCATATAAAAAACAATTGTCTGTGAGGGTGATTACCAAACCTATGGATCAAAAATACAGATAGGCTCAAGAATCTATTAACAAACAAGGTTATAAAGGAGTAACAGAAACCATGAAGTCAAATTTGGCATATAATAGAGGAATGAAACCTGAAGGCTATCATTGAATCTGACACCTGCTTCTTCATTAATACCAGTAGATAAGGTCTCATTTATAGTTTCCAAAAATAGTCAGATAAATTGATCACCAATATTGCTTCACAACCATTGGCAGAAAGTAACTAGAGAATTCAGTAAGCAAACATACAAAGACGTGAACCATACTGTTTTTTTTTTCTCAAATTATTATAGGCATATTCAGGCAATATTTTTGTCATTATACATAGAAGTGCAGAAGTCTTGCTTATGGACACATATTTTTGAAAAATCTGCTGTTCTTCTGCATCTGTACTTGCTAAAAATATGCCTACTTTGGAGAAAGTTGAGCAAAAAAAACTAATTTCCAAGGGTTTCTTTCCATGAGGAGTCATATATCAGATACAATATAAAATATCACTTTGAGGTTGTACTTTTATATGAGGAAGCTATTTTATTTTAATTTTCTCCTCCCAAGACACTTGATAGGTCTGCTTTCCCCTTTGCATCTTGCTCAAAAGGAAGTGCCACTACTTCATCAGTTTAATCTGTAAACCACTTCCTGCACTGCACCCCTTCATGCATTCTTCACATTCTCTTCTTTGGTTATGAAAAGGGAGATTGACTTACAATACTTTCTCCCTATTTTTCAGATCACCTAACTTAATACGTTTAACATCTGCTCCTGGGGTTAGGGTTAGAGTTAGTCTGAAGCTGAATGACACACATCACCTTCATTTTTCATATCCCATGGTCATGTCTTATCTCAAATAACTGAAGTTCTACAAGGGTGGCTACTGAAGCCAATTACATTCTGCAAGAGCATTTTGAAGTCTCCTTCCAGCGATGTCCCTCCTGCAAAAACAAAGCAGTTTTCATAATGACTGTTGATAGCCTTTGTGTTCATCCCCTTCTTTCTAAGTACCTTCCTAGTTTGTCTTTACAGGTTCCTGTTATACAAGCACAGTGTTTTGAACCACGGTTGTTTGCATTCTCCCTTGAATAGGGTAGGAACTTTTATCTGTGTTAGTTTGCATTGGCCTAGAAATCAGCAAAAGCATTTTGAGGGAGATGGAAAATTCTTTTGTGCATCTGCAAGACAATATAAGCTACTTTTGCTGAATTGCAGATGATTACAAATTTTCCATGACTGAAAATACTGACTCATCATACCTGTAGAACAAGTCTTTCATTATCTTTTCATGCTTCCTTCCTATATGGTTACATGAACTTAAGTGCTATCTGTCAGAGAAAAAAACACTTATATGAGTGTTAGTTTAAACACAAGTTCTAAACCTCAGTTTACCTATCAACTATTACCCTGTCTAAATGCATGGTGATAAATCAAAAGAAAAGGACCAAGAAAGAAATTCTACAGGAAACAAAATAGAGGCAAAATTAAAGTAGTGTGATAAAGGTGAATGAAGAGTTTTTTGAGGAAAGCTCTTAACTATTGACTGCCTGGCAATACAAAATCTGGCAAACAATGCATTTCTCAACTAACATTTAGATTCAGAGCATGCCTATCCCTTAAGAGTGTTGGTTTGAAAGGGTTGTTTCATATGTGTATTGAATCAGAAAATACTGACAGAGGGCAATGATACCTGTCATGATACCTGTTAGAAACAAATGGACAATTTCCCCCAACCACATCTGTAAAGGCAAGTCTGGAAACATGGTGGAACTGGTGGGGAGAAAGATACAAGTATTCCTTTATTAATTTTGTCCATTACTTTGTACACTTTGTACTTTTAAATGAATAAATAGTGCCTTATTTTGAAGAAAATGTTTTTAGTTCAGTGTAATCTCTTTTTGTCATGGCATCCCACAGTCAAGAATCAGAGGATATATAGGTACCAAATTAACTTACTGGGGCATGACCTTTACAGATCCCATAATCAGGTCCTATAATCATGACTCCGAATCAAAAAAAAATGTTAAACCAGATACATAAATCAACACAGAAAACAATAAATATTTCTTGTTAGACAATATCTTGGTGGGTCATAAGATGGTTAAACCTGTGTATATGCTTGTATCACAGCTAGTCTGCTAACACAGCAAAATAGTAACATGTGATTCAGAAAAATATAACCATTGCACAATTATTGTGCAATTATTCTTGTTTCTCACCAAAACTCTGTAGATATCCTGTAAAAAAATAAACTATATTTAATTAAATAATATATCAGTGTCTAGAGAAAGATCTAGGCAATTACTGTCTTTTTTCTTCTTGATGAAAATGCAAATGTAACCATAAATAGTTTATAAATAAGGCGTAGGTAGAATTGGAATAATGTGTATCCTGCTTTAAGCTACATAAAAGAAGAATTGTTCCATAAAATTTGTTGATGAAAAATCCCAAATAATTTTTTTTTATTTTGGAAATGTAACTTTAATTATTCATCTTACTCTGGGCTTTCTCTTAGGAAAAAAGCATTTCTTTACAGGCTTCTAGGATGACACCTGAAAAAAAAACCCAAGAAAACTTAAAGAAACTGGTAGTGACTTTTTTTCTCCTGCAGAATCCTGAAGCTATGCAATGAAATTAAAATGCTCATATCATAGCCTAAGCTTTTATCTCAAAAACAGAATGCAACTTAAACAGGATATTGAATATCACTGCAATGCAGAACCATATATTTAGATTCAATGCAGGACAAATACTTTTGCTGCAAAACTATGTGATGGAAAAAAATTAAATGCCTGTCTTTCCTGTAGCCTGCAAAGTGAATAAAAACCCAAGAGTCTGCAGTTTGCTTAGTGTATTAACCTATGGACCTCAATATTGTAAAGTGAAAATATGGATCAACTCCGACACTTCATTTTCATAGGACAAATAGAGTTTGGATTAAATATTTCTCAGGAATCTGTGGGAAATCAATAGTGTTTACAGAACTAGTAAAGCTTAGTTTGGATGCTGAATCTTAAACCTTTTGTTTATAAGTTCTTATGAGTAAAGCCTTTAAGGTAAGCTTTGTTTCCAGATTTTTAAATTCCTCCCTGTGGCTTCAATTTTGAATGCAACACGACTTAGGAAAAAAAAAATGGTACTAAAACTGGCTTAATGTGTTTTATAGATTTTCTGACACTAAATTATTATTACTGGTCCCCAGTTGACACTATTCCACAAGGATGTCTTAAACTCAACTTCCAATCATTTGATTGAGATTTTTCTGTAACAAAGTTAAACCCCCAGGTAATTGTCAGTAACCTCCCTGGAATACTGAGAGACTCTAAGAGACAAGAAAACACAAACATTTGATGATCTGAACTGAAAATAGATCTCTGCGTTGAGATAGTCAAATGGAACCCCGCAAGCATTTGCATGTGTACACTGTATAGGAGAATTCACATGAAATAATGATTCCATATTGAAGACAGATGGGTAATATATAAAGAAAAGTGACATTCTTAAATTAAATTTCAGTGAGGAGCCAGTGACTGATAGTGTGGCATAAATAACAGACTAAAACACGTGTCTGCTATGCATAGTGCTAGGTGATTATTTTTAAATTTCTTCCTCTGAACTACTCACTTGGAAGGAAAGAAGAGCAGTGAAGTGAGAAATAACTTCATTTACATGCTTGCAGATCTGCATCTCTGTATTGTGATAGTGCTGTACAGAGTAATCATCAACAGTAAAACCATCAGAGATTAAACAATGACCTTACAGGTCATGCAAATGCTGAAAAAAATTGCAACACTTTTTGCATCTGTGTGAAAACCTGGTAGATCACTTGATATTGAACAGTAAGTTAGAATAACAGCAGATGTGAAGGATTCTTTAAACTAATAAAAACCTTATAAGTTAATGGAGACAGATGTCCTTAGAATTTTTTTGAGACTGATTTTGAAGTAGGTACTTCCCCTTGGTTTCCATTTAAGTTGCTAGAACTTTATGACTGGGTTATAGTTTACAGTTCAGTCTTTTCAAAGTTAATACCTCATATAGGGAGATATGTGAGTGTGCTTTTATTCCAGAAGAAAATAGTCACTTTGTTGTCAGTGGATGATGTCATACGGAGGATATTTTGCTTTTGAACTTTAGGTTGTGCTACTACATTCCTTTGTTTCTTGCCGATGACTTTCCTCACATACCTCTGAACAGAACAAACTACTCTGTGAGCACCTCTTCATCTTCTTATTGGTATTAAAAGGAGCCTGAAACAAACAGGGCATCCTAGTTACATAGTTTTTAGGCAACTAGAGATAGAGAAGAAGAAATTCTCCATACATGCACAGAATTTAGCCCTTCACCAATGATCTTACTAACCTCCACCCAATCACGTTTCAATATTTTTCTTCAGGGGAGTTTTTGTATTTTCGCACTTTCTATAAACCACTTTTATTTAAGTCTGAACTTCATATAGCTTCCTCCATGGGTCTATACTAGCATTCCCAAACTGGAATCAAACCACAGCCCCTTTTTCCTGACACTTTTTAAGGTCTTTCTTTTGTGTCCTTAATGAACAAAGAAAAAAATAAAGGCTTGATTCATTAGGTTCATGTTATTTCACAAAAATGTGATGATAGACCTGATAAGTGCAATGGCTGAGACGTGGGTGGGAGCTAGCTAGCTTTTTTTCTCAGAAAAAGGCAGGGCAGCAAGACAGGAGCCGAGCTGTAGTTCAGTTCCACAAGGGCCTCTGCTAACAGGAAAGGGAAACCAGGCAGGAGGGGCAAAGGGATAGATGAAAGCAAGAGAAAATATTCTGCTCTGTTAGTGTAGCCAAAGAATCTTATAACATAATTTCAAATAAGCCTCAGTGACATCAGTATCAGCTGACAGAAGACCTGATAAATGAGACAGTCATCTCTGCTGCCACATGTTACCCAGCTGCTGAGGGATTAATGTGGTGGGAAATATCTATCTGTTCTGGAGAAGATGTCCTGAAATTGGAAGGCAGTCAGCCAGTTTTGGGAACTGTCTAGATACCTATTACCTGGTTAATTTTACGGAAGAGGTTACAGGTCTAATGTTTCAAAAAGTAAATATGAGCTTCCATTAAAATACAGGAGAAAACAGAGAAGAAAAAAACCCCAGCTACCAGTAAACTCAAGAACTATCAGCTGAGAGATGTACTGGAAGTATATTTATGAGATGTGTAAAGCTATGCCTAAAAGACTTCCAATTTCTTTGAGCTTCACAGCTGGGGTTCATATGATCTACTTTTAGATATCCTTTAATTTTAGAAAGCTGCAATGAACATATCTTTGTTCAAATTAGAAACCTTGGACTCACTATATAGTTAGAAAAGTATAACATCTTCATTGGGGCTGTTGTAGTTTACTTAGACTATATGAATGAACCCCTAGAAGTAAGATCTCTTTCCACTAATAACAGCTCATGATGTTTGGGTAGGTCATGTGTGAGAGCTACAGCTGGCCAAATAAGTCATGAATCAGGCTCCAAATCCTCTTTGCACCCTGAAACATCATAGAAAGAAAGCATGTATTCTGTTGTCCACTGGTGCTCAAACTTTGCTCTTTGGCCAGGTCATAAAATACTCCATATTACAAAGAATGCATGCTTTTCTTGGTATGTCTCTTCAAGAAAATAATTTATTTGTGAGAAAATACCAGTATATTGTTTCAGTAGTACAGCCAATCCTCTCACATCATTTTATTACAGTGAAGGAAGACTTCTGTCTATAAATTCATTTAACTTTTCAAATAGTTATACTCCAAAAAGCCAAGAAGAAAAGTAATTTTTTTCATCCCAACTCCAGCTAGATCTAATCTATCTCTGTGATTTTCTGAGCTCAATATTTTTTGGTTGTTTTTGTTTGTTTAGTTGGTTGTTGCTGTTTTTGCTGGCTGGGCTCCAAAGACAGATACTCTGAGACAGGGAGTCCATGAAGGATAAGTGGAAGATATGAAACTATTTCTTTCACAACTGTAACCTATGGAATGTGTAACACTTTACTGATCTAGTATTTTCCCATGGCAGGCTCCATGAACCAATTGAAGCTAACTGCTGACCTACAGAGAAAGCTTAAAGGAGACGAGTATCACTTTTCGGGCTTTTTTTTTTTTTTTTCTCCTATCACTGATGGAAATCAAGGCAACCATCTGAGACATAGACATAGAAGTGCAACAGTTTAATTTATAAGAACTCACTCTGTGAAATAATTAAAATGGACTTCTGCAGTCAGAGGCGAAGACAAGACACAAGTGATTAATTTTCGGGCCATAAGAAAAAAAAAAGGTCCTGGTTTACTAATACTTTTTGTGTGGTTAATTAAAAATCTAGTTCACAAAAAAATCTTAACGTTTTATAAAGTGGATTCCACTTTGTATAATGAAAGCACTGGAATGTCTTCTCAGATAGGAATAGACAACGGGGATTGTAGAGGCTGTAAAAATAATTTTGCCTATGATGTAACATTGCAGTAGTTCTAAACAGGATATCAAGACAATTTGGTAAAATAGAAGGGAAATACTTATAGACATAATCTGGAAAAACATCAGACTTTGAAAAACTCATAGAGAAGTTCTCAGCAACATACTGTATAACAGACAGGAAGAAAAGGAGTTCTGGGTCAGGATCCAGAATGCTCCAATCCGAAAATTTATTTCTTGTTTTCCTTTGCACATTATTACTCTGTTTTACAAAGTGTTTTCACTGTTTATACGAACTATAAAATTACTTAAATCACTCAGATGGGCATTTGCTTTTACCTGGCTAGTTCCCCAAAAGCCCTCTTTATGGCCAAGAAAGAGATACTGCTTAGTGAGCAACTTGTGTCAATAGCAAAGAGGTATAATAATTTAAGTGCTTTTCTGGATACTACCATTTAACCATATCTGTACACTTTATCTTGGCTGCAGTTTCTGTCACACTCAGGCCAACAGTACCATTTGAATCCAGACTGGAGGGAGTTCCAGCAGTGTAAGTGCCAGCTACTAAGCAGCTGAGCCAAGAGAAGAGCAGCTATGATAAAGTAGATAGTAGAAAATGTCACAAATGTGGAGGCCATCAGAGAAGAAAACAAAGGAGGCAAAACACTATGGTACCCAAATCATAAAGAAAAGTAGAAAAACAGATTTGGTTATTGAAAATAAATTATTTATATGCTATTTATATCAAGATGCATACACACACACACACAGAAATTATGTAGAAGTGTGTGTATATATATATATCTCATACATATAGATAAATATAATTCATATGCACTATATAGATTGCAAACGTGTACTGTTCCTGTGTGTGTCTCTCTCTATATATCTATATACATACAAGCAGAAACTAGGCTATTGCACCAAGCAAGCTCACACTAGTTTGCATAATGGAGCTGAGCGGGATTCACACATCTAGGCATCCAGAAGTTTGAAACTTCAAAGCTCTTACATAAACATCAGTCCGGCTTTAGGTATGACAACCTACTTTTTTTGCCAAATGATACCTAGGGCATACAGAAGTTCAGCTCTCCCTGCTTTTAGAGGGGACCCTGCTCTGCAGTGGAGTCATATGCTGCTGCTTTTGTTCCTACAGAAGCCTTAATCCCAGCCAACAAGGACAGGAGAAGAAGAAACTGTTCATCAAAAGAAACTGCTTTAAACATGTTCTGCTCTCCTGCTGCATAGTCACGGTTTGGATTAGGAAATAATAGGCTCTAGGCAGCCAGAAGTCAGAGCTGAGTAAATTTTTAAAATCCTTAAAAGAAAACCAGAAAACTTAGAAGCTGTGCATAATTTATACCCATCTATCATTTTCCATCTCTTGATAACCCAGAACTCTGAACCCAGAGCTAATGTCACTGCTTAGAAACATCATTGCAGATCTATGTCTGATAGCTGTTATTGATTTAAACAATTTCAATTTGTTTTGTTTTAATCTCACATATAAAGCAGTAACACCCAAAATGCTTGTGTATAACTTTTCAATTAAATAAACACTATCCAAAATAAATCTAAATGTGACATTAATCTTACTCCATGATATTCTTAGGGCTGAACAACTTTTCATTATTATTCTTATCATACAGTGTACGGTGAACTAGGCTTGAAATTAACTACAGTTAGACCTGAGTCACAAGCTTAAAGTAAGAAATATGCTAAAATTTGTAGCTGCCTGGATACAGGGATTTTGTTCTTATTTTTTAGTGAAATAAGAAGAGTAGAAATAATGCATTATTTAATAGGGAAAAAAAAAGCATAGAGAGTCATGCTTTATTTTAATGCCCATATGTTCAAAATTTTTGCATTGCTTTTAGAGATAATCTTTCTTCTTACCTATGAAACTAGCCTGAACTAAGCAAAAATGTGAATAGAACAAATTGCATTCAATTTAGCTTTAATTTCCTACTTATTTTATTTTATTGCATTACAGTTAGTTTACTGAAGTCAGTGATTTAAATGTTTAAATAAAATTTTAGGTATACAGTAAAGTTAAATTGAATCACATGAAAAAATAGTTGAAGATCCAGAACAATTGAGATTACTGAGTTCTGTCATATAATAAAACAAGCTCTCTTAAACACAAAAAAAAGGAAGTCCAACAACTACATTATTATTTATGTATGTTGTTAGAACCAGGTTTATTTATCACTTCTAGTAAAATTAGTTCCATTTCAGGATATTTATTTGTTTTTAGGAAATGTTTGCATGGGAATTACATAATTGAAAAAAATATTATGAAAAGTTATCAGCTTTAAAAGCAAAATCTTGCTTTCCAAATTTTCACTTACAACCAGTCTTACCTGTAGATAAGTTTACATGATCTTAAAAATAGATGTTTACAATGTACAATTTCTAAAAATATACCTCATCCAAGGCTGTTCACAGATGCACAGATATGGAATCTGGAGGAAATGCCCACATTCAGAGGACAATTTAGAGCTGGTAGAACATAATTATAGCATGGAGATAGAATGTATTTTTCAACAGTCCATTTAATTGGTTTTACCACAGAAATTTCCCGTGTTACTATCCAGGATATAACATGTGAAAGACTTTTTGCTGAATTGTTATTAACAATAACAAGGGTTTTTTTCACTTTAAATGATACTCATTTACTTGACAGATCATACTTTTCAGTCATTTCAGAAAAATATTGCTTATTTTTAGGCTATATACTTCACTCAGATAAGGAGAAAAAAAAAGATAATTCAAAAAAGAGGTGTCTTGTTTTTTCATTAATATTATAGATTAGAGAAAACAGACAAAACTAGTGGAGGCTTAACAATAATAGCATCACACAACCTCATTGCTAAAGATGGCATTCACCAAAGACAGTGCTCACAAAAGCTTTTTAGGACTGAATGTTATTATACCATCCATGATACAAGTTTTTGTCCCCATGGTTGTAGCACTATTACATATTTCATCTCTGTAGTTCTGCTCACATGACACTTCTGAGTTATTCTTTGGAGGACTGGATTCAAAATACAACCATTCCAGTTACAGCAGCTCACCAAAAATATTACCACACAACATTGCCTGTGAATTGAAATGTGTAGTCTGGGCTATGTTTCCTATTGAGACAGACACTTAATAAGCATGTCTTCCTGGTTTGCGTGCAATAGAGTTCCTACGGATAAGAACTATGAGCAGTTCAGCTGAAATACATTTGGCAGTAAAGTCTGCCAAATGAGCAGTTTTAAAACGAGTTGCCAAGTGACAGCAGAAAAAAAAAAAGGAATATAAAAAAAAGAAAGTGCATTTTTATTTAATAAATAACAACTGAAAGACAGATCCAAGAGAAACAATTAGCTTAGGTGCTTGGACATAATTTTTTAAACAAGTGAATATAATGTAATGTATTCTATAAAAAGCTAGGAACTGTGGATCCAGTATGTTGATACAGTGCAAAGACCCAGAAGTCTCAGCACTAAGCCAGATATCTTCTAATTTACCTTTAGTTTGACAATCTGAATTTTAATTTTCTATTCTGTCTTTGGTTTCTGATTAGCCTTCAACTTAGAGCCCTTACCATTCCACAGTAGTAGTTGAAGTGATGCAGTTTTGTTAATTACTTATAATGATGGTCTGTTCCCAGTAGAGTCAGCATGGTCTGTGCTGATGCCTCTGCTGCATTCTGGGATGTAACCTTTATTGATCCAAAAGCTGTTTGCTGTCCATGCGGACAATGAACCTGGAAAGATGCTCTCAGGTGCTGCCTGAGTCTGTCTACCACAACACATGGGATCCTGCTTGCCAAAACTAATCTTTGGCATCTCTGCCTGTGTTAGCACATCAGTTCTGGACCAAAGCCCAGAGTCAAGAAGACAACAGTCTGAAGACAAAATGGTAGAGATTATTCATGTCCATATTCAAAACTGGTCTTTAAAAGACTATTTTCATATCCATTCCTCTAGAAGAAGAGATGTTCTTAAATGGTTGAATTGTTCTGGACCCTAAACACTAGAGATTCATGCTTGCAGAGTGAGAATATTAAACAAAAGCTAAAAAGTAATGACTGGCCTGAACAAATCTAGATGGCTGATGTGTTGTATTTTTTGTGTTAAAATTTCCTCAGAAGAGATAAATCTAATCATGGCCTTGCCCAAGAGCCCTGAAACACAGAAGTTAACAGTACTGGGTGACACAACAAATCATGTTAACTGGGGAATACGTGAAAGGACAAAATGGACACTTTCGAGTCAGCAGATGTGGAAAAGGAAAAAAAAAATCTAGTTTAATGACATTATCACTTTACAGGGATTAGAGGCCAATCTGGCTGCAGTCTGAGAGTTCATATTCACATCACTGCTCATCTGGGGCCTATAACAAAGCATAAAGTTAGTTTTGGTACAAGTTATTCTTAGCACCACTTTTAAGTTTCAGCCATCTGTTTTGTACCCAAGGAGACTAGTTAGTTGTACCTTGTGAAGCACTACATATGATGACTATTAAAGAGCAAATACAGAGCTCTCCTATTCACCAAAGAGGAAGTTTTAGAATTAGTTTTGTCCTCTACAGGCCATATAACACAGGTCACATTCAAGGCCAGCAGAAAAATGAACAGGAAAGGTTAGTTCCACAGACTAATGAGATTCAGTATCGGAATTATCAGCCAACATTAATATTTATACCCATGCTACTTGCTAAAACTTTAAGATAGAACTCAAACTAGGTTTTCTACATTTTTAATGCTTCTTTTAATGGGGAGAAGATGGTGATAAAACTAATCTGAAAAAAATGCCTTGGCTGGTTAATCACTTCAGAATCAAGGGACCATTCTGTGATGATGGCAGGACTATACATGCTTTTAAGTGATATTCAACAATCTCATCATAGCCTCAGGCATTGCTCTGCTGGGCTTGTTGAATGACAAGCCATGGGAAAGCAGTGATGCCACAGAGGGCTCAATTTTTCTCCTGGGTATCAAATATTTGGACAATGTCTTAATTCTAGAAATGATGATGGAGTCACATTTTGATCTATGTCTTTTATGCAGAAAGTTACTTTTTTCAGCTTATTTAAACATTGCTAAAATTGGTGATGGTCTCTGAAGAACATGAGTTTATGTTATAGTGAGAATCACTCACATTCTATAAATAGTAATTATGAGTAAGCTATAAATAAGTATCAATATGAAAATTATGCTGTTTTGGTATGTCCTAATTTACAGTGAATAAAGTTCAAACCATCAAAAAATTATAACTAAATATATGGAATTTCAAGTTCCATAGGAACATCAATATTTTACATTACAGAAATAAGTACTCTAACAGAGGTATCTGTTAAGCTATAATTTTAGAACAGTGTGAGGAACAATTGAGCCTCTACAAACAAGACCTAAAATGGAGGTGTGTTTTTGTTACCATAAAAGGTGCTTTTAATGGGCATAGATATTCCTGGAAGAGTTGACTACCCCTATCAGAATACTATCATACTAAAAGTGCCATCTCTTAACTAGAATTTTTGGGAGCTTTAAAAGTTGGTTGTAAAATTCTGTGTTTACAGTAGGAAAGAAATATCACTTGTGTGCTGATAAAATGACTCTGCTGTCCCTTCCTAAACTAATGTGTGAAATCTTCTGATTTAAACTAATGTGTTAAAGGTGCTAGTGTAACAAATTTTCTATTTATACTGTTAATAAACTACAATGCTGTGGGGTTTTTTCATGTAGAAATTATGAAACCTAAATTTGGAGATTAAAACATTATGAGGAAAGCCAACATTTAAAAAGAAACTCCCAAAATCTTATGAAATAAGCAGTGAACTGAATTACCTATTTTTAAAAATACAATTCTCAGTAGTGAGAAAGTTGATGAATTTCTATTTAGGAATAAAGCCATATAAATTTATAGAAAAAGCTAAGCTGTTTATCCAGTGCATCCAGAAGGAAATATTAAGGTGACATTGTTTACTCTACATCCACCCATCAATCAGTAAGAAAGAAGACAGCTTCACAAAAGCATAAATCAAAATAAGCAGTGTAAATCTTCACGTGAGATTTCACACATATGTAGTAAAGTGCTGATTAGTGATTCAAATTTATGTAGTGACAAAATTTAATCACAGCCTGTGACTAAGAACTTTTTACTTAATATCTTTGAAACTCAACCCCCATATCTGTAATTCTGATGTTAAAATACTATATGTAATTAATATTTCAAACTGCTAGTATTAATATCTGATATTTTAGACCTCTTGAATATTCTTAGGATATGGATTATAAGGAAAGTGAGCTTAAAGTTAACTGTGAAAAGATTCAGCATGTTAAGTGACTGTTAAGTGCCTTCACTGCAGTTCACTGAATCTTCTGATTAAATAAAGCAATGTTGCTCCAGATGAAATGCACTGTAGAAAAGCAGTGTCAGAATGACGAAGACATGAGTGACAGCACCCAGATCTGAATTTAGAAGAAACAAATCCTCATTTCTCTGCAGGCAGAGAAAGCTCAATGAAGCAGTAGCTCTTACTCATGTTTCCAATAGCAAACAGAAGTCCAGTTTTGTTAGCCTTGTGAACCAGTGATAAGCTCAAACCTTCAGACAGGGAACCTGCTCTTTTATCTTGCAGATCTCCCTGTGTGAAGTTGCTCTGATTCCAGTGTAGATTCCCAGCTCCCCTCTGACATAACCCTGTTCAGAGACTGAGTAACGAAGTCACAGTTCCAGTGGCAGCAGTGCTGCTATCTTGACCTACTGCAGACACTAAGGCTCAACAACACTTCTCATCTACGTCTAACCCCACATGCAGCAGTCACATCTTGAGATTGTCTAGACTGACAAGTTTGTGACCCCTTACACAAACACTAGTCTAAGTGAGAAGAACTGTTAAAGTCCTGAGAGAGCTCCACAGAAGACAAGGGTCTCATAAGCACTCTCCAATCATAAGGATGAGTTTGCCAATGAGCCACTGTGTCTGCCTTGTCATCTGTTTCTCAGAAAGCTGGCAAGTCCCATGTTACCACAGGGTTTTTCCCCAGTGAGACTCCCAGATTCATCTTTCAATCAGGACACAACTTTGTTCACAGGAGTGGTTGCTCTAGGAAAATGTCTTTCAAAAACTACACTTTGAAAGTAGCAGTGCTGGTTAATGTTTCCAAATAAATGTAAATGCAGGTTTGAAGCATAATATTATAAAGAGAATTTCTTCTGTCCATGTATCTCTGGGACAGTAGAAAAATGTTGGAAAGATCCTTTCTAAAATGAAGTACATAGCATTTCACAAGTGAAGGCTCAAAACACAATTAAGTTCTTTACCATTAATTTTCCTACAACTTCATTTTTTTACACCAAATTTTTGATGTCAGTACTTTACAGTAGTAGTGCAAAGATCTAATTTGTATGGGATGTGACATACCTTGTAATTGCATAGAGCTGAACATAGACCACAGACAATCAGATGTATCATACTGTATATTGAGCATCATACTGACAGTTCTATGATACAATGATACGTAGAACTGGATTTTTTCCAGCTTTTGGCATTTTTTTAATGCACATACCTCCATGGTACTCACTAGACTGGCATTTGAAGATTTTCTTCTGGGCAAGAGCACAAGAACTCATCATAATTCCTTGCTTCAATAGCTGTTTATTGCTGCTTTCACTGATTACAGCCACTTTGCAGTGTCTCACCCTGAAATAAGTGAGAGGCATTTTTCTTGTAATACTTTTTCTGGGATTTTGCTGTCCTTTGAAAGAATATTTGACAGTTCTGCGATTTACAACCAGGGGAAAGAGAAACAGTTACAGACAATGAGGAATGGAGATATATTTCAGATCTGTCAGACTCTTCAGTTTTTGCAGCTTGGAAATGAATCATCTGTAATGGGGGGCTGGGGTGGGGATGGAGGGATAGGATTGCTGAGCTAAGCATAAATATGATTTCCCATAAACAACAAAATCGTTGCAGAAAATTATCAGGAGAGCATACCCATTTTGGAATACCTTGCGTAGGCCATTTCACACTAGTTTTGCCTTGCATTTTTAACTCTGAAAGTCACTGCTTGGTCTTCTGGGTGTGTCAATATGTCTGTGTGATATACGTCAAGGCTTTTGCTGCTGCAAATCTTCTGCATTAGCACTCGAAGCATTCATCAGCACTAGAAGTATACTTTAGTATTAAAGGCAATTAAAATTTTTTGCATATGGATGAAACTGAGATGCAGCATTTAAAAATTATATGGCCATAACTTCTTTATTAAATAGCTATAAACTGTGAATTTGTAATTACATAAACTAATGTATCTAGAGATAATATGACATATCAAGAGATAATATGACAGCAGTTGAAATACTGAGGGAATAAGCTCCACAGTTGGTAGACTGTTGCTAGACACATAGAGTAGATATGGGAAAAATCTCAGTAATAAGTAAGGAAATCTAGGTAAATCCTTTGCTGACTATATATCGTTAAGTTGACTTCACCCTTTTTTGTCTATATTCTGGTAACTATGTCACCGAACTGTGAAAATCACTATACCATGATTTCTGCCCTGTCTTACATTCATTAGCTAGGATTTACTTGATTTTCTTTCACGACAAATTGCTGTTCACATTTCTTGCTTCTGATCTTTTTTCTCCCCTCTTTCCTACCATTCACTTGCTCTTTTCTTGGGTCCCTCTGATCTTTCGCTTTTTGAGCTTCTCACATTGCTATTTTTCCATGTCTTTTCCTATGTTTAGAAGCATTTCTCTTTCCTTGTTCATGAAAGCCCTGTCTTCTTCTAAAAAACATTTTCTTTTATCAAGACTCCAAAATTTATTTTTATACTAGAGCCATTTTTAATCTCAGATGATAAAACTTTTTTAATTTATACAAGCTAAAACTGTAACAGATGTATTTTATTTATTTTGCTGGAGAAGTGTCATAGGTCTTTTATTTATCTAAAAATGAATGTCCATGTACAACACTTTCATAAAAACATGGTGATTCATCTCAGTTCTTCCCAGCACTCACCAGACAAATGCAGAGATGTCTTTTAATAGGACAGAAAAGGGTGCAGAGAGTCACAGATCTCTGATTCATTTAGAATAAATTTGATTGTCAGCTTCCTTCCACAACATTATTTTTAAACTCATCAAGATAGTTTTACACTTAAAGTTGCAGCAAAATATTTATTCTTTCACATATGTTTATGACGAGACCCTTTGAGGATAGGAAGGACAGGCACACTCCAAGCAGGGGTATGGTGTAATGATGGAATGGCACATTCAGCAAAATGGCGCCGGCTTATATAGGGGTGGCATGGGACTTTCTGGAAAGGGGGTGGGATGCCAGGAGGAGCATGCAAATCCTCTCACAGAAAAGGAAAAAAACAGGGAAGGATTATAACCATAAGGGGTAAAGAAGGGTGGAGATAACCATATACGGGAAAAATTCTACTGCGGCATGATCTGTCCCATCAGGGGGCAGGGATAACACCAAACTCCACTTTGTGTAGCATGCAACAATGCTATTTAACTTTACAGCAGTGAATTTACAAACTGGGAAACCCGTAACAACCCAATACATGGTAATAAACTGTCTCTTGTGCAGGATCCTTGGTCTCGTCAAGTCATCCCATGGTCTCTCTTCCATTTAGTGTAATTTCATACTCCTACATGTTTACATAGATACTTACGATATCTATTGCTCATAAGGCACAAGAGGCTAAAATGTATACATTATGAGGAAGCATCAGAATAACTAAATTAAATACAAATGAGAATGGATTGAAAAAAAAGGTCAGTTAAGCAAACAGACAGATATGTGAATACTGATAGTGCTGATACAAGCATTGTGGATTATTTCAGTATGGCTATATGGCAGCCCTAAAATAAAAGGATAGAGAAGGTGAACAGGCTGAAAAAGTATAGAAAAAAGCATGAAAGAAAGTCTGAAAGCATCAGGAAGATATAAGCAATATAACATTGTGGAAAAAGTGCCCGGAAGAGTTAATTCTTAGAAGACAAGCTTTTAAATGATCCTTGAAACCAAGTTGGTTTGACTTTCAGCTGTATGGCTGCTTCTTACTCCCTATGAAAATAGGTTAGTAAGAAACACAAGAAAAAGACCATGGATTCAAAAAATTGCTCTGTATTCATATAGGGAGATTAACTAAAGGCCAGATAGTATCACCAGTTTTTTCCTTCAAGCACACTTGAAAAAGACAAAGTTACTTTTAGTGACTGTGCAAATCTCTGTATCTGTCACTTAATTTATGGGGTTTTTGAACTGAAAAATGCTACATTTTACTATTGTTCATATTCCTTTTTTGCCAATATTGATAGCAATTATAGCAGGGAGGCTGTTGAATCAATATTTGAAGTCAAAGGTGTATCTAGTCTTCTGAAGAAAGTCCATAACATATAGACTTTTCTATTTATACATGTAGCTAAAACTCTGAACCTGACACTACCATTTTATTCCATGCTTATTTCAGCTGCCTTTTTTTTCTCATCTTAACTGTATTTGGTTCTGTCAACACATGACTCCGCAGAATAGTACTGAATGCATCAGCTCGCTTTATGTTGGAAAGGTCTCTCTGTGTACTTTTAATGGGTTCTTATCACAGCAAATGCAAGCATTTTGATTGGTGAAGTCTTTTACAGATTATCTCCATTATACTATATATGGACATACAGAGACAGAGGTGTTTAATGTTTTCTTTGCCTCTGTCTTCAGCATGGATGATGGACCAAAAGGGTCTCAGTATCGTGAGCTGGAGGACCATGATTGAGAGAATGATCAGCTCCCAGTTGACTCCAAAATTTTGCAGGATCTGCTGCTCTAGCTGGATCCCTACAAATCTATGAGGCCTGATGAGACTCATCCCAGAATCCTCAAAGAGCTGGCTGATGTTCTCACAAAACTTCAGTCTATGATTTTTGAGTAGTTTTGGGAATCCAGAGAGGTCCTAGTTTACTGCAAACTGGCAAACATCTTGATTTTCAAGAAGAGCAAGAAGGAAGACCCAGGAAAGTACAGACCTGTCAGTTTCACTTCAGTGCCTGGTAAAGTTATGGAGAAGATTATCCTGGGAAGTACTGAAAAACACCTGAATGACAATGCAATCATTGAGAGGAAAGTCCTGCTTATCAAACTTGATTTCCTTTTATTATAAGGTGACTCACCTACCAGTTCAAGGGAAGCCAGTTGATGTAATCTTCTTGGAGTTCAGTAAAGTTTTCTATACTGTCTCTCACAGGATCCTTCTGGACAGAATGTCCAGCACAGCTGGATAAGCACACCATGTGGTGGGTGAGCTCGTGGGTTGAGCACAGAGGATAATAGCAAATGGGGTAACATGAGACTGGTGACCTGTCACTAGTGGGGTTCCACAGGGTTCCACAGGGCTCCATCCTGGACCCTGTGCTCTTCAACATCTTCATAAATGACTAGGACATAGGACTGGAAGGGATACTCAGCGAGTTTGCAGATGACACAACACTGGGAGGAGCTGCTGACTCTCTTGAAAACAGGGAGGGCCTGCAGAGAGACCTTGGCAAATTATAGGACTGGGCAATCACCAGTCAAAGGAAGTTCAACATGGGGAAGTACAGGATTCAGCACCTGGTATGGGACATCCCTGGAGGTGTGTACAGACTGGGGAATGAGGTGCTGGAAAGCAGTGCCCTGGCCATCAGGAAGGCCAACCGTGTCCTGGGGGGCATCAGGCAAAGCGGCAAAGCATCACCAGCCAGTCGAGGGAGGGGACTGTCCTGCTCTGCTCTGCACTGGGGCAGCCTCACCTTGGATATTGTGTGCAGTTTTGGGTACCACAATATAAGAAAGATATTAAGCCATTAGAGAGTGTCCAAAGGAGGGCAATGAAGATGGTGAAGGGCCTTGATGGGAAGCCATATGAGAAGCAGCTGAGGTCACTTGGAGTGACCTTCAGCCTGGAGGAGAACCTATTGCAGTCTAGTCTGCAACTTCCTCATGAGGGGAAGAGGATCCCTTCTTGGTGATAAACAGTGACAGGACCCAAGGGAATGGCTTGAAGTTGTGTGAGGGGAGGTTTATGCTGGGTATCACAAAAAGGTTTCTTTTTGCGGTCCAGAGTGCGGTTGGGCACTGAAACAGGCTCCCCAGTGCCTGACAGAGTTCAAGAAATGTTTAGACAATACCCTCAGGCACATGGTGTGACTCTTGGGGATGGTCCTGTGCAAGACCAGGAGTTGGATTCTGTGATCCTTACGAGATGCTCCTAGACCTCCGCTCACTCAGGGTTGCCTGAGCCTCAATACTCAAGGGTTCAGTCAGAAGCAACATAGTAATTGTACCTTAAAAGGTCTTTAAAGTTGTCTTTTATGTAGGCACACAGATAGCTCTTCCTGTGACTAATCATCCTAAACTCCCAATTCCATTTTTGTAGGACTAGTAAGGATATTGTTAGCAAACTCTAACCTTCTGCCAGCTTGACATTTTTTCAAATCTAGATGTCAAGTAATCTCAATTCCTTCTAATGAAGAGAAACAGATATTTTCAGAGGATTTTTTTTTTCTATGTTAAGAAAGATCTTGGAGATGGGTTGTGTAGTAGGACTAATGCTACTTGGTCCATCACCACTGACTGAGCAGGAATTTACTAGAACTACAGCTGTAATTGTAAACTAAATGAGCTAAGTTCCCTGGAACTTGGGAGGAACCAGCACAGGAGAATCATCTTTAAAGTCAAGTTTTCTTACTGTGCAGATTAGAATCTTATATCCAGATTGACTTTGGAATGGTCTCTGGCTTGTGCTAAATCCCAAAGGAAATGAGTTGTTCAGAAGATTACTAGCTGGTCCAGAAGAAAAACCATGCTAATGATTATCCTATCAAATTAATCATATACACAGCTGCATTGCAATGCATTGTTTGATGGTTTTTATATACAGACAAGCTTAGATACTCCTTAGATACTCAAAGAAAGCTGAAATTCTATTACATTATTGCCACTTCAAGTTTTTGCAAATTATGTGTATAATGAATTAAATAATGGCATTTGAATTTGCAAAGTGTAAACTTCCTTCAGAAATTATTTACCAGACTAACCTGTAATAGCACCCTGAGGAACTATATGTAAGATGCCAAATTTCCCACCCTTCTCAGTAAATAATGAGCTAAAGCAGTTTAACATGAAGATTTAATGATTTTTGTTCCTGAAAACTATTTAAATCTCAAAGCATCAGGGAATACTGGTGGACAATTAATGAAACTATTGATTATTTGAAAGGTAAGCTATTCAGATCTCATTCAGTCAAACAAAATATGCAAACAAAAGAAACTATAGAAGATATAACTTGCAAGGGATTGAATGGAAACTTTGCTACAATTTGTCCCTACTGATTTTTCACAAGATGTTCTCAAAAGGCATAAGAGACTACTGAAGAGTATATTGATCATTCAGCAAACAAATGGAACCCACAGGTTACTGCTTTCTAAATTTCTTATTTTGATGATACTAATTCAGTGTTTATAACCTGCATCTCACTGAGAGGCACAAAAAATTTTAATGATTCACATTTAAATAGAAAAGTGCTCTTAAATAATTAGAAACTGGAAATAAATTTCCAACTCCAGTCCTGTCATGCATTTGAATAAATGATATCAGAAAGATCATCTGCATAATCTAAACCATTTTTAATTTATGAAACATTACATTTTGTAACAGTTTTATCTGAAAAGTAGAGATTCAGCTTTCTTCCTTTCTTCCTATCTCTCTATCTCTCACACACACAAATCTCCAAGACCAAAGGCATAAGTTAATGTTTTCAAATGATCTGGGTACAATTAGTCATGCTATTCTGAAGATACCTCTCAAAAATAAATTAATTTAGTTTATGAGAAAAAAGTCAGTGAGAACATTTAGTGATTCAGACTGCTTACGAAAGCATCTTGACATACTCTGTTTAAAATAATACAAATTTTTCTTGCTTTTATATATTATATTATCAGGTTTTGAGTACAAAACAATAATAAATACAACTTGACAGAGAAACACCAGACAGCTTTTCCTTCTGTCTTTTTCAGTCTGATATTTTAGGCAAATAAAACAAACACTATATAAAGATTTTCAATAAGGAACTTCGAAGCATAAAAACTTTAATGTTAAATATAAACACAGCAATATTGACTCAGTGATCTGAATCTTACCAATGAATAGAATTCCTGTCTTCTGAATAACATTTTAAATTATCAAGCACAGTAAGAAGAATGAATGTGTCATACTGCCTGACATTTTCCTTAGTAGTAACTAAGCTCAAGCAACATGTGGTAAGCCACTCAGATTTGCGAACCATAGGAAAATAAGGAATCCTTTGAAAAATGTTGTATTTCAAATACAGGATCATATAATCATTTACTTTGGAAAGGATCCTTAAGTTCAATGAATCCAGCTATTAACCTGGTATTGCCAAGCCCACCACTAAACCATGTCCCTAAGTGCCACCTCTGCACATCTTTTAAATACCACCTGGAATAGTGACTCAACCAATTTCCTGGGCAGCCTGTTCCAATGCTAATAACCCTGTTGGTGGAGAAGTTTTTCCTAATATCCAATCAAAAACTTCCCTGGCACAGCTTAAGGCAATTTCCTCTTGCCCTGTTGCTGGGAGAAGAGACTGACCTCCACTTCTTCACTTGGTTACAAGCTCCTTTTCTCCATGCTAAACAATCCCAGCTCCATCAGCTCCTCATAAGATTTGTGCTCCAGATCTTTGTTGCTCCTCTTTGGACATGCTCCAGCACTGCAGTGTTTTTCCTGCAGTGAGGAGCCCAAAACTGAACACAGGATTCAAGGTGTGGCCTCACCAGTGCCGAGTACAGGGGAACAATCACTTCCCTAGTCCTGTGGGTCATATTATTTCTGATATTTTGGGTGCATCATATGTTTTTAATTTGAAGGATCTAAATGCTGAGTGTTTTCTCCTAGCATTTTGTAATACATTTAAGCACTCTGTCACAGGTCATGTTGCTGTTTCCTGATACAAAATCACAAAATGCTTCCTATCTCCCCATCACACAGCAATCAATAAAACAACAATATTCAGTTCTTGCAACTTTCCAGAGATGATATTGTCAGTGCAATGTTCAAGTAAACTGCTAAAAAAATAATGTAACTGGACAACAAAATCAAGTACTGGTCCAATACTCTAGGCACGTGATCTGTTGAACTCTCAGAATACAGAAATAATTGGTAATTCTGAGTTTTTCAAAGATATAGGTTCACATGAAAACTTGTTAAACAGACTAAATTTGAAAAATACCATGGCCATCCTCAAGGTGTTTGCCTTTCCAATCAACACAACCTGAATTTTGTTCAGATTTACTTGTGCCCTATGTTTAATGATCTAGCTCTAGAATGGCGTGCAAATATGTGAGAGACCAGACTTGTCTCTGCAGACATTGCATTATTTGTCTTGGTACAAACCCTGTGTGTGTGTGTGTGTGTGAGGGGCCAGACCTGCCGCCCCCTGGCAGCCATGGTACAGTGGACAGAAGCCACGTGGCTGGGCTCTCAGTCCAAAAGGCCCACCTGGTAGCCTGCCCACACCATGACTCCTGGAGCCTCTGGTTGGCTACAGCACCCCTCACTCTGGCCTGGAGGGCACTGAATGGTCAGTGAGCCTGGTGTCCTGCCTGGGAGGGGTGGCCATGCTGGCCAGATCATATAAATAGAGGGGCATAAGGGCTTTGTCTTGCCTCTCTACTCTCCTGGGACCTGCTACAATGTGATCTTTCAGTGGTAGCTATACAAGTCTCTAACCTCTTTCTTTAATCCTTCTCTTTTTTCTTTTAATCTCTTCCTTTCTCTCTTTCCTCTTCTTTAATGTCTTGTAACTTAAAACCAATTGTATTGTTACTAAACTGGTAGCTGGTGTTTGCAGAGTGGTTTAATAAAATGTTTCTTCTCCTTGGTTGTATGTTACTGCTGTGAACCTTTTGCTAAAATGCCTATTTTCTTGCTAAATTAAAAGAAGTCTCTTGGGAAGAGCATATAGCATGTTCTCTTTACACAAATTCAAGGTATTAAAGCACTAAAGGCTCTGCAAGAGTTTGGTGGTCTGGTAGTCTTAAATACAAGTAAAACTCTTGGGCACCATATGGCTTGGACTCAGGACTTTGCAAGATGTCATGAATGCTCAACATTAATAACATACAGAGCAGGAAACTGTACTCACACTGCTGAGTTTTTAGGTTCAGACATTTTATTTGAGACACCTTGTCTATCTCTCTTTGCAGACAAACTAGAGCCATGTCTTTATATGGGATTCTCTTCACAAATGAGTTACTAATCTTTATAGTTTACATGAATGAAAGCAATTTGGACTCCATTAAATTGCATTCAGGTTCACATTCTGAGGTATATTTAATGGCAGACCACACAAATGAGATCAATACCCAGCAACATGCTGTCTCCCCAAGGGTACTACTTATTTGTGGTTTCTCTTGCCCTCATTCCCATTTTTACTACAGTGCCCAAATGAAGTTCTGTTTTTGCTATTACTTAACAGAAAACACTGGAAAAAAGTCTGTTTAATGACAATTTAATTGTCTGATTTGTCTGTCAGACCATAACTAGTTTTCTGCATTTGTTCATACACTTAAAAAAAAAAGCATTCTTCTATGCAAATTCCTATGAAAAATAAATGTAAAAATATTGAAAGGTTTTGAAATATTCAGGAATAATTATTGTCACTAGATACTGCATGCTGCACACATGCACTTCCTAATCACATTCTTTTATATATTATTTCTCAGAAATAAACCTCAGGCATGTTTTGTACTCTCTGCTGCAGAGCATGCTCTTCAAACTCTGGCATTTATTGAGCATGTGATTTAGACATAGACCACAGGATTATATTATTATCAACTAGGAATATAGGCAGGAGGACGAAACTTCTTAAGGGTAAATTCTTCAACAAAGGTACAATACATGCACATATGCAGAAATCTTGTTAAATAAAAATAATACACAGAGAACCTGGGGTAATTCTGGGGAAAACTACTTTGATAATGTATTGTACTCTGTGGTCACTCACTCTGCCCCCCACCCGCACCCCCCCAAATTTAAAACTAGTCTAATGTTCCCCACAAGTAACAAGATTTATTTAGTTTTTAAGGACATCTTACACATGAGCTATTCTTTGTTTTAGAAATGACACACTTTTGTGAGATTTGAATTCCTATTTTATATTCGGTTTTCCAAGAGGTACATTAAATTACTAACTATCAATTGCATATTTGAATGCTGATGGCTCTATGATGACTATCTCTCTATTTGCATTAAATTAACCTGACTCATAGCAGTCATTACATCTATCACAGTGAATTGAAACAGAGGGCTTTCTTTGCAGGGAGAGGCAGTATTTTTCAGTGTGTACAGTGGATTATTTTTGTGTGTGCATAGTTTCATGCTTGTTTTTTTTTTCTAAATAATTTAATGCTGACCCTTACAAACTATGTAACTTGCTGTTTCATATAGTACACTTACTTATTTGCTGCAAAAGGAACTGTTAGATTAGCATGTTTAAATACCTCAAACCTTGCAGACCATAATTGTTTAATTTAATCTAATAGCTAGAAATAATTTTTATTGTTGTCTCTTCAAGTTATTTTTCCCCCACTCCAAGGTAATGTATCATAAACAAAATAAGTGTGTTTTAACAAGATCTACTTGAAATATTCACTTTCCTGTTATATGTGAACTGAAAATGTAAAAAGGGGATGCAATCTGCAGAAACAGTCTGTAGAGATCAAACTGCCTTCAGTTAGACAAAGGCTAGGGCTACATTTGAAAAACCCATACAAATTTATTAAGCCTTTTGAAAGTGCTTCTATAAGAAAATAGCTATTCTAACCTGACTTAAATACAACAATAAAATGGAAATGTTTTTCTGCTTGACTCTTTAATCACAGAGAAATATATACAAGTCTTGTTAGAAGCAGCTGGGGAGGCCGGAATTGTTTAGCCTGGAGAAAAGAAAGTTCAGGGGAGACCTTGCCACATTTTACAACTACCTGAAAGGAGATTGTAGCAAGGTGGGCGTCAGCCTCTTTTCCCAGGCAACTGATGACAGGACAAGGGGACATAGCCTGAAGATGCACCAGGGGAGGTTCAGATTGGACATCAGGAAAAACTTCTTCACTGAAAGGGTGGTCAGGAATTGGAACAGGCTGCCCAGAGAGGTGGTGGAATCACTGGTTCATAGAGGTGTCCAAGAAACAACTGGACATGGCACTTAGTGCTGTGGTTTAGTTCACAAGGTGGTGATCAGTCAAAGGTTGGATTCAGGACTTGGAGGTCTTTTCCAACCTAAATCATTCTGAGATTCTGTGATTCTATATACCAATAGCAGAATATTTTATAGTTAAAGTTATCGTTGGAACTTCAGTTCTCAATTTTATAAAAAGAAAATTTTTCATCTCTTCTTGAATAAAATAGCTCAAGTTAGATGACATTTGTCTAAATTTAGATGCAAAAATTGGGTTAAACTGCTAGATGTGTAGATTTACTTAGTAACCTGAGGGGATTACACAAGTATCTCTAGAGATACAGGGACTCTAGGCTAGTCTTACCTAGCCTAACCAGCTTGGTCTGCATCTAAGTGTCTTCAGTTAGGTGATTGGAATTCTCTCTTGTATTTCAGTCCTTGCAATTGCCAACAAGAACCACTTATATGAGAATTTTCTAAAGCCATAGAGACAAAACAACTGAAATAAAAAGACTGTTGAGTCAAAGATGTGTTGTCCTTTATGTCTAATATCCCTCACTGCAGCTGAGGCCATCAGGGCTGATTTTATGCTCAGCGAACAATGGCTATTGTTATTGTGTTTCTCCTCCTATGTTGAACGGAAAAGTTATCTGTCTTTTGTCTTTGGAGAGTCCCAACATGTGACATATTGTTTATTTGAAATAATTCCAAAGCACTGATAGTAAACATTGGGGAATATTAAGCAGAAAGTGAACAAAATTTCTATTAAAAAAACCCTATTGAGATCTTAATCAAATGTTTATTTTGTTGTAGAGTGAGAGAAGTCAGACTGAAGCTGATAAAATATACATCATATCTCATGAGTAAGCTACCATTTTTTTATGGCATTTGCTATGACGCATTTGACCTCATACCTATTGGTTTTGCTACCTTGAGAAAAGGTGATTTATTGCAGTAGCTAACTTCTAGTATTCATTGAGGAAGGAGGAAAAAAGGTCTCTTCCACTGACCTGAAAATATTATTATACTCTGCTAGTATTATATATCAGTAGCTGAAGCCATACTTATTCCATTAAACTTCTACAGGATTTCACTTAACTGAGTGAAACAATATTCTTAAAAAAAAAAAAACAAAACAGAAATGAGAAAAACAGCAAACCCCCTGCAAGATAAAGCTATGTATATACGGATTTTATTAAATTTATGATTACATTATAGCAGGTTTCTAGCTGTCACATTCTCAGAATATCTTTTTTATACTAGTACTGCTATAGTTTCCATTCAAATAATATGAAAATTGGACTAAAAATACAGCTTTTTTCACTGATGCTCTAAAAAATGGCAAATATATATGTGTGTTGTAGAAACATAAAATGCAAGCCTGTGTCTTTGGATTCTACATATACATCTCTGAAAATACTTAAAAAGAAACCATGATGATTGATATTTAAAAGTTTATTACAAATAAACTAGGATTTTGCATGACTATGAGAAAGTCTTACACAGCACTTGTTTTAATTCTGTGGATTGAAGTGATGAGACCTAAATGCCTTTCCAAGAGGAAATTCCATAGCTTAGTAAGTCTCTTTGAGCCAAGAAGGTTTTCAAGACCTTTGGCCTACACTTCTTAACTTCATTGCTTCCTACGTTACATGTCTTTGTGTGATTTAACTCGCTTTTTTGATGGTTTTAAGCAGTCATTACACTGTTCTTTATCCTTGTCCAGAAAAAATATCCAGGGTCAACATTTTAAATTAGTTCCTGAAATTATTCTCTCCTGATTATAGTTAAAAAAAACTAACAACCTACAAAAAACCCCCAAAATACATTAGCAGTTTTCAAATAGCATATTGGAGAACATTTTTGTTAAACTGAATCCCCAAATAGGCATTATGTTATCATAGTAGTTTACTGTCCAGTTTAATCTCAAAGCTTCTGTTAGTATTTATGATTTCAGAGTACTATTTCACAGTAGACTTCAGAATACTAACAGTATTTTTCAGATTATTTTTGCAGATGCTCTGTTGTTATAATGATTTTTAATCATCTTTAGCTTGTTTACAAATCTGAATTTGTTTTTCTAATTAAGCATTTGCATGACAATAACAACAAAAAATTATTAAAACTGTTTCTAAATGATTACAATTCCCTCCCTGATTTATATTGAAATTTGAGTACATTTTGTCTACTCTTATTGCTCATTAAATCCATGATTTCAATAAACATCAAAAGCAAATTGCTGAACAGGAAAAACACAAATTCCATTAAAATGAATAAAACTGATGTGTCTAAATCATATCTGTTGGGATCTCATGAGCTGTGTCTTAGTAGGTGCCTGATTTTTTATTATAAACAAAAAAAAAGTAGTCAGGCTATGCAGAAGTGACTTCCCCCCCATTATTCTGCATTTATAAATTAGTTCATGTGATTCATTTTTTTCTGAGCCTGTCTGTGCCTGTCTGTCTCCCCTGTTTTCTGAGGGCAGGTGGAATAGTAGTGGTAAAGTTTTCTACGATGATGCCTTAAGTTTAGTTTGATAGTTCTTTGCAGATACAAAAGTTGACTCTAAAAACTGTACGTTGGTAAAAATAATGCTACCATGGTTTTCTTTTGGCCATATGATTACTCTTTATGTCAACAACATGCAGTAAGTACAGTAGTGTTTAAAACATTGATATCACATATTGTGGTCCACATCTTCAAATGTCTGCACACAATGGCATTATGTGTGCATAGTGGATCACTCTGGGCAAACCTAATTACCTAAAGAACAAGGAAGCTACACAGGATAAGTGCATTTTATATAACTTAAGTTCTTTTTAAAATAGCTTTTTAATTGTTTTTATTGCCTTTTTAGTTGATGGAAAGAGCCAGGAATCTTCAGAGGGCAGCTAGAAACACCACTGCAAGTACTACATGCAAATGTCAGGTCCAATCAAATTCACTTTTAAAAATTTTGAATATACATACTTTGATATATGAACAGCTGAGTTTTGCTGACCTCTAAGTTGTTATTATATTGAATCTAACACCATATTAAATCATCTTGGTAAATATATACCAGTCAACAGGAGGAATAGCCTTTTTCTGTTCATATGTTGTTTTGAAGGAAAAGGTAGAAAGTAAGTGGATTGCTCTGGTCACACAGCGAGCCTGGATAGGAAATCCTAATTGCCTTGGGATCCAAACTGGCCCAAAAGTGAGAGTTTTGGACTATTCTCTGAGGAAGAATAGGAACAGGTGACACAAACTGAGAAGGCCCCACCATATAACTAGCTACCAGAAGATGAAAAGTGATGTGCTCTCTCCACAGACGGTTCCTGTCACATTGTAGGGACAAACTGGAAATGGAAAGCAGCTGTAAAGAATCCACACAGCAAGTTGCAGAAGTGACCAGAGGACAAGGTGGATCAAGTCAGGTTGCAGAGCTTAAAGACATTCAGCTGGCTTTGGATATCGCTGAACGAGAGAAGTGGCTAAGACTCTACCTCTACACTGACTTGTGAATGGTGGACAGTGCTCTGTGGGGACGGCTAGAGCGATGGAGAAAGGCCAACTGGCAGAGCAGAGGGAAACCCTGGGTGGCTGAGATGCAGCAGGACATCACTGCTTGAATAGAAAAGCTGAGTGTGAAGGTCTGTCACGTAGATGCTCATGTACCCAAGAGTTGGGCTAATGAAGAGCATCATAACAATGAGCAGGTGGATTGAGCTATCAGGATTACTGTATCTCAGGTGGATCTGGATTAACAGAACAAGAGAGAATTATTTCTAGCTCAATAGGCCCATGATGCCCCTGATCATCTGGGGAGAAATCTGACATACAGATGGGCTCATGACCGAGGGGTGGATCTAACCATGGACAGTATCTCACAGGTTATCCATGACTGTGAGACGTGCTGCCATCAAGCAGGCCAAGCAGGTGAATCCTTTATGGTATGGTGGATGGTAGTTGAAATATAGGTATGGGGAAACCTGGGAAGTTGGCTACATCACACTTCCCCAAACCCACCAAGGCAAGTGCTATGTGCTGATCATGGTAGAAGCAACCACTGGATGGCTGGAGACATACCCCGTGCCTCAGGCCACCTGTCCCAGGGTGCTGGGTTATACAACATTCTTTGTGGGTTAAACCCAGTTTTCCCTGTATCATTGTATTTATCGTAATCTTTTTAGTAAATTGTAACTCTGACTTGTAATATCTCTTGAGTTGGGTTCATTTCTCCTGCTGGTTTACTATTTAACCAGCACATAAGCTTTCACATAATGAAAAGTGAAAAACTAAACATCTCTTCAAAACATGCATAATACAATCTACCATTTATAGATGGAAATATAGAAACGGTTTCTTCCAGCTTTAGACAGCAATATATCCTGGCAGGGCTGGGATTTTACTAAGTTAGAATGAGGTGCTCTATAAAAAAAGAAGTGGAAAAGGAAATTAAGAAAAAAAAAAGAAATGAAAAGACGATTAAAATCTGAATTTGAAAAATGTTGGATCTGAAGTACATCAGTGTCAGCTTTTGAGATGAGTCAGTGATGTTTTTGAGTCTTGAATGAGGAGTCACCAATACCATCCCTAACAGAAAAAACCCTAAAATAACCCCCACATAATAAACAACAAAGCAAAACAAAATAACCCAAACAAACAAGAGTTTGTTTATCTTGTTCAGGTGATGTTCTCTGTGCTTTCTAAATGCTAATTTGTGTACCCAAGTTATTGTTGTTATAAGAATTTCTTTTCTTCTAATACTAGAGAGTACCTTGTGCAACCTCACTGTTATTTCAAACTTTTGAATGCAATTTGAAATGTTAAGTGTTGGTTGCTGATTTTAAAAACATGTGATATGTATTTTCACATTGTCTAAAGGATCTCTAAATCTGTCTCTGTCATCAAAGATTGTATGCTTCATTCCCAAATGGAGGAAAGCACCTTTTAGAAGTTATAGTGCCATGTATTATAGAATGCACGTTTTCTCATATGTCAATATGACAAACACTATGCAAATGATAAAATTTAATGTGACACTTTGCATCAAGATCTTTATGGGAAAGGAAATAAACCCGCTTTCTTATTTCACTGCTTTATTTGCTAATTCTTCCTCTAACTTCTTGCTACATATAGATATCTCTGTTTAGGCAGCAGGACTTCAAAGGTTTCCATTAGATACAATGACATTTTAGGCAGGCTGCAGTTCTGTAAGCTGCAAATCTTTATTGATTATTGCTTAGGAAGATCTAAGTTACTACTGAACACCATTTCTCAAGTCTCTCCTCAGAAGACTAAGCAAATTTCCTTCTATTACAAGCATCAAATGTAATTAACAAAACCCCAACATCTAAGCAGTTAAACGGGATTACCAAAGATTTAATTATATTTTTTTCTCTTTTTCTCACATCTAGTTTCCTTCTCAGTTTCTCTAGTTTCCTTACAGTAGTAATGTTTAAATACACATAGACAATACCAAGATGTTGGGAATTTTACAGTTTTAGTGTTAATAACAAAGGTGTCAGGTTTTGCCTACAGCCCCCCCTTCACTCTGAAGACTGCTTCAAGACAAGTCTTCCTGGTCTCAACTACCCAGAGCACTCTGGTCTTGTTCCATTCCTCTCTAATGATGCTTTGCCTGCCGGACACACTCATAGTATTCACTCAGGGACTTTCAGCTCTCAGACTTCCCCACTTTAAAATACCAAGGAGACTCTTTTTTGGATTAGCCTGGCTATCCTTGGTGAGGCCCTAAGGGAAACAAGTTGTTCTGTTGCAAACTTTACAGATTATCCTGCAGATATGGTGTAACTGAAATCAGATTTCCATGCCTTATAGTTCCTTACTATCGCTTACACAAGATACATAAATATTACATGCACAGTGACTAACAGAAGCAATCAGATTGAATCTGGAACAGTGTTGCATTAATACAGGATTCTGTTATCCTTAAGTATCTCAAATACCATTCCAGCATCAATAGCATCCTCTAAGATAAAAGTTACTGCTCAAAGTGAATAGCAACTGGCAGCAGAATCTGTCACTTACTGTCAATATAGCCTAGGAACTTGAAGTACATTGACATTGCTTTTGATCTAGAGGTTCATTAAAGGAAGAGAACAAATCAGGGATGCTTTATCACTTCGCTCTTTCTTTTATAATGTTTTATAAATAAATGGACTCTCTCATCATGTTATCCTAAGCTAACCCTCCAGCTGATGCATCTTGTACTTCTGATGTTCCAGAAGGAGGTGGCAGCATGCGTTACTCTCTGAACCACTAAACTTCTTTAGGAACTAACAGAAAAACTGATGTCAGTGCAAACTGCGGTGGTATCTGCATATTCCTTCAATCTAACATTAAGATGAAGAGTCAGGAAAGTGCTATGGGAATTACAGAGATTTCTTCCTCTCTTGTCCTAGTGAAACTGCAACACGGCAGAGATAGTGACCTTAAATAACTTGCTCATTCCTGCTTATGGCTTGTGTCTAAGTCAAAAATGTAGCATTTCTGTTTATGATGTAATGAAAGCATTTCACTTATACTAAGACTTCAGATACTCTAGAGAAAGCTCCTGAATAGCATCTGCTATTGAACTTGTCCTTGATTTGCAATGGTGTTATATGCTGAACTCTTTATCTCTGTTCAAATCAATTAAGACAGCAAACAAATAAAGAACTAAAACAAAACTAATGTCTTTGTAGCAACCTCTTTCTGAGAAAAGTTCTCATTCTTCATAGCATGATATTGAGAAGAGAATAGGCTATAATTAGTCATAGATATTGTTTGTAAAGTTACTTTAGTATTTTTTGGTTTCATGCTCATCGAACTCTGAATTAAGAATTAAGTTCTATTCAGTGTTGAAATAGGCTAGAAAAAACTGGAATTAACACAACATATGCAAATAGACAGGAATAATGGACAAAGTGTTGGTGGGGGAAAAAAATCTAGTAATAGTTAAAAAAACCTAGACCTCTTTAAATTTGAACCAAAGGTTTCCAAATCTTGAAATATTTAAGTGAATATGTTTTGCAATCATTTTTATTTCAAACTTTTGGAGAATAGAGTAAAAGTACTAAAATACCATAATCTCACCTTTTCCAGTGGCTCTTAAAAGTGTCAGAGTATACTCCTTAAACGTATTACTTTTCTCATAGTAATTAAACACCCAAGACCCTTGTCTCATGAAAAGAAAAACTGCTTCAAAACTTGTGCATTGAACAAGTATATATATATATTCCCCCCCACCCCTAGAATGAGGTAATTTTTAAAAGCAGAGGTCCTAGTGGAGCAAGCTGGTTTCTGAATCAATGTGCCTTTGCCTGTATATTGCACAGGTAATCTCACAAATTAGTTAGGAACTATCTCCTACTGAAATCACTGAGAGAGAGAGACACTTGAGTAGCTTTGTGTGCCTTAATATATTATTTAATAATTTCAGCACTATTGTTTGTTCCCTTGCATAAATAGAAACCTATGCATATTATTTTCTTGCTTGGTGATTGTAACAACTACAGAAGAAGTGATAAGACTAGCTTCATTTAAATAACATGTAGATTACTGATCATATCAACTGTAACATATTTATGAGATTTCTGGACGTGTATTATTTCATTGCTTTAAACAATCTCATTAATTATTTCACAACAAACAAGGGCTAAGGCCCAGTCATATAGATGTACCATAAGAGTAATTTTTAAAACCTCAGTTACATTATATTTAGCATTATCTGAGTGTTCTACAAGGCCATTCTTGTTAAATCTATAGGTGAGACAACACATAGTAACAAATCTCTGGTTAAAATCAACATATTGACGGCATAATTTGAAAACAGATTTTAGATTTCAGAAGTCTCTTAAAAAATCCAAATAATTAAAAAATTGAAAATGAAAGAAACTTTGTATACAGACATTGATCTCTGGGAACTACATTTTGAATTTTGAAAAAATGACAGCTGAAAATTTTCTGTTTCAATAAAACCATTAAAAATAATCTATGAATTGCTTTTGTACAAAAATGGTATTTCTCAGTCTGTGTGATCTTATTTGTTGCTGTATAGGTTAATGAATAAAAAAGAAGTGTTTTGCAAGAGGGCTTAAAAAGCGGAAAACAACTTTTAAAAACCCAATATTTTTGTCAGAAAAAATTAATTCAGCTGTAGGAATCGTATAAAGTTTAGCAATACCTAATTTCACGTTCCTCTTTTAAACATCAAGAATGTAATTTAGAATTCAAGTAAGTCATTTTACTGAATGCTTTTTGCATAGAACCACTATTGCAACAATGCAGCTCAGGTAGAAAATGAGAAAATTTCCTGCCTCAAAGTTCACTGAAGACATCTTTCACTATGAGGTAGATGTTGTCATTACAGATTAATAGGAACAGCTTTGTCTTTAAAATCTGAGTGCACAGTGCTGCAAAGTACAAATCTTCCAACCACTGGTACAAAAATGTCTTGCTAATGCAGTATTTATTCTTTTCTTGCTCTGTAGATATTTCCTCCCTGTCTCTAGAAAACTGTTCCTCCCAGTATAAATGGTACCAAATTACACTATAAAGACATTTTTTTCTTGCCCTGACAATCTCATTTTTTAAAATTTTCTTCTTAGCAGCAGTAGTAGAAGATTTTTTTATGATTTCTTATATTTATTGCCTGCATTTTCATTCTATAAAGGTATAATATCCATTAATTACATTGTCATAAGACCTTATTTTTATTGTGCACTAAGTGGTTTTTCACTGCCATGACTTCTGAGATATGTTGGCTGTTCTGCTGAATGACCTGACTGTTAAATGGTGATACAGTATTAATCAGTATTGAGAGGTAAGCTTGGAAATTCATAAATTATCAGGAGAATACTCTTTTCAGGACAATTTTCTATTCAGATCTCATGTTCACACTGTGAATTATTGTAATTACATGCTGTGACAATAACACAGTACAGAAATGAACTCATATTTTTAGTTCATTTTTTAGGGCAGCAATTCACAACCAGATATAGAAATAGGACAATACACAGGAAGAAATTTTACCATTCACTGCAAGTTAACAAAGGAGAAAAGTAATTTCGTGAAGTTTTTGATCTTTGTTCTTGGAAAAACTGTTAGTTTAGACAAAAGTCTTTTTAGGAAATCTTAATCACCCTATTAATGCTATTGATGCTTGTAGGCTACTTGTAGAGTAATCTTACAATAGTATAACATTATAGGCAGAGACGTGAAATGCATGTCTCCTTTAATCTTGGTATGTTTGTGAAATTTTTCATGTTTTCAAACAAAATACCCCTTTTGTTTTTTAGAACTTATTACACAGATCCAGATTAATAAACACAGACTCTCTCTTTGGGTTTTGGTAAATGGAATTGATTTGGTAGGCATATAGAGAATGAATTTTTTTGATTTTAGGTGACGATCACCTTTTCCCTTATATAGGCTATTATTCTGAACAGTGCAATGATTAATTACAGCTGCTATATTTTCTTTCTAAGTCTGACTTCTCTGCCAAGTTTTGCTGAGGTACAGAAAAAAATTCCTTACATAGTGAGATCTCTAACAGCACAACTTACTTGATTTCTAAGACAGCATAGTTTTAATTGTTCAAATGCTATTTATAAAATGAAAATTATTTAAGGGTCAGGTCGTGAAATGCAAGAATATCTAAGCTGATAAATTAATCCAAATGCTGCAGTCTGGATGTTCTTAAAGTATCGAAGCCTCAGGATCTGGGATGAATGACCAAGGAAAGTACATGTGGACTACAGAAGAAACTGTATTAAATGAGAAAGGACAAATTAGGAGTCAATATGAATATATGGGCTATCAAATGTCATATGTGTGTGCCATACCTATGCACTGGAAGTGTCATAATGAGACAATACAAAGAGAATGATCTCTACTGCCACAATTCAGAGGTGTCCCAAATCTAACAGATACTACTAAGGATTACAGAGAGTAGTAGACTCAAAATCATGTAGAAAATAAGGATTGAAAAGAATTGGATTCTCCTGTAGTTAATAGGGTTTGAAAAGAGTTCTGCAGGCATAGGGATGTCTCTCCTATTTAGTTTCACCTTCAGTTAAGGTAATCATCACAGGTAGAGCCAGAAGAAATCCAAGGAAGTTCTGTGGGTTTGGGAGTCAGTTTAGAAAATTAGAACATAAATTTGGGAAGTACACCAAGCGCTCTCTGTGGCATGCTGGAAGAGTCAGAAGGACTACAACCTGAAATGCTAAGAATAAGTGTGCTTTGGGATTGTTCTCTTACAAAGGAAAAACAAAGTCCTATCCTAAGGAATATAGAGGGAAAGGCTCTGCAGATGCAGACAACCCACCTCCAGCAAATGCCTTCCCACCTAAAACTTGTAACTATTTCCTTTGTTCTGGACATAATGTGTTGATACAATAGAGATTAGCTGGTTCATGCCAACTGGCAGTCTCTCAGGTAATTCTCAGTGATACGCTGGGGGATAAAGCATTCAAAGGATTTATCCTTTCCCATCGGTAGGTTGTGTCATGTTCTAAATCTTGGGACTCTGAGGAATTAACCTAGATGTGGGCTATTTCAGGCCAGCTGGCTTTAACATAAAATTTCTGGGAATGTCGTCAGGAATGTTTAATTTGCCAAAATAGATAGAAGCTAAAATAATGAGCAAATACTCATGATAAAATAACAAGTGAATACCCGCAACAAAGTAACAAGCAAATACTCAAACTGGAGTGCCAAAACTGGGAAATGGCAGTAAGAGATTATGTTCGTCAGAAGTCTAGATGTCCACACAAGTCCTACTGAAATTTTTCAATGGAACACAGGGTGTTAAATTATCTTTCAGTCAGTCAAAAGTGGTTTTCACTGTTCATGTCACTTTTCTTTTTAAGTTATTTAGAACAGGGACTTTACTCTTGCATTTATTTTTTGTTGATCTCAGAAAGGTTTTGGTGCTTCATAAAATCCCCTTTCCATGAAATAAAACTGAATGCTTGTTGCTTCTGTGGTCAGTTTGAACTCTCTGAGGAAAAACTGTTCAATTTAGTAGAAAGGATTCAGATTCCTTCTGCTAGGTTTACAGTAGTCCTCCTACAACATTTCTGAAAGAGAATATGAAGCAGTAAAGATATTGCCTCTGTAAAGCCACATTTGTCCTTAACACAGTTCTCAGAAGACACTCTGAAACTTTCCAAAAGGATATTCCAGTTCTTACCAGCTTTATAGTTGTGCAACAGAACACATTACAGTACCTTTTCCTACTACTCAATTTATGCTCTGATTTTTATAAGAACTCTGTCAGGGTAGTATGAATTCTTGAGTAGGAGGCCTCCGTATCAGGAACATTTTGTGCTGTTTCTACTAGGCTGATGGACCATGTTTCCAGGAGATTTTTGTTTGGATTAATTTCAAGAAGGTCATTTTGGTATAATAGCATTATTTAGACTTCATGAATCAATGAAACCAGAATTGGTTTCTCTTATCCAGATGGAAAACTGAATTAAATGTCCCTAAATCTTCCTTTCCATATAAAATTGATCCCTTTACTCCAGCCATGAATGTTGAAAGGATGTGAAATGGTTGACTGTGATTTGTGGCATCAATAAGGCAATGTCTCTGTTCAGAAGTGTTCTTTCTCTTGAAAAAATTGAGAACTCATATTAAGGCAAAAAGTCACAAACTTGTGATAATGATCAGAGGAAAACAATTCAGAGGCAAAGCATGAGGATCAACAGTAGAATACATTTGAATAACACGGAGCTTAATAGATAGCCCTGGAGTAAACACCAGGCTGTATTTCAGTCAAGAACTCAGCTGCAGTCATAAACAGTGAGAGGTTTATGAATGGCATCAGAGCCTCAGGAATTAATTCAGCCTCATACTCACAGTGATACCATATGTTATTTATAATACCCACTTTATAATTGCTTCTCTTAAACAATTTAATATTTGTAGTGGTAATATTTCAAAGATTAAATTGTTAATTTTAAATGCTGAACTTTCCTTGAGGTAACATCTCTAAAACCATACTCATTTCCTTATCAAATAGGATTTTTAGGGGGGCCATATTTAATAAAAACCTGACTCCTGCTCACTAACACCATAAGAAACTATCCTCTTTAATAAGGCTGTGAAGTGCAGGGCAACTAAGCATAAGAGCTATGATCTCATTTTTTACTTGGGAAGTTGCAGATTTATGTTGGACCCATTAGATAGCTATACAGTGTAAGAAGGTAATGAAAACAAAAAGCATTTACTCTGCTATGTGTTGCTTCTGTGAAATTAAAGGTTTTGAATAACTGCCAGTGGTCTGTATTTGTAATGGAGACAAAATACTCCAAAGAAGTCATTAAAATTAAAAATTCATTTATTGGAACAATCTTTTACTGATTTCTATATAATGTCTAAAACCTTGAAGACCATGCTATTCTTGGGAGTTAAGTGTAATTTTTCTTGCCCTGATAATATCCTTCATCACACTTGGCCCCTTCCTATATGCATGACAAGTTTTGAAGTATTTTGTTTCGAAGTACAATCAGCATTAGGAATCAAACATGAGTATAGGAAAAGCACTTCTCTCTGAAGCAGCTTGCAGACAGGCTATTTGAGTGCAACTGGAAAACAACTGTATGGAATCAGAAAAATCTCACAGAAAACTTCCACTCCATCTCCATCTTCTTTCTCTGTTTTTCTTTTTCTTTTTCTTTGCCTTCGTCTTTACTTTTTTTTTCTTCTTTGTAGCCTGTACTCAGACAAAAATGAATGCAAACAAAGAGAGATCTTCAATCAATAGATATTATTTATGAAAGGGCTTGTCAGTCAAATTCATGTCTCTATTATTGAAGAACACACAAAAATTCTGCTTATAGATAACCCTGCATAGCTTGGGTCATGTCCTTGTATCTCACAGGTTCCATTGTACTGGAGAAAGCTTTACATTATAGAGTATTAGGTATTCTTGTTATGCTTTGATCCTTAATAGTATGGCATACTAATTGAAGTAAGGTAAATATGACATTAAAAACAATTTAATCTGGTTCAGATCTGGGACCACTTAAACCATGATTTAAATATTCCCTGATAGTGTCCTTTAGACCGTCTTTATGGAGAGATTATTCAAGACTGCAGTGCCCAGGTTCACCAAGTCCTGCTCCAGTTTTCACAAGTTTTTCAAAATATAACTAACTTACTTATTGAGGCCAAATTAATTAAATTTTTCATTATGGTGATGGAAAGAACAATCAAGGAAGTAAAAATATTCCAGTCTTGATTGTATTAATTCATTGATGAAAACGGTTGAGTGACTATTGTTATTTGTTCTTTCAGAGGTTCATTTTGAGTCTTGTATTTATGGTGACTACTTTAAGCAAAACTTTCAAAGCAAGAGAATTTCTTGTACAAAAATGCGGCAGCAAAATTGTCAAGATTTTCTACTGATTTTCAGAACTTTTTCTCACAAATAGATATTTGTGTAGATTTTAGTGATAAATAGAGAAGAACTGTGCTATCTATGAGCAAAAACAAAGCTGAGCTCCCAAAGCCTATCTATATGTTAGCATTCTGATCTGGAAAATACTAAATATCATATAAGTTATAATAGTTATACAGCTTCAACTTTAGAAAATGTTTTGTTTTATTTTATTTTAATTTCCAAATTCTAGGTTAAGTTCAACACATGCATCCTCTTCCCGATAAAGCATAGTGAGCATGTGAAGTCAAATATTTCTTGGACCGCTCACGAAGCCTCACTGTGATTATCTCCCCTCAGACCTCTGGTATTAATTAATGCAAGGAAGGATTCTCATTCTTTCTTTCCAGTAGATCATTATTTGCTACTTCTCTTTTCAGAGAGGCTGATGTTGCTCTGGCAAAACAGGTATGTGCTTGTCTGCTGTGGTGGACTTCATTTCTATGTAACATACAATACACATAAACCTATGGAGGTCTTCTTCCAGCTATCTTCCTATTTTATACCATTGAATAAAAGGGACGTGTACCTGAAGAAAACATGCAAATGAATCTTGATTAAGATCTGACAGAATAATCAGCTATGTTTCTGACAGCTATATTTACAGGGCCAAATATCCAAACTACTTTTCCAGGTATACAGCAAAAATGATGTGTTTCCTTTTAATTTAATAATTAGCCTGTCTTTATGAGGAAGAAAACAATGTAATTCACAACTGGAATAACTTATACTATAAATTTGACTTTAACCACTGCAGTTATGTACATGAAAGAAAGCCAAAAGCTGGCAAAAGAAAATTGAAGCTTAGCCTTAACTGAGCACAGCTATCAATTAACTGAAAACTAAAGGTGCAAATATAAAACACTTCAACAATTTATGAAGGTCCTTCAGGGCATCTCAGGTTCTACAGGGCAGAAGCAATGCATTTTAATAGAGGAAACCCACACTCTAGCTTTTCAAGCTTTCTACTGTTGGGAAACACTGTCATCTAGGCCTGCTTTTTAAAGAACACGGAAGTGTCATGAGAGTTGTGCCTTAGACAAGAGATAGAGTAAAAATAATGCCTATTCTTTATTCTGCAAAGGAAGAGATTGATGGCGTTTCATAAATTGCTGATATATACAGGATTCAATTTTTAAACTACTATTTTTTTATGTATCACAGAATCACAGGATGGTTGAGGGACACCAGAGGTCATTTTGATAAGCAGAATGGTGTTATATGGATAAGCAGTAGGGATACCTGGTATCATTTTGACCAAGTTGGATATCTAGAGTCAAGTACAGACATGTCAATTGATACATCTGAGACATGGGCTCTTGTGTGATTTCCAGTGACTAAGCTGGATTTTTCAAATCAAAGTTTTGGTTTTGCTAAGTAATTTCCAACATATTTAGTTTGCTAGTCACGCATTAGGTAATTTAACATGAGATTTAAAAACATGCAGTCATTTCTGGACCTAGATTTACAGGATAGTCTAGGTAAAGACTGGTGGAGAGAGACAGCAGCCCTAAGGGCATTTAGACCTTTTTCAGCTTCATTTCACATTGCCATTACATGATATATTTTCAGCTACACAGCCACAGCATTTGAACTGGAGAATGCCTGACCCTAGGTAAAAAAAGATCAAAGAGGAATTCGCAGCAGAAATCTATATCCTTGTAATGCTGCAGTGCACTGCAAATAGCTCATTAATTGAAAATATGAGACCTGTGGTCACCATAGACCTGTTGAAGGTGAATTATTTTATACATTTTATCCAATTTATGGTTCTGTAGTTATGAACACAAGAGCTGACACATCTACTAGTTGGGATTTTCTATAACATAGTTGTCAGTACTGGAAATTTCAGAGAAATAAGTTTGTCTCCACAGAATCACAGAATGGTTGGCATCGGAAGGTGCCTCCGGAGATCATGATGCTAAAGCAGGTTCACCTGCAGGTTATGCAGGACTGTATCCAGGCAGATTTTGAATATCTCCAGAGAATGAGACACCTCAATGTCTCTGGGCAGTCTGTTCTGGTGTTCTGTTACACTCGCAGTAAGGAAGTCTTTTTTCTCATATTCAGATGAGACTTGTTGTGTTTCAGCAAGCTGTGAGACAACCTCCTCTCTCCAAGAGATTTCATCTTCCCTTCAACCTGTAATTGGAGTTGGTTGAAGCCTGAAGTTCTAAAGTTTATTTCGTAAGACTTAATGTTTTGTTAAATTAATTGTGTGGATACCCAGATTAATACCTTTTCTCTTTCTGAGACGTACTAAATTCTTCACATCAACATTTTCATTTGGCAGCGAGTTCTGCAAATTAATGGAACATTTTGGCACTCGGTGTTTCTTTTTTTGCTTTGCCAGGGAGCAGCCAAAGCACGGCTGCTCTCTGTGGAGAGGTGACCAGGGAGCCAAAGGTGGCCGTCATGCTGGCCAGGGGATGGAGAGGCAGGTTGGTCTCTGGAAGAGGCCCCTGAGATCCATCCAGGGTCTGGCTGTGAAGCAAGCCACTGCTCAGTAATGGTGCTATGAGGAGGGTCATGTCATCAAGGCCTCCTGTAAAAGAGTTGAGCCTACAGTCTGTGGGACTGTAGGCAGTTCCTGGGGGAGGATGATGTGAGCTGTAGTGGTGGAAAGGTCCACACTCACTGGAATGCTGGTACTTCCCAACCAGGGGGCAGGTTCACTCTGAAACCTGTATAGTCAAGATGCGGAGGCCAGCTGGGAGCAGGCATTCAGCAGGGCTGTGCTCTGCTTTTACAGGCTGACCAGATCCTGGGGCTCAGTGGCCACAGGGGGCTTTATGGGCCTGCCCTGAGGCATGCTTGGCCCCCAGCTCCAGGTGGCCTGAGCTTGCTGCAGGCAGGCAGCTCCCCCAGGGGCAAGACCAGGAGCTGTGGCTGTGGCAGAGTGAGGGGTCACCCCATAGAACAGGGTGGCCACAAATATGGGCCTCACTGACCCCATGAGCAACATGGAGACCAAGGCAGTAGGTCTCTGACAGACAAGGAGGTACAAACAATGATACAGTGACATGGACACTGGTGATGTGTCTGTGGCAGGGACTGATGTCTGAGCTCAGCTGAAATAGGGTCCTGGGCTGTGGAAAGGGTGGGAGGCATCTGGGAACCTAGGCAAGTCCTCAAGGGCCTGATAGTGCCCTCAGGTCCCTAAGAGTCAGTTTTAATTCCTCCTCATTTTAATTTAATTGAGCGAATTCTTGTCTTGTATGTGCTTTGGGACATAGCAAAGAATAATTTCTAATCACACCACTCTGTCTTTTAGACACTTCTTTAAGTACTTCAGATACTTTGATCATGTCCTCTCTTCTTATTTCCAAAGTAAACAGTCCTAATCTTCTCAATCTCTCTTAATCTCTGAGATGCCCTTGATGATCCATCACTCCGCTGCAAGCTGTCTCTGCCTCTGCCTCCACAGTATGTTTTCTAAGACAAGGTGACCAGTACTGTAGCCAGGATGAGACTACAGCACCCCTTGATTTATAGAAAGACAATATAATGTTATTTATATATTTGCCTCGTATGCCTCCTGTAATGTAGTGCCTTGTTAGCTTTTCTGAATAGCTGCTGAGAGGCACTCATTGTGATGCTTTGAGCTCTGCTGTTAATCTGAGGTTCCTTTTCTGTGTTGCCATAGATGTTAGGTGATGTGCTGTGCTGTTGGTGTTAGGATGTTAGATGTTAGCAATCTTAGGATTGCTGTGTTGTTACAGATATTATAAAATCTATTGTAAAAAGTGCACTTTTTAGTATGTATTGGCATTGAAATGCATTTGCTATATGTTGTCCTTTCAAGGCCGCTGCACTGCATGTATGAATCTATGTGCCAAGTTAGCTGATGTTGGTGTGGGAAATAGAGGCCCTTGGTGCTCCTTCTGGTAGCTCACTTGTGCCTGCTGTTCTCCCGGAACAAAGGCATCTGCCTCGTGGAGGAGCCATGAGTCTTCCACCCACCTGCGATACAGGCCAACAGTTATGGGGTAATCACAAAAGTATCACTGGGTTTAGCGAATGGAGCAGGAGTCATTGCTTTTAGAACACAAGAATGTGCTAGGACACATCTAGGACAATTACCACAGTTTATCTTACTCTCTTCAGATTGGAGAAAATGGACCTTCTTGCTACCCACAGGCATGTACCAAGGCAGAGATGAAGAGAAGGAACTAACTTACTGCATTCAAAACAAAAAACCAAAAAAACCCAAACTAAAACATTAATTATGTCAGAAGATAGGGTAAGGGTCAAGAATCTCAGACATTTGCTCAGGAGACTCATCTGAATTGCCAGTTTTGGGGCAAATTCTTCATGAGTGTGTGGAAATTCTGTTAGTATATATTGGTAACACAAATTTGTTCTTGGAATAGCCTGACTTTACTATGGAATAACCAATCTGCTCTGGATCAGCAAAGGATTTTGGCAACACCCTACCTCTGCGTTTTTGGATCTAAAGGGAGTTAGGTAGAAGCTGACATCTGCATAAATGAAAATATGGCAAAAATCTAAAAGTTTTAAATTTTTTGTGTCCTGAAGTTCAGTATTTTTTTACAGAGTATGAAAATTTCATGACTTATGCAAAGTTACCCTCATACAAAGGCAGTAATTTCTCATTGTTACATCTGTTATGACCCACTCCTGAAGGTGAGTATAATTGAGGCTCCTGTTAATAGATGCCTTGGGCATATTAGAGTGAAATGACACTGAATGACTGGTATTTATATATAAATATATATATGTAGGGTTCATTGAATAATTTGTCTGCAATAGAAAGGAGGTATGTAGCTGTTTTGGTTATTATCTTTAGAAATATAGCAATACAAAAACATAAAAATAACACTTAAGAAAATGTATAAGGAAATAAAAGAAAAAGACAGGATAGAAGTAGAAAGATATCACTACCTGTGGGTCCAGTGTTGAGAACTGATTGTTGCAATTTTAATGTCCTTTGGTCAAAGTGATGGTCACAATCTTGATCCTTGGGAGTGGCGACAGCCATGAAACAAAGGGTTCAATGAGTTAATATACATACAGGTTTGAGTGGAATGCACAAGTAACTCCCAAGAGAGGTAGTTTTACACTGTCTGATGCAACACTGTGGACCATGCACAGTCCTCTGGTGGAAGGCCCCAGAAATGAGTCTAGGGGCACTGTGGGGGTCTTTGGTGGTTTATGACACCTCCTAAGACATAATAGCTGCCTCTCACATCAGTGTAGGTAGGCCAGTTATGTCCCCTCAGGAGGGATGAATATCTTTAGGCCTACTTGTGAATGTCCCAATATCTTCCCTGAGGAAGAGGGGCCAGTTTTACAACTGAGCTAGTAGTGTAAGGGAGGACACCGGCATGATAAAAAGCACTATTCAGCCTCTGTGGAGTCTGCTTCTAATTGGCCTTCTCCCTTATCTGGCTCAAAACCCACCGTGTACTCTCTGATGGTGGGTGCGCACCACCTCTGTCTTATGCGGATCACACACCTTCCCTTTGGCTGAGGGGTGTAAACCTGGCCTCAACAAAGCATCCTGCTGCTTTTCCAAATGGCTGATTGTTGGGGCCTTGAACCATTGATATTTCAATCTCTCACAATATCCAACACAGATGGTCCAGGTGAACAAAGACCTAAGTATAAATAAAAGCTACAGACTTTGTGAAAACCTCTCTGCTTGTCCCAGATTCCATCTAGATAGTCCAGATACATTAAAAACTGCTGTAATTCCTCAGGTCTACCAGTGGAGTTAGGCCACTTAACTCTTCACCAAATTACCAGTGTTCTTGAAAAATTTTGTCAGAATTTTATAAGATCCTGCTTGTTGCAAACTTTTTACAGTAAGTTACCACATTCTCCAGATCTGTATGATTCACTGAAAAAGAGCCTGAATGAGTCTTTCCAAATATGTGTGTGATTGCCTAAATTGAAACACTCCAGTATGTGTAGCAAATGATATTTCTCCCACAAATTCATTTTGTCATCCATTGCAATAATTTAATAATGTAACGATAAGCTTCAGACTTTGTCTACTCATCTTGGAAAAGTCCTGTGCTCTAGATTTTTTTTACGTCAAAGATGTTGCAAATGAGAAAATTAGTTCTCAAGTTTGAAAATAGATTGTTTTCATACAAAGCTAACATTAGTGCTTAATGAGTTTGCATACTCATGGTTACATATCGGAGCCTAGCTATAAACATCATAAAGCACAAAATAATTAGGTGACCTTTCCCCAGACTATTTTCAGTGGCAGCACTATGACCTTCTTAGAATGTGTTCTGAACTTCTGGCTTACTCTTGATTGCTAAATCAGTGAATGTAATGAAAGCAAGTCTTAGGATGCCATAAGCTCTTTCACAAGGCAGAGATGACAGCATTTGAAATGTGTTGAAAGCTCTAATCTAAATTATTTAGTCTGCTTGCATGACACAAACCTCTCTGCTGGAAGAAACTAATCAATTCTTCCATTTGATAGGAATTTTAATTGGATAGAATGGCCAGGGGTGCAAATATTGTTAAGCTACCTAATTCATTGGCCATTTAATTGAGGCTAGCCTAATGTTTTCATTGTTGCTACATATATTAGAGCAAAAAGACATTAAGATGATTTAATTGTGGGTCTTATAACAGGAAATCCTTAAGACTTAAGCAGCATGTTGAAAATAGAACATGCATGTTGCCGAGATAATTACAGAGTTTTGACATAGTATGGCATGATGTATACTCCTATTCATCACCAGTGGTGGAATATGTCTTTCAATTGTATAAGCAATAAAATAGGCCCTTCAGATTGAACGAAACATTTGCACAAGACATACTTGTTGATTTGTCAATTGTCTGCTTTTTATTAGTTTCTTAGACCTTTATACTTAACAAACGTAAGTGTAAATGTGTCTTTGTTTGGTTCATTTTGACTTCTGAAAATGTCATTTTCTCTCATAAAAAAGTCTATAAAGGCCAACTGTTTAAAAACATATCTATATGAATATGCAGCAAGCTGTGTTAAACACATATCAAGGTACAGTTTTCTGCTGAAATATATCCCAAAATGTTTTTGCAAACAGAGGGCTAGAAATAAACATTAAATATAAATTAGGAAAATGTTTCTATTGTCTCTAAAAAGGTGCCTGTTTCGAGATTAATGCATTTAGGAAAATAAAATGAAGAGAAATTGTTCAGAAAGTAAGATACGTACTCTTGAGTCAAGGTCAGATTTACCTGGTATAAAATATATTTTCATGTCATAGAAATGAAAGTCCTGTCCTTCCTTACAGTTCATGAAATTGCGAGTGGTGATTATTCTAACCATTATCTCCAGAAATAATGTTTTTGCAGAAGTTAAGTTAATGAGGTAAGAGCTAGTGATCTGCTAATTAAAAATCTAAAAATAGAACAAGTGATAAATGGGGTGTCAAAATATTCTAGCTAAGGAAGAATCTTTAAGTTACCAGTGATCAATGCAGAGCTCTGATTTCATGACACTGCATATTCATTTAATGAACCTCCCTTTTTATCTGTTAATTACTACAACACTCTCTGGATTAAGACTATAGCACATTCTTTGGAGAATCTGTGCATTGTCTAGTTCAAGTTTATTTATGAATATTTATTAGTTTGCTAGGATTCTTGGTAGCTAACACATTATCTCACACTAATAAGGGCTTTTGTTTGACATGGAAAGCAATTGCTTTACATTGGAAAGGCTGTTAAAATTTCGTGTATGTCTTTCAGAAAAGCAAAGAGAATTGGAAAGCTAAATATACAGGCTAGGATTTTCCAACAGGACCAGCTGTTGGAAAATACAACCTATTTGCATCATACTACACTGAAAATAGTACACAAACCCAATTTTGATTCTAAATCGAAGAATTTTGTCAGTAGTTCTACAGTTAACAGTAAATTATCTTTTCAGTTCACCTGTGAAAACAGAGTCTATTCCAAATTCAGTACAGTGAATTATGAATTCAGATATCACAAAGAGTTATTTCAAACTGAACATAATTAATTTGGATAATATTGTGGATGCTGTTAGCCATGTTACTAGAGTATGTTATGGCCTCTAATTAACACCATTTGACTTGCAAATATAAAAGTGTGACAAAAAATAATTTGTTGAGAGCCAAGGCTAGTAGGAAAACTAAACACAGGACAAATGATAGGAAGCATAGAAAAAAGTGGCATGCAGTATAAACAAAAAAATCCATACAAAACTATCAGTCTTTGGGAAGATTAACTGATAGCAACACTGAAGTTAGTGCCATCACCAGCAAGGATCCTATAAGGAAACTGTCCATTCTTTGCTGACTCAGGGTGTCCCTATGAAAGTTCACAATGTCATACCTGTTGATTTCAGTCCTGTTTAAGTTATCAATTGTCAGAGCTCAAGAGATGTGAAAATATTATCTCTCCAGAATAAAAGAAAAGATACAGTTCTTCTTTTAAAGCATTGTCAGACCCTCTTTCAAGATGAGGTTTCTCAATGCCTTTTTGAGACACAGTTAATCAGGAGTAACTACAATGCAGACATAGTTTTAGAGGTTGCATATGACATTAGATGTTAAACTGACAAAATCCTCATCCCCCAATTATTTCAAATAGGAATCGTCCTTATGATACTGTACTTGAGTAATGTGTTCTGTTCTGGGCCACTCACTTCAAGAAAGATATTGGAGGTGCTGGAGCATGTCTAGAGAAGGGCAATGAAATGGGTGAAGGATCTAATGTGTAAGTTACATGAGGAAGTCACATGAAGAGTGGCTGAGGGAGCGTGGATTTTTCAGTCTGGAGAAGAGGAGGCCCAGGGGAGATCTTTGTCACTCTCTACGCCTGAAAGTAGGTCATAGGCAGATGGGAGTCAACCTCTGCTTCCAGGTAACTAGTGACAGGATAAGAGGACATGGCCCCAAGCTGTGCCAGGGGAGGCTCATGTTGAACATCATGAAGAATTTCTTCACTAAAAGGGTGGCTAAGCATTGGAACGAACTGCCTAGGGACGTGATGGAATCAGCATCCCTGGAACTGTTCAAGAAGCGACTGGACATGGCACTTAGTGCTAAGGTTTGGTTGACCAGGTGGTGATCAATCAAAGGTTGGACTCATTCTTGGAGGTCTTTTCCAACATGAATGATTCTGCAATTCTGTGATTCTATGATTGTTCATTTCTTATGGGAGGAAAATCTGAAATGTGAACTGGGGATAACCTTAACCCTAACCCTAACCCTAACCCTAACCCTAACCCTAACCCTACCCCTAACCCTAACCCTAAGGAGAACCGTAATGTGTGTCAAACACTCCTACATTGGCCTTTAAGCACTCCCATGTCCTTACATCCGCTACTTCAGATACAACAACAGAACTTAAGGACAAAACAGACCTATGGGACAACTGAATCTCCCATAATATAAGAGTTATCTTTCCACCAAGCCAAATAATTTGCACTTGACCAAAGTTCTTTTTGTACTGTGCTAAAGCATATTAATTAGTACATAATGCAGTAATGGAAAGAAGCCAGATCCTATAGCAATGAAGATTTATGTAGAATAGATTATGCAGAAAGAATAAAGCACACTGAAATGCTGTAAAGGAAGAAGCAGTAGCATAGTCTGTATATATGGGCATGGAGGGAAAACTTGATTATTAGAAAAAAATTACAAGAACCAGTCCCTGTGAATGAAATCGCTTATTTATAGACAAAAATTCTGACTAGAAACAGAGAAAAACAACTACAACTTCCCTGTTACCTCAATGTATTTTTACAGAATGCTTTTAACTCAAATTAGCAGTTATTTAATACCTTATTCCTAATGCTTGTCAGGGCTTTGCTAACAAGCATTTAAATTTTCACTCTCTGAGTCATCTTGGCTGCAGTTTGCTTGTCTTTTTAATTGCATCTCTTCTTTGACTTGACCTAAGAGTCAGATGATTTACCACCTGTACTCTTAACTTAAACTGTGCCAGCCTAATCGGCTCCAGATTCAATCAGACGTTCACAATGTCAATGTTTCATTTTCACCTTTGCTTATTTTATGTGAAATGACACTGATCACTAGTTAAGTGAATAGGTGAGATCGTGTGGCTTTGTCTGCACTGTTACAGGTACTATCTGACTTTTGTTTTATTTATCAGGAGTATGCAACTACTGTCATGAGAGCTTTGGATTCATACCTATGTATTTTTACTGGTGTTCTGGGACCATAAAGAGATGCAGGCTCTGTATTTTATATTCACATCCAACCTTGATGGGCCTGCTATCTGTCAAATGTGTAGGTATGTTGCTTGCATGCTTTGTGGACTATTCGTATTTCAGACATTTCTCTTCTGAAATTTGAACTGCCTTCTCAGCATTTTTTGCCTCTCTTTACAGACAGTACAGGAACACAGATTTTTAACCATCATCTACAAACATGCATCTAAACTGCTTTCTGGAGTAGATTTTGCAAATAGCCACATCGTATGTATTTCATAGGCTGATCAATCAGAAGAAAAAATGTTGGGTTTTTTTCTGCCACAGTAGAGTGATGTTCTTCCAGTAGTCATAAAAATTACAGTATTAAACCCCCCTGAAATTTGTACAACAACTGTAATGCTCTTGGGATCTTTGATTTTTATTAATTCTCTAGGTAATCTTTGCTGGCATATGCCTGATTTAAGATAATTTCCTGTTACATCTGCTCTCCGGAGTGCGCATACACATATAGACACATAAAATATTAAAATTAATATATTGCGGATAGTATATAGATACTACTCATCTGACAGTCTGATATGAGTGAGTTTTACAAAGGTGCGGGGTACTGATCCTGGAACTCAGTAGTCAGTCTCAAGGAATTAGTGGGATTGATATTTTTCCAGTGGGACCAAGATTTTACCTTTGTTTGGAACAGAACTTTTCCAGCCTCTGGGCACTAAAACAGAAATGATGTCCCACAAGCAATTGTATGTTAGTTACAAGATCTCATTGAATTCCTTTCTGAGTAATTAATTTTTCAATTCAGTGACATTATTCAGAAATTAAGAATAAATTAACAATAAGCATCCATCTAGATAACTCCCAAATTAAAATATGTAACGATCTCACCCAAAAAAACCCACTAAATTCTGTTCATGTGAGATGTATCAAAAGTTTATTTAGTGCATGTGCAATAAGAAGTGAACAAGAAAAAGAATGTTGAGGATGATACTACTTTTTTTTTTTCTTGTGGTTAGACAAATATTTAAAATTAGAATATTTGAACTCTCAAATTCTGTCAAGTACCTTAACCATCAGACTAACAGGTAAAGTTGGTAACACGGAAAATTCTCATGAAGTTTTTCCAATACATATCCATTTAAACTCAGATAACCCCTCTCATATTAAGGTTTAACAACTGGATCAGAAGAACCCATTCTCTCTCTCTCTCTGGAGCAATTAATATTTCATTGGGACACTTACAACAGAAGATCAACTCAAGAAAAAGCTAAGATTTTAGACACAGCTGATCAACACTTGTCCAAGTGAACTGTTTGATCCAAGTAAGTTCAAGGTAATTTGAATTATTTTAACACTCTTTTCACTGCACTCTGAATGAACACATTACTTTGTGTTTGCTACATAGGTGGAGCATGCATGCAAACACAAACATATACACACTTTCCAAGACAGGTTGGTGCAAAGTACTGTTTTACACAGTACTATGTCTGTTCACTTTCCTCCCTTATGTTATCCTAGCGCCCAGCTCTGATACTCAAATGCAGTGTTAAGAGAGAACTCTTATTCGGTCATACTTTGCTGCTTTGGTGATCCCAAATGTGCAAAGCTGTGTTCAAATTTGAACCTGTCTTCCTTTAGTTTCACAAGCTGCGAACCATAGGAATATGGCATGTCAAAAATAAAAATTACTTTTGGAATACACAATTTAAAATGATACAGATGCTAAAATTAAGACCCGAACTACAAGTTTTCTGACATCTAGTTAACAGTTATAGAGTGAAAATGTAAAGTTCAGCATGTGTCTTGAATGCTGTTATCTCACTCCATTTCTAAAAAGAGAACTGAATGAAATTCTTAAAACAACACAAGGTAATAGATTTTAAATATCACAAAATGCCAATTATTACTATAGGTAGTTTGCAATACAGTTTGTAAAAAAATCTGGTTTTTTTATTAAAAGATAAATTAATTTTGCAAAACTCCAGAAACCCCAAAAGTAACAAAGAGAAAAATAGTTTTTTATTTTGCACCATATATGTATATCTTTTATTTCCACTATATCCCATACTGTTCAGGTTGCAATAGAAAAAAATAGCATGAGAGTATAAAAAGAAAATGTTCTGACCTGTTTACTGTATTATCAGAAATTGTGTGATTCGTGATTTTGCCAAGTAAACACCACAGGGGAAAAATATGTGAAAGGTGCATAATCTTGGCCTCCTGGAATATTTATTCATATTAATGCAGTGCACAATTTGAAATGACTTTGTGCATGTTTATTCCAAACCAGTCATAAAAAAAAGGAATGAGGAAGGTAATTATAAATAATTTAATGAAGCTCTGTCAATCAAAATAGGAAATTTTGTATGTATGTAAAGGTGTTTAACTTTGCCAAGAGGGCTTCCCATATACACAAAGGAACTATGTAAACAAATATTCTGCATATGCTTGTGAATAGTTAATTAACTGTTCACTGAATGTGAATTAAAATCATTTAAACAAAAAACAACTATTCTAATACATCTTCACATAATGACAATTTACTATAACTATAGAAACTGTAGTTTACTGTTCACTGATTGTGTGGGTATAAGATGGGGATTATGGTTTATAGCATTCTCCAAAGTCACATATGTGATGTTGTAAGGTAAAGACAACTTGCAGTGAAAAAAAGTGATAGAGAGAATTAATGTGTTCCTTTCAGGAGATTATAAGACTCTATTCATTATACTAGAGGGTAATGCTAATAAGAAAGGTCACTGCCGATATCCAAGTGTGATAATCGGGGGCAGTATTGGTTATTACAGACGTGTCCATACCTTCTGAATACACTGGTACTGAAGTGCTTATCTAACTCCTTCCAATTTTTACAAAGAGTTTAAAGATAAGAACCAAGAAAAATTATTATGTCAATGGTTTCCATGCCAGCAGAAAGCCTAACAAAATTATCTACAGGTTACAAATTGTACCGCACATCTCAAAAGAATGTTATTGGAAAGATCCACTGGTTGGGGTCATTCCCAGTACTAATTCAAAGGCAATCCATTTGTAGAAAAAAATGGAGATTGTGGCAGGCTCAGTCACATCCACTATGGTAAATATTGCTTTTATACTTACACTTCTTAAGTGTAACTTGAAAACTATGAAAAGGAAGACTGAAAGCTGCAAAGTATCTGCTCTGTTTGTAGTATAAGTATAAATGGAATCAAAAAGTGAAGCTGAGAGATTTCCCATAACAGAGCATATAGAACAGCTTGTCTGAATGTAGTATCAACACAACATACTCATAAAATGTCAAACTTGGTCTAGTTGCTTAAAATATGTAACTTTTATTACAAAGGACAATTAACATTGTTCATTTACATAAACTACACCGTTATCAAGTTTCACTGTCAAAGAAAGTTTCTGTCAAACTTCTGGTTTTTGACTCATCAGCATATGTAACTGCAACAACCAAGTAAAGGAAATGCTTGATTTTTTTTGCGGTTGAGAATAAAAAAGGAATAAAGAAAATAAGATGGGAATGGTATACTGTACTGATAGCAAACAGACTTTCAGAGTTCTAATGCAGCAGAAGTACTTGTGTGAGAAATTTAAGGGAACTTAGAGGAAAGACGGGGCAAGACTGATCTCTAGAAAATGTAGTGACAAGACAAGGGGGAAGAGGGTCAAACTGAAAGAAGGTGAGTTTAGGTTAGATATAAGGAAAAAAAATCTGCATTGTGAATGTGGTGTGACACTGAAACAGGTTGCCCACGAAGTTGTGGATGTCCCATCCCTGGAAATAATGTCTTAAGGTTTTTGCATATTTGAAGATTTTAATAATAGCTGTATAGTTTCTCACACTTGAGATAGCAGCTGACAGTTTATAAACCCCTTTCTCATGGTTTGTGCCACATTCTTGAAATCAAGTTTAATGTTCTTTTCAAGGAAAGAGATTTTAGCAAGGACATCCAGTTTGGGACATGTACCTGGATCAGAATAACAAGATACACATTGTAGTCAAAACAAAGTAGAGGGCTCAGAAACCTAGGAAAGGCTCAAATGGGTCAGTTCTGAGGGTGGTACCAGGGGCAAATGGTTTTTGGGGTTGGATGTATCCATTAGATATAATTATTAAGTAGTGTTATAAATTTGCAAGAACCCCATATTATGGGTGCACCTATGTGTTGTGTAGCACCTGAAAGCACTTTCATTAAAGACCAGCTCTCTATTTTATCTGTATTAATATTGCCTGGAAAATTCATTTCTCCCAATTTAGGCAACGGAAATGTTCAAGGCCAGGTTGGATGGGGCTCTGAGCAACCTGGTTTAGTTGAAGGTGTCCTTACTCATGGCAGGGATTGTAACTAAATGATCTTCAAGGCCCCCTTCCAACCCAAAGCATTCTATAAATCTATAATTCTATGAATTTTTTCTTTCAGATTTTTTTTGCCATTAGTATTTTTATCTATTGACAAAATATGTACTTTACTTGTGGGTGTGTACTTCTATCTTAAGTGTGTCTGCCTTAGCAGGGATCCAACTTTTATAGAAACTCAACAGGCATTTTTGTCCCCTGTATTTATTAAAACTTTGCCTTCAACAGTGTTCATGAAAGAACAAAGGTGATTCAGGGATGAAATTTTGTGCAATGAGAAATCTAAGAAATTTGGTAAGAATTGTAATAATTTCTCATACTGTAAGGAGCTTTCAGTTAACCTGATCAGTGATTCTAGAGTTTTCTTGTGTGAACTATTGCAGTCATTGAACATAGAAATATAGTATAGACTAAAAAACATATGACCAACTTTGACTGGATTGAACAGGTGCAGGTTCTCACCTGCCCTCTGAAACACTTTTTCCTGAGTAACTAAAACACGTTGCTCTAAAGTGAACTAGCTGGTTGAACACAAATAAATAGATGAGATTTCTTCTTAATGAAATTCATGGAAGATTCATAGGATACAGAAAAGCAACATAAATGTCTTACAACCTTTCTTTGCTCCTACATCAAATTTTCTACTGTGTTCATCTGTATTTTGAGATTGCTGTGCTCCAAAGATTTAACATAATTCTGCTAAAGTATTAAGATAGACACTTAATACCTGCATCCCTGAATTTTTAACACGCACTGAAAGTAAGTCAGGGAGATAAGACTATAGCTACTGACATTCCAAACTACTATGCAGTACAGGAAATGTTATTTAGTTTTGATCACAAAGTGGCTTGCCTCCCCAACATTTGGATTTTTTATCTTTCAAACCAATTTTCAACAGTAGTACTTGCTGGGTTAGCATTGCTATTTTCAAATTATCATGCCAGATTTGAAAAATGCCTTCATATTTATATAGTTGGGGGTGAAGTTTAAGTGGTCTGTAAATATCACAAAACTACATGAAATGTTCAGATAAGCCTGTGAAACCTCACATCTAGAAGCAGGACACAGACTGGTCAGCAACTGGTCAGGATTTTTGGCGAACACCAAAAATCCTGTTATGGAAGTTGATAGAATATATCAGGCAAGAGGAAGGAGAAGAGCTACATAAAGATTTCATGCAGCCTGGAGAAAAGTAGTTCTTTATTTACTCCACTGAGGGAGAGAGGACAAGAGAGAATGAAAAGCAGGTGAAAGGGTTTTATTGAGAGCTGCCAAGAGTAATCTTTCTTGACTAGTTTTTTGATGAGTCTCACAATCCTAGAGTTCTTCCTTATGATATTTCTGCTATTTGCCATTTTAGAGTAGTCTCTTTGGCATTACTTACCTCATGCAAGGGAGTATCTAATATTCAGACAAATCTCTCTCATGTCTACCATTTCCCAGGCCTTCTGCCTTTCATCCTGAATAGAGTCCTACACCACCGAAGAGCGCATTGCCTCACATGTGGGCTTTCCTTTTGTTCCAGTCACTTCAAATAAAAGGTTAATATTTCTTCTATCCCACTCAGAGTTGTTCCTCTGCAGCTCATCTTTTCTCTTAAGAAGGCCCTTCTGGAGCTAATCACAGTTGCTACCTTTTGTACTTCACATTTTCCCCTATGACAGACCCTTTCAGCCTCTCATGATCCCCGTGAGGCCATCTTTCTCCCTATCCTCCCTTAGACTGGTGAACAAAACATCATCACCATCCTAAACATCTTCATAATTTGCTTTAGATTCTTCCTTTTAATCTAATTTCCTCCTTCTTCAGACCATGCCTTCTTCAGGTGTTGTCAACAAGGCTACATTTAAACTACTTTTTAAGTCTTGTTTCAGAGTTAACCTTGTCACAAAGTGACAGCTGCTAATGGTGGGCTGCTATCCCATAGCAAAAACAGATGTCATTAATGTATTTAGCTTTTGGAGGGACGTGCTTTCTGACAGCATGGAAGAAAATAAAGGATGCAAGAGTAGTAAAGGCTTATTAAACTATCTGCATTTTGTAATACTGCGCATGGCATGAAAACCATGCCTACAAAGGATGTAACCATCAAACCAGGTGTGAGAAAAAGTCAAGGTTTTAATGCCTTGGCATGTGTATCAGTCTTGAATGGAAAATAAAATAATAATGTTCTAAAATAGCTCAGAAGTGTAACACTTCCCTGTTGGTACTGGAAGAAAAAAAAATAAAAAAAAAGACTGAGTAATTTCTACGTTTGCTTTCAGAGCTCTGCAGCTGCATGCTGTCCTTACTCAGAATAGACTGTAATTATGGAGCTAACCTTTATGCTATTTTAATTGTGTGCCTCCTGCAGGCTGAGGATTTTGGTATTGTGCTATGAGTGTCACAGTTGAGATAAGTGTTCCTTCATGATTACACCTACTCTTGTTAGTCTTGTCACTGAAACAGAGATGGAGTTGAGTTCAGTGGCCAAATTACATCAATAGGTTTACTTTATAATGTTCTGCATATATTTATATTTAATTCAAATTGAATCCAAAGTGCATTCTTAATACTTAATAACATTGGTTTGACCCCCAATTAGGTGATGTGTGTCCACAAATAACTGTGAGATACAGCATGTTTTCAGTGTTTCATTATCTTCTCTTTTTTATTTTTTTTTCAGTAGCCTCTCCACTACCTGCTCAACAGAGAGATGAGTCTCTTATCAGAAGTAGCAGATGGCAGAGCCAGTCTGTTTGAATTTTCCAACAGGCGCTCGTAGAACATTTCTGTGAATTTTGTTAAAGTGCATTATATTACAGCACAATTGGGGATATAAGCGGGGAATAACACAACTTCTGTTCAGGAGTGTATTTTTAAACCTTGTCAGAGAGTTCTGCAATTCAAAGGCTGTATATTTTAGCTCAAAGAAAGCAGACTGAATCTTAACTGACATTGTCTTCAGACCCCTCATTTCAATGTCAAAAAGGGGTTTCAGAGGATGAACTGAGGAATTGTCTTCACAGTTTGTGAACTGGGAGAAAATATGCTCTTTCATTTGCTGAGAACTTAATGGCACTTAAATGAATTGGTCCATTGCATAAAACTGAATACTGCAGAATTTTGTACTACTCATGGACATGAAATGGACCAAAAGGTTAATCTCTATCACTAACTGAAATGTGCAAGTGTTCCTTGGCGATATACATACATACACACGTATACATATTTACATCAGAGCTGTCCTTTTTTCTAGGTTTTGGACAAAGTCAAGATATTATCCTATATGTGCTTCATTTCATGGAACAAGAGAATGAGAAAAGAATCAGAGAAGACAAGACCAAGGAGTAGGCAGAACCTTTGCATTTAGTTGACCAGAGTTAATATCAGATATATGGCACACCTAGTTAATCTGGATGCTCAAGGTTCCCAAGAAAGCATGAGAAGCATATCATTCTCTTCCACATCCCTTTTACTTTCTGAAATTTACAGACATGAAATCTGAGCATGCCTTAAAGATAAGAGACATAAACTCTCAATAAACTAGTAAAAAGTACCAAACATCTTACAATATGCCTTATTTCTTTCTGAACTTCAGTAATAACTCTCCATATTGAAAAGGAGAACCAATGGGTTTGAGATATCTTAGATGCTTATGGTTTTCCTTTTTGATATTATAAGGCCATATCACACACACACACACACACACACACACACACACATACACACATTAAAAAAAATAAAAAGAAAAACCTCTACACAGTGAGAAGTGAGATCAAATGTGCTAGTGTAAAAACAGTACTGTGAGACAACTTGAAGAGTGTACATGGTCTGACATGACAAGAAATTCTACAGAAGCAAATAAATAAAGACAAAAGAAGTTCAAAGTATACTTACATTTTTAAAAAAATATATTTTTCACACATTTTTCAGCTTTCTGTCAGTTTTTCTTTTTTCTAACTAGGAATAGTTGTGAGGCATGAAAAACATAAAGATTTACAGTTTTTTCTCATGTATCTCATTTTATGATGACAGACATAATACAGAATAGTATTAGCTCTGTGATTTACATGCTCTCTTCAGAGAAAGTATTTATATTTTATTTATTCATTTATATAAGAATATGTATACATTTATAAATATCTCATATTTATACTATATTTCTAGCATAAAGCTTAAACATGTTTATTCCTTATTTATTCCAGGTGCCATAATCACATCAACCCAGTCACTAGTCCATTTACTCATCTTCATGCTTAAGTATATTAAATATCTTCCTATTTTTACAGATCATTATCCAAAGGGATTGAGAAGACATTAAACAGGAATTCAGAAAAATCATCCAATTTAAAAAAATCCTAGGATAATTTAACCAAGTCAAGAAAATGAATATGAGTCATCATTGATATGTTATTCTAGCATAACATTCTCTTATATTAATATCAAATTTTATTCTGAACTTATTTTCATAATGTTATTGAAAAGAGCTTGATTCACACAAAAAATTTACTATCAACCATCTACACAATAACTAACTGAAAAATATCCAGCTTTCTACATTATTTACTACTAATGACCAGACTTTTGTCTATGGAAAAAAAGGTGTTATGGAGGTTCTCTGAAATATTTTTAGTCTTATTATTTAACTATATTTACTGTTTTCTTAGTGGGGATGGGTTGAGCACAATGAGAGTTGCTATTTGAAAATCAATAGACATTTAATTATTCCTGCTCTTTACTAAGAAAATAACTACGATTAGTTAATATGACCTAGGTATGTTATCAGACATAAAAACATAAATATAAATGAAGTGCTTTCAAAACTTTTTGAACAAAAGAATGTGGGTTCATAAATGATAACTTCCTGAAAGTCCATAAACACTGATGTGAAATGTAGAGATGCCAGTGAAATGGATTACAAAGGTAAAAAGCCACAAAGGAATAGTTTCCTGTGCATGATATTATTCAGCAAAAACATTTCCTAATATATTTTTGGTGGAAATTAACATGAAATAACCAACATGGGTTTTAAAAAACAGTTGTTAATACATAAACTACACATTGCATTATTGCTCTGTGATTTTTATATTGTGCTAATACCTACAGGGCTCAACTAATGTTCAACTTGAAATATGAAAAACTCACAGGTGGCCTGGTCTCAAGATACACACACATGCAGAGGTATTTTTGAGACTTTTATGTGTATATTAGGTTTTTATTACAATGGAGAGAACTAGTAATAAAAACAGGATAACTCATATTTGTATGGATTGTTTTGATGTGTTTTCATAAAAATATTTCAAAAATATACCAAAATAAAGCAATAGACAATATTGGTAAAATGTATACTATAACTCTACAATCAAACCAAGTCTAATCAGTACTACATTAACTTTGTCTCACTGTGGAGTATTTGGAGCTTTTAGCTACATATCCTAACATTCTTATAGTGACTCTATGCAAACTGTGAATTTATGCTTTGACTAAGGCTGTTTTGTAGATCAGAAAACAGCACATTGTACTGGAAGATAGAAAAATGTCAGCCTCTTTTGATCCACTCAATCTCCTCTGTGGAAAAATTATTAGAAATAATTTAGACTATTAAGACTCCTGTCTTTCTTTAGCTTCACTCTCAGAGAAGGATCAAGTATTTTGCCTGAAGTTTGTCAAAAATTTGAATCTGAGATGAACATGGTTAGGAACCATTTCCATCCAAGAAGCAAAAATCAAGTAAAAAATAGACCTATTAAAATGAGGGACTTGATAAGACATCAACAAGGTAGTTTAAAGCTTCAAAAATTGTTCAAATGCTGTAATAAAATGACGCTTTCTAAGTCTTCATGAAGTGTCCACTAAATATATGCAAAAGGTGAGGCTTTAAAACCTGTAACTGTCGATTTGACTCATATGCTTTTAACAATGGAATGTATTTTTTTTTTTAAAGAAGCTCCAAACTGAACAAGACAAAAGGAAACAGTCTTAGCCCCTGGCGTGGCTGTCCATATTCATGAAGTGAACTTGGCAGTGTTATTTTCACAGTTTTATTACATACTAACATGAGGGTTTTTTCATCAGCTCTTTTTGGCTTTTCCAATATGTATCTAAATCCCACTAAAATTGCTTTCTTTTCTTATCAACACAGGAAAAATAGTGAGCAAAGTGTTATCTGTGTGTATGTATTTTTAAGCTATGTGTTTCAGTGCTGATAAGCAGAGATGCATTGACTATGATAAAAGAAGAAATACCAGAAACGATGTCGCTTGCTCAAAAATTTCTGAAAGAAAATCATAGCTTTCAGGCTGAGATCTTCAAAGATAACATTTCATAGTAATTGAAGAACTTGAAATTATATCTTTCTTAGAAACATGTGTAGTCAATTACAACAGGTTAAATAAATTAGTTGTGCCTATATTTGTAGCTAAAGTGAGACACAATTTATCCAAGTTACGTTTAACTAATTTGTTAGCAGTTAGAGATATGCCAACACAGCAGGTGATACACGTTTATTTTTGCAGGCAAAAGACAAGATTAGTTATGTTGCAAGTATTATTATCACACTAAGAAATAGCAAATCCCACAATTTCTGAAGTTATTTGGGCTGTGAAAATGAGTACTTTGGAAGTCCCCTATAGCAACATCTAAACATCATGTGTACCAAAATCTGTTGTGAGATATTATCCCCTTGAAGGAGATGTTACTAAAATTTATATCAGGGGTTGCTATTATTATGTATTTAAATAATTGGAGAGCTACTTGCATATCCAGTGATATACTGGAGAGCTACTTCTATATCAGGTTCTACCAAAGCTACCTAAATAAGCACCTTGCTGACATAAGCTGTAGGAATTTTGTATCCTGTTATTATTGATCAGAGAACTGAATTTATAGACCCTCCTTGCAGCAGTAGGTACAACATGAAAAATTGCAATGACTACTTGGTTATCGCTGAAAAACTTCAAAGATTGCTGAATGTGAAAAATTAGGCTTCTGAAAGTTATCAGAATATTCAACACAGTTTATAATGCATGAGAACTCTATTATGCAAGCTTGATCAAAAGTTATCAGTGAGAAAATCCTGATAAGAAAACAATAAGAAAAAAATCTAGCCTGGTGATACTGAAGGCCATCAAAATATATACAGCTAAAGCTGTTGAACTGTCAGGGAAAACAACACAGTTTATTTCACCATATGATATGCAGATTAAATATTCTAGTCCTTAGTCAAAATTTCAATTTCAAGTGAATGAGAGTTCTGCTGGAACAAAGGGAGTGAAATGTGACTGAAAAAGGCAAGCTTCTGGCATGTGCTTCTATGTGTCTGAAGGCTGGCTTATTTAGCCTGCTCTTTTTCAGCAACACACAGTAAAAAATAAAGATCTACAGAACAGTCTTTAAATAAACTTTTTATTAACACAAGACAATAACACAGAATTGTGCAAAATGAAAAATTTGTTTCAATTGACTAGATTTAGGCAAATCTCACTACAAGCATGACCATGAGACCAAATTCTCTCCTAGTTTGCAAAATTAGGAATAAGGATAAAAAATTGCTACAGGTCTTGAATGGATATACCACTCTGTTATGATGGTTTGTGTTTTACATCATATGATGGGAAAGTTTGCTTTTACCAACCTTAGAGTTGTTTTCAACTCTTCTGGAAGGATGCAATGGGAATTGCGGAAATGCTGACTTGAATGGTGGTCATCCTTTTATTTTCAAATGGTTGTATTGCATTAATGCAGCAGATGTGCATTAATGCACAGAGTTGTTTGCAATTGCAGTTTCTAATATTTAAATGCATTTACTTTGCTTAGCCAAATCAGGACCGGGGTTGCTATAGGGTTTTATCTCCAGAATAATTATTAGCAGAATCATTAACTCAGATGGACTATTACTTACTTCCTTAATTTTAACACTAAACATTTTTCAAAGAAAAATATAGTAAGTTTGAGATGATTAGCTACTTTTTGAACTCATAAATTCAAGAATTCAAAAGCTGAAGAAAACTATTGCTGATTGTTAATTATCAGTATTTATTTTCACCAGTTAGCTAGATCACCTAACCACACTACTGCTAAAAGCTTTTTCCCAGTACTAAACATGGAAAAATAAGTAGAATATCTGGGAGTTCTCTGAAAGGAACAGAGTTCTCAGAACTCTGAAAGCAAAGGCTTATTTTTAGCTGCAAACTTTGGCTTCTCCAAAGTCAGTTTTTACCTCCAACATCTGAATGCATTTTCTCTGTAGGTGAGACTGGTGACACACAGATGGAACTCATTACCTGCAGTGCCACATGCTGCTGAAGAGAAAGTTTAATGAGGGTGAGAAAAGTGGCTCAGACTTTTACCCATTGTCTTCCATCACCAGTCATCACAACAGCTTCAGGAGGTGTGACAGGTAATACTGCTTTTGCAAGTGGAGTCACATATAGGGATTGCACTATATATCTCCCTGAAAGGCAAAGCTATCAAAAAGCAAGTTTGCCTATTGCATATATTAGATAGTCAAACATTCCAACAGAATTAGCAATTTCTTTAAAATATAAGACAACTTATCTTCTTGAGAGTAATCTGTTAATCAGAATTTAAAGTATATTTAAACATGGCCATCTAAATATACCTTAAATATCCATGAAAAAATTCCCAAGCCCTATTAAGAGGTAGCAGAACAATATTTTTAAAGTGACCAATAAGATGCAAAAAAATCTATTTTCCTGAGCACTAACTTTAAAAACAATGATCAGGTGTACTTTATAAAACAGAGTTTTCATTACACAGAAGGAATGCCTGTAGTAGTTGAAGACAATAACATGCTGAGCTGCTCTGAGTTAATGACTTGTAGGCATTCCTCTGCACTCTCCATGTTTTGAGCTTGAGGTGGTATTGCTTATTCTCTCGTAACAGACAGCCAATGACCTGGCAAGGCGCCTCCTCACACTGCTGCTGAGCCATCCTTCTTCCTACCTGTAAAACTGTTTCAGCAAACCCAGCTGAACTGGGTTGGGTTTCCTTAGGATTGTCCCTAAGTTGCTTCACTTCAATCTGGTAGCTTCCTCCACCCCCTTTCTTTTGTCTTTTCTTTACATGCAAAAATAGTGTACTATTTTAATCTTAACTTCACTTTGATTCTGTAGAAGCATTGGCCTTTGTTGAATCAGGTGTGTGGACCTTTTTTTCATGTTACATTTTTCTTGTTCTTTCAGCTGAGAACTGATGGAATAATATGCCTGCCATAAACCAGAAATCAAAGAACTTTAGAGTGGAAGGTATGCCTATTAGAAATGTGAGTACCTGCACAGTAAGAGATATTACTACCCTGTTGCCAATCCAACAGGAGTTGTATGGCAGATGTCCTGGTTTTTCTCAGAGACAAGATATTATTAACCAGTATGAGCAGGCAGCATCATTACACATAAGGAACAAGTAACTCCCACTAGCCTGTTGCAGTATATGCAGAGAGTCTGACCACCAGTGGCTCTGCAATTTCAGCTGCCTTGTACCTACAGAGCACAAGGTCTTAGACGCAAAGCTCAGGTCCAGATTTCCAGATAGGGTCTAACTTCTACATTGCAGCTCTAACCAAACGAGTGTAGTACATCTCTGACTGCAAAGTTTGAAAGGACAGCTCACAGGGCTTGATGGTATGCTGTCTGTGTAGGCATCTCTGTAATCTGCTCTTTGCATTGAGATAATTAGTGAAAGTGAGAAAGGGGAAGTGAAATAGATGCCTAATTAAGGAACTGAAATGGACATAAATAGACTAATAGCTAGGCAATTGTCGGAAACTTTCAATTTGTACAGATGAGCTACTTGTGTATTTTTAAATTGTTTATGAAACAACAATCACTGCAAACTTGGAACATGTCCCACAAAAATCTTTAAACTGGCTTACTGGATCATGTAGTAACTAATCTGTGTGCAAGTCCAGCTCTAAGGACTGGTAAGACACCAACTCCCTAAAAATAAAAGTGAATGGGAAGACAATCCTTTTAAAAAATTCTGTGATTAAACTGTGTTTTTTTTTTCTTTTTTCCTTTTCAAGTACAGATTTTTAATCTCATTCTCTTTCTATTTGGGCTGCATGGAGTTGCATCTCTTTTTACATTTGAGTTCCTTGATATAGCACAAGGTTTGACCTCAGCTTCCTTTGGTCAAATCTTTCCCTATAAAGTTCCATTTCCCATCATGCTGGTAAATAGGAATCTAGACCGTGTCAACATGCTGTCAAAGTGAAGAATTTTTATGCCTTCACTCTTTTCTTTTATCCTGAAAGAGTTTGATGTATGCATCATATGCACCTAGGAAGACATGACTGACACATGCTCAAAAAAACAAGGCTTTTACTGACTTGAGCATGCTAAAAGTGTCTCCTGGAGCACCACTTTACTCTATGCCAAGTATAAATGCAACCCAAAATCTCCTCACTTGGTTAACTGGTGAAGATTTGATAATGCAGATGGGGAATAATTGTGAATAGATAATGGGTCGATGAAATAATGGAGCAGCCTATCACTGGGTACAGAGATCTGGCTACAGATTTTGAAAGCTGATAGAAGTGGGCACATGCTATTACACAAGTGAGAGATCTGCTCCATTAAATACCCTTTTAGGAATAAAGGGAGGGGAAGGGGTGATGAATGCCTTGTGCCCCATTGTGGGGTCTCTATTGTTTACCTAGGCAACTGCAATTGCATCTTTTGTGATAGGGGTTCAAAGTAGATTTTCCTAAATTTGTGGGATCATTTCATGTACTTCTGTGATCAAACTGGTATGCCACAGGATGCTTTGAGGGGAAGAAAAAACAACCTGTCTGCTAAGACTCTTGTCATATTTTTTACTCACACTGTTGGGGACAAGATAAGAAACAAAAGAAATTGCTACCATTAGTGTCTGTGCTTTACAGGGTATACTTAGGAGGATGCCTGAAAAGACCTTCAACAAAGAACAGCACTATAGAAGAAGAACAAAAATGGGAATAAAGGGGGAAAATGTAAGACTAGGAAATCGGAGAGAATAAGCAAACTACAGAGGGGCAGAGGAAGAAAGTTATGGTCTTTCTGATTGCAGGACAGACAGGAAAGGGTTTCATTATGGGAAATTCGTAGTTGAACAGTTTACTATTTAGGACAAAGAGCCTGCTTTTTAGAAATTTTCAGCATTCACAGCCATTCATTAGAAATGTAATTATCAACTAGGGCTTAGAAAAAATGTTCTTCTCTGTCTGTTCCTTTTCAATAGCTTTGTAGAAATTAGCCTAGAAAGTGTAGCAGCAGTGCTTTGTTCTTGTTTTTAAAATGTTTCGGAAAAGGAAAATCATTAGTGCAAGACAGACTGAAGTTCAGCTGCATGATTGCTTGTGCCTTGCGACTTTGTCAGGACAGTCTGATGGGACATCATCATCCACACTACGTAGCTCTGAGTTGATAAATAAAGATGCTTTTTCCTTGTAAAGTGGAAAATAAGGTGAACTGTGATCACTTTACACCTTGATTGCCTTGTAGTTGATTCCCATAAGACCTACTGACCCCAGTGAAACCTTCAATCTTATGCACTGTAGTTCTTGTATTTCAGTGTTAAGATGTTCTTTCTTTCCCCTTGCCAAATCCTTCAGGAAAAATAAAATGAAAAATAACAAAGACTACATATTGTCATTTTACGCTGCCTGTAAGCTTAGTTGCACACATTCAGCAAACATTTAATGAGAGCATCTGTTTTAGTGAATTGGACAGGAGTTTTTCCAGTTTTCCTATATTCAGACTGCTTCCATGGTCTTCTGCTCTGCATATGTACCCTATTTCTAAATGCATTTTTGTTTTGATTGTTACAACTTTAGAGAGTGCCTTGGAGAGAAATGCTGAATTATTAAGCCTTGAATATTACTATCTTTCATCCACTACAGTACCTTTGTCATAGTCCTACACTTCAAAGCTAATATTTGATAATGAGCTTTTTCTTTCTTTCTGTCTATAACTAATGGAATTTCTGCTGTTGAAATTATAGCACACATGTCTTTAAGAAATTATTTTCCAAATCCTCACAATTTTTCTTTTTTGATGTCAACATCTACTGAGAACTTTTTCGTGTCTTTGTTCTTTTTTTTAACATTTCCTGACTTGCTTCATATCCCATCATCCCATCCCTCCTTTCCTTTTTTTTTTTCCTAGGCGCCAGCTGTACTATTTCCTATTTTTAATTTGTCTCTTTTAATTAAGTAATCCTGTTCAAATCTGATTTTGAAAATGACATCCTGCCTTTGAATATCATCTTTACATTTGGGGGACTGGTTTTAAAAGCTTCTTTCTAAGTCACTGCTATGAAAGAATTAAGCTGATTTTTTTTTCTTTTGCTAACATGAAGGTAAAGCTTCAAGCTTCTTCTCAAACTTTGTGTGACCTTTTATGCTTTTGATGTTTTTTATATTCTTAAGGTTAGCAGGCTTTATATCTCTGTTTCCATAGGGAGCATAGATCTGTGAAAATTAGTGGGGGATTAAAGAGATTTATTGCTCTCTTGAGATTCTTCTTTGGAAACAGTGATTATATTTTCACCACAACTGTTTTCTGTTTTATATAGATTTCTTAGTCCATTTCCTGTTTTTCAGGAATTTCCTTTGTTTCACTCAACAATTCCTTTTTCTTATTTTGTATTTTCTTTTTTTTTCTTTTAATTTTATGAGGCAGATCAATTCTTTTCAAACTCATTCTGCATTTTTTGCCTGTGTAGTATAAAGCAAAAGACAAATTGGGTTTTGCAGTTGTGCTGCAGTTATTGCAATAGTTATACAGAGTGTGATCCTCTCTGCTCATTTAAAAATTCAGACCTAAATCCATCACAATTTTCTGAATGCTCCAAAGCCTCTGTTGGACTCATACTCAGAGGCTTTGGTATCATACAGAACAGTATGTCTCAGCCAAACTATACACTTTTAACAATGTCTTTTACATGGGAAATGTCTGAAATATCTGCAGATTTTGGGAAAAGTTATAAATCTGGGTCATTCTCTGGCATTCACTTGGTGAACAAAACCTGCTGAGCTCAGCAGTAATAGAAGGATGTGCAGAAGATAAAAGATTTTTGCTTTTTCTGCCTATATTTCTAGTGAATGTTGTTTTTTTTTTTTAAAAAATCTATAAAATGTCTATTTTGAAGCATATTTTCTGGAAGTTTTCTAGGACTGAAATGGGAAGAGGTCCATCAGAAAAGCCTAAGGTGGCAGCACATCTTCCACTCTTGGGGGCCAAACACATCATGCCTCTCTCTCTGTTGTGTTGGGGTTGTGGTATTTTTTTTTGGTTGGTTGGTTTTGTTTGATTTTTTTGTTTGGCTTCTTTTGGTTTTTGTTTGCTTGGTTTTGTTTCTTTTTTTTAAAAAATATATTATTTTTTGAAATGGGAAAAAGGGGAAAAACCCAAATGATTCTTTTGTCCAGACTGAAAATCTCAGTGCTATGTGTACCTACATGACTTCCACTAATTTTGGCACTTGATTCTGGGTCATATGGGTGTGGCCCAGCCAGTCGACTGACCCTGCAGGGACTAATTTAGAGTAAAAATTGTTGTTTAAATATAAAGAATCTTATTCTGTTGAAAACAAAAGAACAGCTAGTTTGAGCTAGTCAGATCTGAGCCACAGAACAAAGTGAGCTTGCTGATTCTGATCAGCAATGCTGACATTAGGGGCTGGAACCCAGATTTAAGCAAATCGCAGTTGCTGAAGCAACGATGGTAAAATGGAAGACAGCCTCTGGTGCCCAGTGATAATCACTGTGGTGCTGTGCAGGAGGCTGTGGAGGAGATTTTCATGGGAGAAATGCTTGTGTAACCCTCAGTAGACGTCCATGATGCACACAGAAGTCTCATTTCTTTAATTAAAAGGATGGACAATAACAAGATTGATGTAGGTCTGTGCTCTAAGGTCCCAGATTTCCTCTGCCATAGTGACACAGTTTTTGTTGTTAAATGTCCCAATGAGAATCTTCCAGCTGAAATGCTAAATAAACTATTAATAGATGAAGAACTACTATGACTCTGAGATCAAGTACTACTATTATTATCATTTTACAGCTGAGAACAGTATACTACAGATGTGATGTACCCAAAAATGTGAACACAGCATATAGCAAAACAGCTGAAATAAGAATCACTTGAGAACCAGAATTTTAAGCAAACTTAAAAAATAGGCATATCCTGCTATGATTGGTGACATAGTTGTAACATTTTTTGTATTTTCCATTTTTTTTAATGGTAAGTCTTAGAAAGACTCCTTTGGACTGCCTCTTTTATGTTTATTATTTTATAATTGATTGATAATGGAATAATAATTTTACACAGGAATAATAATTATTACACAGGAATGCTCTTTCCTTTCCCTTATCTCTGTATATTTTTACCATTGTAGTAACAGGGGGAACTAAGGAGGAAAAAAAATTAAATCCATACTGAAACCATCTGAAATATGGTTTTACTGCTAGGATAAACATCCAGAAAACATCTGTTACTTCAGGAAACACAAAATAATTTCATTAAAATAATTAAGTGTCAGAAGCGTTGTTTTATTTAAGTTATGAAAAATGTAATCCTCTAAATCTCCATGTTGTACACTGTTTGAAAAAGTTCTGTTGTAAATTAATCTTCTCCTGTCTGGCTCAGTAGTTCAAATCTTGCTGAAATCAACAAACATTAAACTCATTATTATAATTGTTAGATTCTCTATAAAATGAACATCTATTGTAAGTCTGCTTTCCAGTTTGCACACTTCTACATTGTAAGATCTACTACTTAGGTAGGTGTTTGTTTGGATTATTAAAAAGAAAAAAGAAAAAAAAGAAAAAATGGGAATGGGTTGAGAGTCTGAACCTCTTATTCAATTCACAATATTTTTCACTTCTCAGGGATGTAATTATGGGGAAGTTTATAATGCTGGCCCTCACACCATATTTGTTTCTTGAGTATAGAGGTTATGCCAGTTTCCAGTACTGTCAGTTTGACAAATGTTCACTCTGTGTCCAGAGTCTTGATTACTTTCTTGCTTTCAGCAGCTGCACAGGTCCCTACAAGTTCTCAACTGCACTATATTACTTCAAGAGTTCATCAGCCTCTTGAAAAAAACAAAAAAAAACCCTATGCCTGAACTTTCCCCAGTTTTTGGTTGTTTGTATTCTTCCCATTCTACATGGTGGGCTAAAATCCAAAAGAACAATAGTAGAAATAACACAATAAACAGAAATAATTCTCTAACAACCTAAGTAATTTTCTGTTCAAGTACAGTCATTCCAGACAAAGCCAAGCTGATCACATAGTATGTTCCAGAAAGAAGGCTGATTTAGGTTTTGCTGATTTAGGTCTGCTATATATATGTGTCATGAGACCCCTGGCTCAGATTTTCACTCACTATTAATCCACCCTTTTTTTTTTTTAACTAAAATTTCAGGAATTATCTAAATCTTATATTCATTGTGTCATTTCTTACTCTAGTAGCTTACTAATTTTTTGCTTACTGCATGCCATATGCATTTAAGTCTTATGTTTCTCCAGATTATACTTCATCTCTTTCTGAGTCTATTCTGCATCTTTTGTAGTTCCTCTCAGTAAGTAAGTGCCTCCTTTCTTCTTTAGCTACCTAACAGAAGGACTCCATACTTTGATTCTTAATTTACTTTTTTTTTGGTGTTCAAATTCCTTTCTTTTCCTTCCTTCCTTCCTTCCTTCCTTCCTTCCT
>WBMV01001252.1:21748-55059 GCA_013396655.1 Campylorhamphus procurvoides | reverse complement strand
TTTTTTTTTTTTTTAACTAAAATTTCAGGAATTATCTAAATCTTATATTCATTGTGTCATTTCTTACTCTAGTAGCTGTATTTTTTGCTTACTGCATGCCATATGCATTTAAGTCTTATGTTTCTCCAGATTATACTTCATCTCTTTCTGAGTCTATTCTGCATCTTTTGTAGTTCCTCTCAGTAAGTAAGTGCCTCCTTTCTTCTTTAGCTACCTAACAGAAGGACTCCATACTTTGATTCTTAATTTACTTTTTTTTTGGTGTTCAAATTCNCTTTCTTCTTTCTTTTTTCTTCTTCTTTCACATTTCCATTTCAACATATGTTTTTCATATCCCCTGGGACAACCTATTTTAATTAGAAATGATCATGTTTCAAGGTGCAGGAAAATGCCATTGTAAGGGATTTTGCTGCTGAAGAATAACATTCACAGACACCAGGGCTCTCAACAGCAATCTGGGAAACATCCAATGTCAAAAGAAAATGGGAAGTGTCTAACTCTCAAGTAATTTTTCCTTTCCCTTCATTCAAAGTGCTGTGTTCCCTCCTAGCCAAAAGAAAACATTTCTCTTCCAGTGAATCTGCAGCAAAATACCCTTTCTTGGAAATCATTGCCTAAAGAGTTATTTAGTCCTTCTAATGACTTAGTGTATATTCTAATGTCCTTAGTGTATATTCTTTTCACCTCTCACTACTTGAATGTAGAGTACTTAAGCATAAAAACTCCTGTATCAGCTACGTTTTCTATTTTTGCTCTTTATTAGCTTGTGTATCTTGACTGAAGGAGTTTGAGCTCATTATTAGACCTTCATTTGATAATATAATGGGGCACATTTTTAATTGATTCCTAAGGGATTGTACCCAAAGCACTTATTTACCCAAGTGCCAGTAATACAGTGACTAATCATACTTTACACTTGCTTGTTTCTGTTGCTGACAGAACATGTACCTCATAATTTCTTTTATTTATCATCTCTGGTTGCTGACTTACCATGAAGAATTATTTTTAAACTTTCAGATTATTAGTGTAAAATTACTGTTATGAACTCTTTCAGTAGAAGACATGTTAGGATGTTTGACAAATATTTGTACTGTAATTGGGGAAGGGTTATATTAATGAGAAGCTTTGTCCTAGTTCACAGCTTCTATCCAGTGAAAGCATATCACAGACAACCTGGAAGCAGAGAACAGAGAAACACACTGGAACGTAATGGTTTATGAGTTAGAAGACTGGAGTTGTAGTCCATTCCCTGTTATCTAACCTGGATGTTGAGAGATCATCTAATCTTGAGAGTTAATTTTGCTCATCTGTTCTTCGGATATCTCCATCTCTATAAAGAGATATACTTGTTTTCCTTTTTGAGATTATCAAATGACAAGTTTGTATGAAACCTTCTCTGAATATGGTAGGAGAGACATAGCTGAAGGGTAAAAATTTTTCAACCCCTACATATCTCAAAGTACCTCCAAAATGTAAATATGTATGAAGAGATGAAAACTGGGCTACTGAGTTTGTCTTTACCATGAAGCTAAATATGATTATATTTTGACATATATAAATGCAAATGTTTTCCTTCAATCTGTTCAGTACACATTTTTTTATTATAGTTCAGTCCTGTACACCCATCCAGACCAACACTCTGGGATGCAAGTGTAACCATCCCCTTGTCTATGGCATTTAGATGGCATTTGCACCATGCCCTTGCTGCTGCACCAGCAGACTTGCACAGGGAATAGTGTGGGGTTGAAAGTTACAGAGTATTTTCGTTGTGGCATGACATAACATTAATTAGCGCTGACTCTCCTAAGGGCTTGTTTAGATATTGTTATGGCTTCACATTGATCCTTATTGGTTTATGTCACTGCACAATCACCTACATTATCTTTTCCTCTGGGTTTTGATGATACACAAAAAGTAAGTCAACGTATTGAATACTTACCCTGGAACAAAAAGAGTAGGCCATAGTAGAAGTAAAATTTTAGAGGGAACAAACAAGCAACTAAAATTATCTTGGGTATTCCCAAAGGCCCATCAAGTTATTCACTGTAGTGTAACAACCTAAATTTTCTGGACACAGTTCTGAAATTGAGAGCAGAACATTGAAAAACCTGATTTCCAATCTGACCCAGTCAAAACCACTAGTGCATCCAGGTCCGTCAATACTATTTACAAGGTTGGGAGGCCTCTCTATAGTGTTTTAGTGCTTTCAGCTAATTTCAAAGCCCCATAATGATGGCTAAATGAGCAGTTCTCGTTTTAACACCTAACCAGTGTTTTCTCTGCAATTCTCATTCTGCTCCTAACAAAGGCTGAAAATTGTGTCAACAGTGACCTACCAGTGCTGATCATCTTGAAAACTTGTAAAATAGCTATAGATCAAGCTCTGATAGTCACTAGACTAACATCAGGAGACATCTACTTTGTTTCTAGGAGTGAAGGAGCTGTACTGATAACTTGAGTAGAATATGCAAGTTTACTCACCTACAACCCTCGCTCTGCACTGATACTTTAAGACTTTACTGCTACATACACTCTTTCCTCAGGTAACATTTGGAAAAAATACCACTGAAAGACGTAATGGTAGAATTTCCATTTTTTTTTTTTTTAGGAAACACACATTCTGCTAGGTTAGGGCTATCAAGAAAAGGGAAAAAAAAATCCCAAACAAAACAAACACCATAAAGAATCTGAGTCTTCATTCCATTGCATTCACATTTTTTCACCATAAAAAAATGGCTAAAATGCCTCTTTATTTTATTCCCTTATTTATTCTCAATAGGATCCTGAATCACACTCTCACACACTGATGGAACTACTTTATATTCATTTAGTATGAAATTGAACATATTTCCTCGCTAAAAATAACAAAATACAGACATGAACTGCAAGCAAAAACCTAACAACAGGAGCACAATCCTCACAGTTCACATTTTGTATATAAAACTGACTTCAGATCAGAGTAATTAGGCTTAGAAAGTAACCACTTACATATCAATTCATTATATCACAGAAGTCTGACTACAGCACATTTTCTGAGTAACCTAATCATTCAGCCTCACAATCTGTTATGCCTGTTGCTTTCTGATATGACCTACCGAGTGCTTGAGTTTTCTCTATGTCCTGCAATTTTTTTAAAAGATTACTAGAACGCTTTTATCATGAGCAAAATCAAATTCAAAACCCAGTTTATCACTTCCCTAAGTGACTAAGCTGGTTTTCAGCTGTTTGGAGACATTTCATTTATTTCTGTCTCCAAGGACTGCATGGTCTCCAGTCAGCCTCTAGCTGATCAAAGATTTGGATTACTAAAAGCATCCTTTCTGGTGCATGAAATACAAAATTTAATCAGACACCTTTTCTTTCTATAAAAAGTGAGATGGGAGAGCTTCTTTCTGCGTTTAAATAAATCATTTAAACGCTTTGATTTAATTTATTTCCTTAAAAAATGTTTTCATCATGTACACATGTTTTCATAGCAACTGCTGAAAAGCCAAACATTTTCAAGGCTTACCAAGGTCATAAGCAGGACATTTTCTATTACTTTAATTTTAATATGAACAAAATTCTTTGGATTTGAGTGTCACCCTGCCTCGTCCATGATCAAAATTCTGCAGCACTCTTCAGTCACATTCAAAATAGATTTGAAAATGACTATATAGAAATATATATGCTGTTTATTTACATATTTACTCTGTAGAGCATATATTTTTATTTTCACTGCTCAAACTAAGTGAATTGAAAAAAGTGATGTTGTTTTTAAGTGCCTTCAAGTACTTAAGTTTAAAAAGATACAAAAAAAATGGTACTTATTTGGAAACAAACTTTGTTTTTTGTTTTGTTTCATTGGCTTGTTTTTTACCCACAATGTGCTTTCAAATTTTTCATTTGGTTGGGGGTTTTTGGTGTTTTTGTGGTGTTTGGGGGCTTTTATTTATTTTATTTTACCCAGGAAATTGGGAGGTGGTTTGTGAGTTGTTTTTATTTTTGGTGTATTCCTCTTGGATGCTCTGAAGATAAAGTGTGAAATGTATCCATCACTGGGCCTCATCTATGCATTGCAATGTTAGATATGAAAGTGATTTATGGGATTAAGAGATTATTTATATTCTTTGGCATTCAGATGATCACAAATGTCTTGAAGTGATCTTGACTTTACACTATGAAATGTATCAGGAAGTCAGACTTAGATTCTATTTATGTCACATGCATAGAAGGAAAACATCACAATACAATGCACAAATATCCTTTTTCTACTGGAAAATGTGAATAGGCTATGAAGAAATCATGGCAGAATATGACTTAGTAATCCTTTTTAGTTAATTTCACTGAATTTGAGTGCCAATTTGTTGGCTCTAAGTCTTGAGTGTAGTCACAGCTCAGGATCACTCTGGACCGTTGAGCTGAAATAAAAATCAGGAGATGGGGGATAGCAGTTTCATAAACTGTTATTTCTCCATCATTTTCCCTTCACTGTCTTTGTTTTCATTGAACTAACAGAACTTGAATCAGGAATATTTTCATGTTAGCAAAAGTACTTGGTAGAAAGTATGTTTCTAATCACTCCCATGAGATAAATGGTCTTTGCTTCAACACTAACAATCTAAAATCAGCAAAACTCCTATATCCAGAGCAAGAGCATGAACATCAAAAATCTGTGATGGAGTGGGAGTGGGACACTCTAAAATAATCAGAAAGGATTTTAAAGTCTCACTTGTTTTCAGGTGCCATGAGGAAATTCACTTTTGGTGTATTCAGTCAATGTTGTTGACAGTGTTATTTTATTACTTTTCATTAAAGTGAAAGTAGAATTGATTTTTTTTTAAATATATATATATAGGCAGGAAAAGAATTGATATACATTGTAGGGAAGTTTACTCAAACTCATAGCAGAAACATAAATGGTCAATGTATCCTAATAGTACTGGACTAAGGTGACACAAATACAGGATTTGAAAAAAAAAGATTTCTAAACAACTTGCTGTAGAAGGAACAGAAATTTGCAGTTTGTTCCCAAGTGGCTGATTCCAAGTAACTGTTTCAGAAGACATTTTGTACGTGAGCTGCCTTCCTCTAGCAGCCAGTGCACCTGGGAACCAGCAGCCTGGCAAGGCAGGTAGCCCCAGGGGAGACAAAAGAGAACAAGAACACAGGCTGATTTTCATCAGTATTTCAATGGAAATGACTCTTTCTGCCATTTCTGGTCTCTCAAAAAACTCTGCACAAACCATTATGAAGTAATGAGATTTTGCAGATTACATTACCTACAAAAATCTGACCTTTTTTTAGTTGTTTTTCCCACTAAAGTAAAGCCAAAATTAAAGTTCGGTTTTAATGACAAGTGAAATGGAGGGTCCTCCTATTTCATTTAGGTCCTGTTCTTGCATTTGTTACCTAAATGATTCAAGAAGTATGTTTAATCCATCCTTAACTAGGAATTTTTAAAGCAGAACATGATGTATTTGCTAAAAAGGAACTATTTTCATGCTTCTCAGTGATTCTAATTATTTATGAACGAGTCTGTATAACTAGATTGACTTTTTCAGTCATTGCTTTCCTACTTAGGGTATTCTATGGAAGTCCCTGTTCTACTGGACCATATTACACGTTAAATTTTCTGACTTGATATAGCAATTAATCATTTTTCAGAGTGGTAGACAATGATTTGTCATTTTAGCCATCGCCAAGTCACATGTAAAAGAAACTGACATATGAAAAGCAGGATCACATATGGTGGATGCTGGCTTGTGCTATGCCAGTTTTGGGTGTAAGTGGGTATTTTGAAGTGATAACTCCAGAAAATTCCTGATTTCCTGTGTTTTTGGTTTTTTTCCATCATTCACATCCCCCCAAAGAGTACACAAACAAACATGCTGAAACATGTCTAATTTTCCCTTTTTGGTCAATACATGTATTATGAATTTTTGGCAGTCAGTGTGCCCAATCTAGTCATGTGTCCTGTTTATGCCAAGGTGTTGATCTGTATGTGCAAGACCTAATTCTGCATAAAATAATTCTAACTAAAGTCACGCTGACAAGCAGAAAAGCAACATGATGTTATTTGTAGACATAAATATAAGTTCTGATAAAAGACCATTTAGTACAAATAACTAGTGAGGCATTCTTCCTATTCTAAGTGGAAATGAAGCTACTTAGTTTCAAAAGAAAAATACACCAATTATTGACGTATCTTTATTATTTTTAAGCAGAATTATTCCCTATTCATTAGCATTTATCCAAAAGTCATTAATTTTAATATGCATTTGGGTGATGGTATTTGAATTGTAAATAATTTTGCATTCTCCACAATTTAACCACATTTTGCATATTCATGAGACAATTTAGTCAAAAGATGTAGTAGGGCATGCATTGCTCTAGGACATAGTTACATTAGGAAATTCTGTGGTACTGAGTTGCCTAAGGCTTCACCTACTTCATTTAGCAACCAGTAATATGAAGGATCCCATGCACCAGTATCTCATGTAATTGAGATGAAGAGGTCCCAGTGAAAGCACTTCATGAACAGATTCCAGTTAATATTTTCACATCTTAATCCAATCTTTATGCAAAACAATCAATCACAGAGACACACAATAAAACCATGACTGAGAAAAAAAGCAGAACATCTTTGTTTCATGATTTTCAATTTTTAAACTAAAGTAATAATATCTGTATGCTAGATGGCATATTTCATCATGCCAGAGATAATTAGTCTTTGAAAAAGGAAAGTAATGATCTCTGCAGGCATCTGTGTGATAGATTGTCATCAGTCCTCCAGGATATCACAGGTAATTAAAGGCTGTAACCCACTAACCTACACTTGTACTACCTGATCTGAGATCCAAGTCTCTTAGAAAAAAAATTTAAATACAAGATAGGTATAGAAGGGGCAGAACAGGATCTTTTATTTAATTGATCAGTGGTAATATGCTGGCATGGTTTATTTTTCTCTTCAGTGCATGCAAATTCAGAATCTAAATCTGGCATATAATCCATTCTGGCAGCTCGTTTTCATGATTATTTTGGGTAGGTTGCAAGGTGATGGTTTACCCCCAGAATGATTAGACTGGTCTTTACAAAAGTATCAGACCAATGAAATGACACATATGTTTCAAATCATCCCCATGAAAAATTAGTACCAGGAAAGAAAAGACAGACAAATTGTTTTAGGAAGCCTATCACTTGCTGTAACAGTGCTGTTCAAATATCTAAAGACATCAAAAGATAAAGAACACAACAGCCATTCTTGGAAAATGCATCTCAAGAAAGAGAAAAGTAATCTGTCTAAACAACAGATACTAACTCAGAAGGAAGTAAGTATAAGTAAAACAGTGGCAACACTCTGAAAAACATAAAACACCACACTTTTTGAATTTCTAGTGAATATGGAAGTCAAATAAACCATACAGAAGTTGTAACGGTAAATCAGGAAGGGTTGTTTTATATAAGCGGGAAAGGCTGTGGGTGTCACCTGGACTGTAGTGAAGTCACCTGGACTGTTTTGCATAGCATTCTCCTGAAGAAAATGGCTGCTCATAGCTTGTATGGGTGTACAATTTCATGTACAAAAAACTGGCTGAATGTCCAGGCCCAAAAGGTTGAGGTGAACAGAATTCAATCCAACTGGTATTTGTTAGAAAGTGGTGTGCCCTGGGGCAGTTGATCCGGTTTGGTTTAATGCCTTTATCAATGGTATGGATGAAGGCATCAAGTGTACCCTCAGGTAGTTCACAGACAGTACCATGTTGGGTGGGAATAATGACTTGCTGGAGGGCAGGAAGGCTCTACAGAGAGATATGGGCAGGCTGAATGGATGGGCTGAGGCCAGTTGTGTGAGATTCAACCAGCAAGTTCTGAGTACTGCACTTCAGTCACAATAAACCCATGCAGCATTACAGTCTTGGGGCAGTGGCCGAAAAGCTGCCGAGTGGAAAAGGCCCTGGGGGTGCTGGTCAACACTGGGGTGAACATGAACCAGCAGTGTGCTCAAATGGGCAAGAAGGTCAATGACATCCTGGCTTGTATCATTAGTAATGTAGCCAGCAGAACTAGGGAAGGGATCATCCCTCTGTATTTAGCACAGATGAGGCCACACCTCGAATCCTGGGGTAAATATTGAGCCCCTCACTACAAGAAAGACATTGAGGTTCTGCAGTGTGCCCAGAGAAGGGTAACAAAGCTGGAGAAGAGTTTGTAACATGAGTCTTAAGAGAAGCACCTGAGGAAGCTGGACATGTTTAGTCTGGAGAAAAGGAGGCTCAGGAGAACATTATGGCTCTCTAGAACTACCTGAAAAGAGGTTGTAGAGAGGTGGGGATCATTCTCTTCTCCAAGATAAAAAGTGATGAGAGGAAACAACCTCAATTGGTGCAGGAGGAGGTTTAGATTGGGTATTAGGGAAAAAAATTCTTCACTGAAAGGCTTGTCAAGGTTGAACAGGCTGCCCAGGGAAAGAGGTCAAGTCACTATCCCTAGAGGTATTTAAGACATGTAGATGTGATGCTTAGGGTAGTTTACTGGTGACTTGGTAGCCCTGGGTTGATGGTTGGAGTTGATGATCTTAAGGGTCTTTTCCAACCTAAAGGATTCTATGTTTTTCTGAAAGATGAGCCCCAGAATCACAAATGTTTACAGCCAAGTACACTGCATTTTGGATAAGGACTGTAAAGGTGGCAGTTAACAATACTTCAGGAACAAGTTCTAGTGACTAACTAAACTTGTCATTCAAAGATTCAAGGAAAAGGCAGATGATTACCAATTTTTTCAGATTCTTTCTTGCTCTCTAAAAGTTATCTACAGAATATATTAGTTCATGTTTATTTTTATTGCATAATCTTAGCTAAATTTCCTAAAGCAAATGGAGATGACTCAAAAGAAGGCTTACAGATACTGTCTCTATGGTCCTTGATAGTACCAAAGGCAGACATAATACGGAAATATTTTACTTGCAGCATGTTTTTTGTGCATTTGTTTGCTGTAGGCTAGGTTGTAGTTAACATTATGTGCTTGCTCTAATGCATTTCTTATAATACATTAGGAAAGAAAAAAAAGTAGTCATAATGAAGAAAAAAATGGTAAGAACATCACAGATATAAATTAGAATTTTGGCATTCTTCAAAGTATATTTTTCTAACATTTTGTGCAGTACTCAGAAAAAAAACAAAAAAAGAAATCAGATTGAGGAATATTTTCTTAAATATTGATGTCTTAGTCATTGCTAACAGTATGCAAATACATTTCTTTGATTATCAATTTATTCATGACCTGGCCTTGTTTGCATGTAAAATGTCTCAAAATTCAAAACCATTTTTTGGATAATCCATGCCAGACAGTCAATTGCTTAAAAAAAAGTATTCACTTTAAGATAGCTAAAGATTTTTAATTGAAATGATTTCCTGGTGAAAATGTTCTTTTTATTTAATCAAACTTTATTTAATTTAATGACCTTGTCCATTAAAATTTCATTTGGCTTATGAAGACAACTATGTGTAAAGAAAACTGGAAATTGAACCCTTTTATTGCAGAACTGAGCCAAATAAATTGCTCTGCATCAGATAAAATAAAATAACAAAGAACCAGAAAAAAACCCTCAATAAACCTTCACTCCAACCTCCAAGTGATATTTTCCCCAAGCCTCTCTATTCCTTCCCTTCATTGCCTTACATGAGATGTAATTTAGGTATCCCTTGTCTCCTTAAGAGCCAGGTGTCCCCATGGACTTGGAAATTCAGATGCAGGTAATACTCTGACTTTAGTCACCTCAGTTGTCTGATAAGCACAGCTTCATCCCACTCTTAATGCTGCTATGAAGAACATTTTCTAAGCTTTGATACCACCCACACTTTTTGCTGCTTGTCCCCTTCCAAATAATCAAGCATAAGCTTCTTTCCTCTTTTTCAAAGCTCTTCACAGCTCTGTTCCACCCTACATATTATCACCTTTCACTCATTACTGGCTCCCACTCTGTTTATGCCTGCCTCTATTGCTCATGTGTTAAATTTCAAGTACTTACAGACACTATTTGTCACACTTGGGAGATCATGTCTTGAGAAGTAGAAGTGCTAACTACTTTTCATCTTTAAAATTCTTTCCCTCGATGCCAATTCTAACAAAAAAGCTTGAAAATAGCATTTCTGATGATTATCTATGAAGTTTCCTAATAAGCGTTATGTTTTCTTTGTTCCCTTGATCTGCTCAATGACCCTCTTTACATATAAACTGTGCTAGCTTCAGATAAGGTCCATGTGCAATTCTAACAAAAGTGCTAGTCCATGACTATGACTCCTATGCCCTATGATGATAAAAAGACTAATTGGGAAAATAATGAATAGTCTAATTCAAACAAGAAGTTTACCACAATTAATTACCTATTCAAAGATCCTCTGACCTCTTGGAGATAGAGAGATATTTGCATAAGTGACTTAACTGATTCCTGAATAACTATAACAACAAACAATATGAACACTCAGTTCACAGTTGGAGAAATTAATTATTTTTAATCCAAAATCAATAGTTTCCACAAGCCCTGGTTTTCCTTGTAATTACTAGTGTGTGCAATGACACATCAGTTAGGAATCACAAAGATTCTAAACAGGATAAAACAAAGCAGATGCAGGATTACTTTTTTAGAGATTGGGCTACAAACCTTTGTTACTTTAAAGACTTTTGTAATGTCATTAATGATGTTGTTTTTACATGCAAATTGAGAAATAATTAAAGTTCTGCCATTTTAACAATAGAGGTACAGAAACAACCAATAAAATACAAGCTGGATTAAAAAGAAAAAGCCTAATTAAGTGAAGTAACAGACTTAATCTTACTGTTTTCAAGGTGTAATTAAACAAGACTAGAGTTGAGTAAATGCTCTAAAGTTATTTGCAGGGGTATTTACTCGCATTATTAGTGAATTTTCTTTAAAGGTATAGTCATCCCTTTGTGTTTCCTTTCTTCATGTATTCATTTGATAGAGTTGCAACATCAAGAAGACTCATGAAAAATTAGTGAAAGAGTAGCTTTTAGCTAACTAAGAAACAGCAACAATACCAACTGGAAACAAGGAAAACAGTAATGAGACTAAAGAATGCAGGAAAAGCAATATGGATGGAAAAAACTGCAACAGAAACAGTTTTGAAAAATTAAATGACAACAAAAAAGAAATATTATGATTATCATTTGCTAAATTAGATAAATATTATACAAGGTACACCTAGAATAATGCTGTTAACTATATGGAACACATTATACCGTATACTTCTATATGTCTTAAAAGGTGAGTTTCTCTTACTCCCTAGAAGCCTTTATCTTTTTTTTTTTCTTGGACACAATTTTTTTTTTTCATAAATGACCTTTTCTAAAAGAAAAGGAACTAAATTATGAAATTTATTCCCATTAAAGCACATTTTTTTCAAGATTGAATGAAGAAAAAAAGTAATAAATTATGTAAAAAAACATTTCCAACATTTTCCCAAATTAATGCAACCAATTAATTAATCAATTAATATTTTTTTAATCTGGTTGATGGAATTGCATCTTCAAGATATGCTGTAAGAGTGTATCTGGTAATCAACAAAAACACTCAATTTTTTTAAAGACAGATAATTTCTGCACTGTATACATACCCTCATTATATTTTATTTACTGTGGGATGATTAGAAAACCTTTTAATGTGATCAGGGTTTTCTTTAAAGCAAACATGGTTTATCTAAAGCTCTTGAGTTATTTTCATTCACCCTCTCAGCAGTGGAGAAATCATAGAAATAAAGAGCATTTCAGATGCGAAAATGTATAATGGTACGGAAACAGTTCTATTCTAAATGCACATCTGTAATTCTGTAGAGTAAGTATTTTTCTTCCTCCTGTACCCTCATTCAACTCCTACGTTATTGCGAAGTAAGCATTTCCAACTCCTGGAGAAATTATTCACCTCTAACCTTGACATTCTATGACTTCATTGTGGTGCAGGTTTTCTGTTTAATAAAACTGAAATTGCATTTTTTATAAATATGCAAAAAATCATATTAATCCAAGAATGTCATTACATTCGGCATGGATTTCCATCAAAAATATTTAAAGTTTATTAATTATAAGCATGAGCATAAACAGTAGTATATCTAAGACGTGGATATATTAGGAAATAATCAAATGTCTTTTCCATACAAAGATTCACTTTCACAGAAGGATTAAGATTACATGTACTGCTTACAGATACAATTTGCATCAAAGTATTTTACATCCTCCTAGAACTCAGAGATGGTGGAAAGTCTGACTTAAATATATGTAGAAAACTTATCTGAAAAAATAATCATTTCAAAGTAATAACTTGTTGAAGAATGACAGCTTTGCGTTGCTGCATTTGGTATTCAGCGAGCAGTCATCTTGTCACAGCTGCCAATGCTGACTGATAAACGTTCAAAAGAGCCTAGAAGAATATTGACAAACCCTCAACTTGTGTGTAATATGGAGATAAGGACACCAAAATTGTATTTACTTATGCTCCTGGTGTAGCATGAAGCTTCACAAAGTAATGAAACTAGTTTTTACTACCTCTGTGTGCATTTTTTTAAAAAAAATATATTTATTACTGTGCACTGTAAGGTTCAACTCCTGTTCAGTGATTCCGTGCTGGATAAAATTACTAATCTCCAGAGGAGCAGGAGGAAAGAGAGGAAAAAATAACCACCTAAGAACAAGCCTCTTCCTCCCCACCTAATCCAAGCTCCATCCTCTTAAGGAGAGAAAAAAAAATGAAAAAAGAAATACGTGACACGTTTTCTCTGCAAGGGACTATTCTACATGAATGCTAGGGTGAAGAAAGCCACTGAGTCTGTGTGCTGTAGTTTTTGTATCTAAAACACTAGTACAGATTAGAAACTTTGTTTTATTCTCTTGACATATGGGGTAAAATGATTCCATTATTAAATTATAGGAGCTTTTCTGTTGAAGACCACATACAGCTTTGTAATGAGTTACTCTGCAATTTGTTGGACTTGCAGTCTTAAAATCATAAATGAAGGTGGTTTTTTTTCTCACCAGACGCATATTCTGGGAGCAATCAGAGTTCCATGCAATTTGAATGGAAATTACACAAGAACATCTTTATATAATTTATTTCTATGTTAATATTTTGCCTCCTGGATATGGTTAAAGACAAAGACCCACAGAGGGAATTTACAAATACTAAAATCATGTTACAAGAATTTATAGACAATATTTTCAAGTCTTTCCATTGACTTCAATACACTTTTTAGTTGTCTTTTGTCATTTAAAGGAGCAGGTTTCATTTTTCTTTTTGGCATTTCTCAATTCAACAAATCTGATGTGTTCAGTTTTGCAGAACTTTATAGCAAATCCTACATAGTTTAAAAGTCTCCTGTGAATTAATATTTTATGTCCCAAAGGACTACTCAGGAACATGGGCTTCAAGGATGTGACTTGATGACATCTGCTAGGGCTTTGGATGCTGGAGGTTCATGCCTTTTCCTACAGACGTTTGAAATATTTGTGTTTTATTCCAAGTTGGGAGGTGAAAAAGAAAAGAAAAGAAAAGAAAAGAAAAGAAAAGAAAAGAAAAGAAAAGAAAAGAAAAGAAAAGAAAAGAAAAGAAAAGAAAAGAAAAGAAAAGAAAAGAAAAGAAAAGAAAAGAAAATCCCCTAAGAAATTGAATTTTCCTTCTCTATGCTGCTGAATTGAGGGGTTTATATCAGATATAAAATTTTTTGAATAGCACAGATAAGTTCTGAAATGTTAGCTAGTTCACAGAGCTAATTTAATCTTGTGAATCTTTTTATGGGTAAGGACAAGTTGGAAACATAACCAGTGAAAAACCTGGTTTTTTTTTCCTCTTAATATTTCTCAAAATTTGGGATATAAATCTTCTCAGAGATGTACAATGTAATTTTTAGGATGCAGAAAAGGGCCTAATTTTGCCTGGAAGCCATGTAATACTGCCAGATGTACAACTCATATATCTTGCCTATAGGTAAAGCTTATTAATTCAGCTGTGCTCATAAATAACAGTTTTCAGATCCAATCTCACTTCGGTCAATTTTCTCATTAGAAGCTCTTGCCTATTCAAAGACACTCCTCCTTTGAGGAAGTAAAATGGGCTAGTGAATGATGTACTGGAGAGGACCTACTTGTTTTGTCTAGTTGTCTGTTTAACACAATGCTCAGGAATTGGTTAAAGTAGCTCATGTCTAAACTAGGCAGCATAAACAAAACATTCAATCACCATTTAAAAATTGTCAAAGGAATAAAAACCTATCATAGTTATTGGCAAATTGTCTTCATTTAAAAATGTGAAACTAAGTTACATTTGAATATATTCTTCTGCTTCCCCTTTCATTTTTTGTGTCTTGTTTTGCCTTCAATCTCTAAGCTGTGATGCCACTTTTACTGGTGTTTTTCCTACTTTGAGAATAGGATTAAATTATCCTTAACTTACATTTTAATAGGCTGAAGAGAATCTGTAATTCGGACTGATCCCACAAAACAGAGGCAGCCACAGACTGCCTGGAGTGCCTTAAGAGTAGCAGTGACTGTACCCTGGCACTGGTAAGCATGGACACAGAATCACAGGATAACAGGATGGATCAGGTAAGACGGAACCACAGTGGGTTTTGCTGTTCAACTTCCCTGCTCAACCAGGGCCATCCTAGAGAACTGTGCACAGGATTCTTGACTATCTCCAGTGTGGGAGAGTCTACAACCTCTCTGGTCAATCTGTTCCAGTGCATGGTAAAGAAATTCTTCCTCATATTCACATGGAACTTCCTGTACATCAGTTCCTGTCTGTTGTCTCTTGTCCTGGCTACATCTTCTTGACACCCTTTATTCAGATACTTAAACACATTGATGAGATTTTCTCTCAGTCCTCTCTTCTCATGGCTGAGTTTTATACACAACTCAGTTGCAATTGCACCAGTGTAGTTTCCACAAACTGTCAGAAACTGGATTAATGAGCCGTTGAATCAATGGGGATATTTTTCTAATACAATAATTTTAATTAGACTATAAGGTGTAGCATATGTAGTGTTAATGTTTTTGGGGCACCTTGAACATAAAATTAATAACTATATTAATAATATAAATATTTATACTAATAATATCAATATTATCAACCTCAAAACTTCCTTTCACTCTTCTCAGTCAGTGAAAACTTCTGAACTTTAAAGTTTTTACAATGAAATGTTTTAAATTGAAGTTTTCAAAGTCATTATAATGAATCTGGATGGACATTTATGGTTCTCTGTCACATCCTTTTTGTAAAAACCTCTTAACCTATTAGTTGGTTCTGTACCACTGATTCTAAATAAATCTTGTAACAGGTCAGTGTATCAGGACTACAATAGTCTCTAAGATTATTGGAATAAAACTGAATTCCCATCTCAAATTGTCAGCTAGCATATCTTTTTAGATAATCTCAAAGTACTATAAATTTTATAACAAATGCTCTTCAAATTGAACTGTCAAAGCTTAAAGATCTCAATGCATAGACTTTGTACTAACACAAGATTACATTTTTCTAATAGGTTAATAATATCTGTGGACTTGGATGCACTTTATCTTTTCAAAGATATAGTGGAGGAAATCTATCTGTAGAAGGCAAGCTCTCCTTTACAGAATAATTGCTGAGGAATTTCCTGATCTATGCTATCTTGTTGACATATGCTAATTAGAATCTGCCTTGTCCGAGTTATGCTCTGATTAAGGTTTAGGACCCTGGGCCATCTGCATTCAGCTATAGGGTCCACTCCACCCATTAGTGTGGTCTGGCACCCTAAATCAAATTAAAGTTTACTGTCCTTCAACCTAAAAATGGAACTCTTTCTTCTTTTTACAACAGGTGCAGGACAGCTCTGCAGCCCTGTGGGTCCTCTCAGTGCTCCCTTCCCTCAGGAAGCCCCTGTTCCCCATTATTCTGTTTTTGGAGTGGAAATTACTTTAGGGAAAAAAAGTTTGCAAAATGTACCATTATCATTTGGCCCTAATGCTTACTTTATGCAAATTAAAATAAATACAAAATACAGAAGGAATTGAAAACTTACCCACCTTAAACATGTGTTTTCTAGGTACTTTGCTTTACATATGATTCCTTTTGTTTCTGAAACCTTTCCAAAATATTTCAGAGGAGTAGTCTATATAACTTCAAAATACCATAGCCTGGGAATGTATTAAATAATGTCTTTAATATTTTCAAGCAGGGGTGTTATTTTGCTGGCCCTTTAATTTCAACGGTAGTAGTTAAATTGATTGTGCTGACACTTCAGCTGACCGATGTTCCTCGGTGCATGCTGCAGTGATTTCAAAAACTGTCCCAGATTTCTTCAAAGGATAGAGAGATGTGTACAGGAGACTTTTCTGTTGCACTGCTGTTAGAGAGCAAAAGACTTGTGTTGCTACAACAGCACAGAATTACTAAAGGCAGATTGTTCCCAAAATCTGGCATGAGTACCTTTTTTTCCAAACAATCTTCAAGTTTAAAAAATTATGTAAGACACTGTTAACTGAAATGGTAAAAAGCTCAGAAACTGCTCTTCCCATCTGTTACCCCAAAAGGTCAAATGCCACAGACAGGGTAAGTACACTGACTTGCCAAAATGTGCATAACTCAAAATGGTAAAACCTACAGATTTTTGAGCAGTGTGAAGGCTCATGGTGCTGTTGCTTACAAGTGAACTGTGTGCCTGGCATAATCTGAGGAGCAATTAGATTGAACCGTCTGCTTTTTTATTTATATTTTTTCTTTTTGAAAATTTGTATTTGGAGGCATATTTCTTGGAGGTGCTCACTTAATTCCGTGGGAATTTGCTGAAACCTGATAAATATTGCAACAAACTGTAACCACGTGAAGAGTTTAGCTTAAAGTTAATGAAAGATAAGCACACGCTTAATAGATTTAGAATGTCCTTGAAATTAAATATGCATTTAAAGGCACAAAATTATCCAATATGCTAGTCAAGAAAACAGCTATCACTTTATCCAGAAATTAAAACCTTTGCTATACAAAATATAGATGCATCTAATGCATATGAGCGGACTTATAATTACTTACTACTGGAGCTAACCCTGGCCTTGAAAATGATGATAATATATGTTGTTCTAGAAAAGAAAATGTCCCTTAATTATTTTCACCAATATTTTTGGTATTTATACCCACAGATTTAGAATGTCCTGGAAAGAAAAAAATAAAAAAAGACAGGAAAAGAAGACTAACATAGAAACTGAAGAATAGACACTGAGCAGCCTTGTTCTTATACTCTGTGATACGAGAGACTCTGAAGTCTACTGCAGTCCCCACAGAAATCAGAATATCATCATCAGCTCTTCCAATTTATCTCGGCAGTTCTTCCTATTCATAACCTCTAGATCGAAGAATGCCTTAATCAGTCTCCCGCCAATATGAATTTCTTCTCTATACAAGAATACTATTGAGGAGCCCTTGAAGAATTTTAAACCCCTTATAGGTTAACAAAGGAAGACAATGCACCACTGAAGAGGATAAAACAAGTCTGTCATGTCTACTTGCTCACTGTCATCGGATAGTTTTTTCTATTTTTTGTTACACTTACTCTGTAAATAAGTGAATCATTACATTAAATTAGAATAAAGAATTATTAATTTGAACCATCATAATCAGCAACCACAATCAGCAAATATTGTATAATAATTCTATATACCCTGCCAAGTGTTCAGACACATGCATATACAAATATGTGTTCCACATCACCTCATTGCTCTCATAATGAATGACAATAATGCATTTATATTGATTCCAACATAAGAACAATAATGTATCAAAAAAACAAATATTCAAAATAACTTTCAATTGCACAGCTTTATGCTAACCAGCTCCTACTCTATGAATTTTTCTGAGTCTACTTTTTATAAAGTACTATCTTAACATGGTTTTATCAGCCATGAGTATTTCCAGTTATAAAAGCTATGTTGACTCTAAATAGACAAAATGCGTGGCAGTAGGAGTGAAAAATCATTTCAGAAGCCTGCAAATCATATCAGTTGCTCAAGAAAGTAAACCTTGCCAATAAAAAGACTTATTCACTAGAACAGTCCCACAGGGGTGTAAGTACTACATTAAAAACACATATTTTTCTTTTAAATCTATGAAGCTACTGCAGGTTTATAATAATTAATTAAATGACTTAAACATCACAGAAGATGCCTGAGTGCAGACTGTGCTCTGTGCACCTCCAAAGGTTCAGAGGTTGCTTGTGGTAAAATTAAGCATCTAAAAGTGCTAATGTTTATTATAAGCTCATGTGACTTATGAAAATCTTTCGAGAGCCTACATTTATTCTTCCTATCCAACAAGCCTGTGTTGCTCATTTCTCAACATGAATACATTCCTTAAATTAAGCACTTGACATTTCTCTCTATGTATACATAACTGCAACTCATCCAATATAAATTTCTTTTGTTTTGTTTTCACAAAGGGAAGCCCAGCCAATAATCTTCTGTTTGCATTCAGATGCAAGGCAAATTTTAAAAAATCTGACAGACAAGGTCGAACCCAATCAGTTTATCTAAAACCAGTATGGTAGGGTGGCTGTAGGTCTGCATTTTATTATTGCTGTCAAAGTAAAAATGATGACCAGCAACCCAAGAGCAAGCGTCCCCTCTTCATGGCTGAGAAAGACAGCCTGTTTTACTGAGAGTCTGGTTTATTTGACTAATCCAAGTTAGGCCTATCTATGGGAAGCATGATGCCTCCATGTAGTAACTCTTATGTATGTCTATCAGGAAACAATAGCTGGTGTCAGGGAAGTGAATGAAAGTTTCATTTTGAATTTGATTTCCAATAGGAGTTCACAAGAAGATGGGTCTATTTTGTCTTTGTTGCTTTAGATTCTTTCTGAAGGAAGAGCTGAGATATTCATTACGATAGACTTACCTCTGCTTCATTAGCTGGGCTTCAAACTTTTGTATCTTAAAAAGAGAGACTAAGAAATGGGATTTCAGACTGGTATATCTACTTTGAGTCTTAGACCACTTTTATTATCATTTCCAAAAGGAGCAGAGGTGTCTCTTGGCAAAGATTCTCTCTGCTTTTGGATTGATGTGTAAAGTGTATTTGTCTCTTTATTCTGAATAAGCCAACAGGCTTGTTTAGAAAATCTGAAAGTAAAATATATTAAAAGTCAAAAGCAAAATACTGCATGAACATTGGAAATTTACAAAAAATGTGTATGAAACATGATGGATAAAAATGGAAAAGGGGAATTAAATTAGAAAATATTTCTGTATAAATCCAAACATTGACTTTTCTTAGAATTGTATCTTACATTTCACGTTTTGTCCCACTGCAAAGGATTTGTATAAAATGAATTTTAATCTGATTTAAATATTAACAAAATTTAATAAACTACATTTGCACTCTTAGAGAAATTGTAACATATTATTTATTACCTGTTCTTCTCTTTGTCTCACCTTTGTGATTGCAAAGTCTGAAAGATGTTTATCTACAGTGTCCAAGAAAACCAAAACCAACATCCTTGTTTCCATCCCGTGTGGGAGGGATTCCATGTTGGAGTATGGGAAGAGTGTGAGGAGTCATCTTTCTGAGGAGGAAAGAGTGATGAACTGACTGCAACCCGTTTTCCATCTTGCTGCAGTACTGAGGGATAAGAAACAGAGAAAACTGGGAGTAAAATTAAGCATGGGAAGAAGGCAGGGATGCAGGGAAGGTGCCTTTAAGATTTTGTTTTATTTCTTATTTCTTTGGTTTTCATGATCTCTTTAACTCTGAAGTAAAGATATGGAGAAGAAGGCTGGCAAAGGGCATGCATCTACCTTCTTTGTCTGCCCATAAGAAACACTACTGGTAAACTCAGATAATATCTATTGTAACTTATTGCCTGGCAAGTTATGTCAAACCTGAATCTTGAATAATAGTCATTGCCAAAGATAATATTGTATGTGAAAGATTTTAAATAAGTTTTCTTTTTAAAAAAACAAACCAAACATTCCACTCATCCCCCCCCACGTATATCATTGCAGTATTCTTATGTAACACACATCTCATAAATACTGAAAGATAAAAACTCTTGATCTGAGGAAAATGGAGAAGAGTCTCCTAGGACAGAGTAACTTTTGAGAGAGACATCATAGGAAGAATAATAACATTTTTATCTTCTTATGTATAAGCTTTGTGCTGAACTGAGAAATGAATCTCACTTTATCATATACATTTGGATAAACAGAGATGTATTCACCAGATGATCTGACAAATACAAACACATCGAATAATTGTAGTCTTCTAACTTAAGAGAGAAGAGACAGTCATACAAGGATTAATTATGTAATGCTTGTATGAGCTTGAAAACCTAAAGTATTGCTCCTTTGTTACAGTTAGTTCTTACAGATTGCTAGGATTTCCTTCAGTAAATGCAGGTGTGGGAAGGAAAGCAATCAAATGAAATAAATAATTCAACAAATACAATTATGACATAATTTTTTGGTGGCATTTCTTTAATGTTTCTTTTATATTTTATTTTTTCAATTAAAAAATAAGTATGGTGGCAGTATTAAGAAGCACTGAATTGTTACTTTGTTTAGTAAAAAGTAACACAAATGACTCTTCATTCACAGAGTCGATCCATACACCAACATCCACCCCTCTGCCTCTAAACAGCCAGAAGCAATATAGGGGAAGAGAGGAAAGGAACTAGAAGAGAGTCTGTGTGTGAAAAACTTGGCAAAAATAATATTTTTAAATGCTTATGTCCCTTCAGAAAAGGTAGTTTTTCAATTTCCGCCCCAAGGTGACTACAGGTTTCTTTGTATATTATTCAACTGAAATGCAAGATCTTCTTGTGCATGGGTGCAATGGAAATTTGCTTTAGGGTCAATTTATACCTTTTTCCATCTTTATGCTGGTGTGCACTCATATATGTCTTGGATATCTGCTGTCTAATTTTAAAAATAATACATGTTTCTAACTTGTATCAGCATGAACATTTCTATGTAAATATGTTGTCACAATATAAGCTGTTTAACTGAGGCATGCTATGCCACTATAACTGCTTTATTGAGTTGTCTCATGGGGAACTGATTTAACTTTCTGATAGTGAATGGTAATATGGTAATAAACACTGCTCAATCAGGACAGTAATTAGCATCAATTCTGTTTAATTGCACTAAATTTAACTGGAGTCAAGTAGTAAAGGACTGATTAACCTCCAAACTATTGATCAGTGCTCGCTAATTCTCAAAAGACATGGAATGATTATATCAATAAATGACATAAATGTTTAACTTTACAAATCAAACAGTATATGGAAATACAGTACAGCAAAAATATATTCCTACAAGGGCAAAAGTAGACTGAATACATTATTTCTGTAGTCATGATTCCTTTTCAAATTTAAATTGTTCAACTAAAATTTACATAGTTGATGCAAATGACTATCTGCAGTGAGTTTTTTAGTACCTGTATATAAAACATCACTCAATTCCACAACAACTTTGAGGGAGTCATGTACTTTAAAAGTATGGCATAGATTTTATAATGTATGAGAGTAATGATGCACCAGGGCAGAAAACTGCTTGACACTTGGTCTCTTACTGTTCATATCTTTATACCTGTACAAATATGCCAGAGACAAAGGGTTTCTTTTCTTCTGCACAAGATATTATGGTGGTACATGCTTGTCCCAAATGTTGCACGTTTTCCCAAGAGCAACAGCTAACAGTTACATCTCTCACAATAACTAGCATCCCTGGTGATTTTGTCATTCAGCACTGGATTCAAATTGCTCAGCATAATTCATCACATATTTGCACGGAGTTGTGATCATCTTAAAGAGTTTCTTCCTTTCTGTGGTTTTGAATACCTTTAGACTTGATTATTATGTTTCTACTGGTATTTTGCTGAAATATATGTGAAATATCCACTCAGGGAAACATCATCAACCAAGAAATTATGGCTATTCTTTCCATATAATAATGATAACTTCTTTTTCTTAGTTTCTGAGCTTCTCTTAAGATTTCTTCATAACAGCTAAAGAGGGTCAGTGGAATTGGCAACCTTGTTTTATACCTACCCTTAACTTAAACCAATTATTTTGCTCATGTTTTTTCAATAAGAATTTCCACTGAGATTTTGTATCATTTTCAGAATTTTTTCATCAACTCCATCCAGCTGCAGTTTTATGAAAAAGCAATATGATATCAAATGTGTAAGTACAATCTATGACAAAATAACTTTCCTTCCTTTGTACTTCAGTGGTCTCTTACACAAGCTATAGATCCAACAATATTATTCCATTTCTGTTGAAACTTTGTCTCAGTTCAAAGGAAAACTAGNCTTGAAGTTCTGGAGCAATTTTCAGAAGTAATTATTTCTTCAATAATTTCCCAAAGTAACAAGGTCTCTTTTTTACAAATAAGGACAAAAGCAACTACATAGCTAGGATGTTTGCATATAGTGTGTATGTGTCATGCTTTAACCCCAATTGTCAACTAAGCCCCACACTGCCTTGCACTCACTCCCCACCATGTAATGGGAAAGAGAAACAGAAGGGGGAAAGAAAGAAAAATAACTCATGGACTGAGACAAAAGCAGTTCAATATGTAAAGCAAAAGTAACTCATGCAAGGAAAGTAAAACAAGGAATTCAATCACCACTTCTAATGGGCAGACAGGTGTTCAGCCATCCCCAGAAAAACTGGGCTTCATTACACACAACAGTGACTAGGGAAGACAAAAAGTCCCCACTTCTTTCTTCTTCCTCAGACTTTATATACTGAGCCATATGGTCAACGGGGGATCAACTGTGCCAGCTGTGTTCCCTTCCAGCTCCTTTTGCACCCCCAGCCTATTTGCTGGTGGGGTGGTGTGAGAGGCAGAAAATACTCTGGTGCTATGAAAGCCCTGCTCAACAATAACAAACTCTGTTACCAACACTGTTTGAGCACAAATCCAAAACATAGCCCCTTACTAGCTCCTTTGGAAAAAATTAACTTTATCCCAGTCAAACCAGTACAGCATAGAAACCAGTATTGTCACATTTTTTCATTCATTCTGCTTATGTTTTGTATTACTCATGTCAGGGACATACTCGTCCTCCACTGCATAACTTATGGTCTTTTTATTCCAGTTATTGGAAGTTTTTTTTTAACGAATGTAGTTTCTCACATACAGCAAGGATATATGAAACTTCTTCTTTTTTTCCAGCAGAGAATTAATTTAACTGGTGTTTTACAGCTCCAGAAACACTTTCTGCAAAGCACTGATCATGCCTTTTTTATTCTCCTATTAGAACAACCTTCCAAGAATTCTGGCAAAAGAACCTGTTGGTTACCTGGCAATTATTTCTAAGAATATTTACTATCTAAAACCCCAAAATCAACTGTATATCCATACTCTGCTGCCTACAATGTATTTACTGCTCTGTCTTTTGTCACATTGTGTATTGATACCTACTTCTAATGTGTTCCTCTATATTCCCTTGACCTCTTTGTCAGTCAAAAAATTCAGTCAGCTTCACTGTGGTCTCTTCTTTCTTACTTGGACTGTGCTGTCCAGAGGATTCTCTGTCATCTTTGTAAAGCAGATAGAAATACTTTCATCTAATTTATGCTGTATGAAAGACAGAAGTCCACTTCTTTCTCCTAAATGCACAGTACTTGTTGCTTTCTTTGCAGATTAAACTTTAGTTTAGTTACTAGTGGCACAGGTTGCTACAACAGTCAAATGAACCATCCTTTCATCACACAGATATAGGGGTTTTTTGCTCATTGTTGGATTTGCTCTTTGCTTTGTTTTATTTTGTTTTCTCACCCCAGTTCCTTGATTAGTTGACTAGGCTTTTAATCTACCCAAGTTCTTCACTTTGATTTATTTCAATTTTATTTTTGATGTTTGTTTTGCCATACCTAAGCTGCCCAAAACAAGGGAGACTTGTTCAACTTGTTCAGTGTCGTACAGTGTATTCTCAAGACACTTCTGTGGCTTTTGTGTAATAGCTTGAATTTGCATGGGTTTAAACTAGATGTTGAAACTACCCACAACCAAAGGACAATCGAATTGCATCTGGCATGGATAGAGAGCTGTCTTTATAGGCAGTGATTTCCAATCTCTTTTTAAGAAAATCTTCTTTGTGAAAAAACTCACTCATTCAGTGTCTCTTCATTCATCAACACTGCCTGTTTTTATGACAATTCCCACTGCCTTACCAACACCAAGCCAAAGCTGGTTAGGTTAGCCAAGTCTGTCTGTCCACATGCCTCTCCTCTTTATCCTCCCATCTGCAGGATAAGGACATAGATATAACTCTCATGGCTCTTTAGCAAGCCCAAACTGTGCTGGCAGATTTCTCTTGCACTCTGTTCTGTATTTGACTTCTGAGACATGAATAAGAGAATCAGCCTCCTTGACTACAAGGCTACAGTTGTCTTTTGATCAAAAGCATAACAAAGTATTTAATGTTGTTACCTTAACTAGATTTCATGCCCTCCTTTATGTCCGCCTTTATGTAGCCTTCATTCTATTCTCACACTTACACAGGCAGATCTTTTGAGCTTTCCCACAGTTCCTATCATGAGATCTTGCTGTCCCTTAGTTGGAGTTATCTACTTCTATTTCTGAGCATCCTTTGTATCAATAGAGGACACTGTAGGCCTGGTAGAATCAACCTGCAATCCTGTAAATCATGCCAAAAACTAATGGTTCAAACTACGTCTTAAGAAAAAGCCTTCCCTAAAGAAATATTTTGTTAAATGGAATATATGTTGAAAAATCAGAATTTTGCTGTGAATGAATATGACCAAAACACTTGTAAAAGCATTTTTAACTTTTAATATTTTACTTTGTTTAATTATAATTCTGATATATTTTCCAGCTGGAGCTTTTAAAGTCAATTTCTATAGCTAATATACATCATACACCTGTATGCTACAAAGTGAAATCTACAGAGAAAACTAGTGTTGGACTCTGCTCCTAACAGCCCTGGACTGTGACTGCACATGTAGACAAAAGGATGGATGACCTGAGAAAATCAGCAAAAAAGATACTAGCTCAGATGTATACATCCAAGATCAGAAAATTCACGGCTTTTGGACGGTTAAAAAAAATTATCAGAATTCTAAGTTCACTTTGCTTGTCATATTTTGATCTTTTATTTTCCAGTTTATTTCCTTAAATTTGTTCCATACACATTGTTCTTTCTCTTATTGTTCTGTCCATTCTTATTGTCATTCTTTTTGCTTACCTTTTTGTGTATGGTTTACTTACCAATGAAACATGTACTAGTAATCCAAGATGTGGTTGCTGTTCATTCTTTATACATCCAACCCTTCTTTTGTTCATTATATATCTCATTTTTTTTCTCATTCTTACAAGCTTTCCCAGTCTTTAAAACTGAATGTCATACACTTCCTAAATAAGCATGAATACCAACGTAAAGGTGAAAAATACATTTAAATTAATTTATTCCAATACATGATTCTGGTTTTAACTGAAACATTTATCTTGAAATTAACTTTTTAAATATTGCTAAAGTGTGGAATTTATTATGGGTACTGCAGAATATAACATTTCTGTTAAAAAAAAATCACTTATTTTGACTGTTTCCTCTTAACATATGAGCTTTTCAGATACAGATATTGGCTGGATAGAATTTTTAAATTTAGAAACTTGTGCACTGAAAAAAATAATATCTTTTTTCTTATTAGCATTCAGAGTAGCAGTTACTACATGTTTAAAACATTCAGTTTACTAATTACAAATATATGTATTTACTGAGTTTTTTTAATAAACTTTTTTTGGATACTTGAAACTCATATCAGGGTGGAATATTCAAATTGTGTGAAAGTATTTGTTTTCATGAATGCCTGGGGCAGATATATAAGCAAGTTCAAGAAGAAACAAATAAATTAATTACACATACAATCCCTTTGGTTTTAGTAAACTTGGTATTAAATCTAGAAACCCTTCAAAAAACTGTCACTGGATTCATCTGTGTACTTGCCCAATGCAAACTATATACCAAATATAATGTCCTCAAATGGAAATATTTAAGCATCTATTCCTCTTTGGCCATAAGTATAAAACTTTCTGCAAAAGGAAAATTTCCTTTCTAACAAAAAGCAATTGATACCTTTTGTCTGATTTTTATTCCTCAGATAAGAAGTAAAAACCAAAATGTGCTTGCATACAGATATATTTAAAGAACCCCTATTTTAAAGAAACAGAAATATCTTCTAGTTTTTTCCTGGCTACACTATTATTCAGACTTTCTCTGGAGAGCTATGTGGTCTGTAGAGAGAGCAGTCTTTGGGGAGTCAGGGATTAATTGATAGTAATTAAAATGCTTCCTCAGAATTATTAGAGTATTTCAAATTAGAAATTTATGACAGAACATTTTTTCCCTGAAAAATTTTCATTTACTGCCAGAAAGCAAATATATAGGGTATGTATCATCAGAGAGTCAAATTAAATACTTATAATTAAAAAGTAATTGTCCATATTAAGGAAGGACTTAATAATTCCAGGATAAAATAGTACTGTCCTATCAGTATGTTTGAAGACATCTTCAAGAGCTACAGCTCAATGTTTCTTAACAGACTGTTGAATAGATGTGTACATTTTTTCTCCCAGTTAACTTCAGAATTGCTTTTTATGTGTAAGTAATATGTGAATAAACATCCAGGCTTTTTCTACTCTGTCTTTGTACAAACACTTTAGAGAGTGACCTTTGAAAACAGTGGCTCAGAATATAAATGGATACTGACTTTCAAAGCTTTTGACAAAGTTAACACACTAAGAATATGCTGCTAAGAAATTAACAGTTCTGCCAGATGGTTTGTACCTGCAAGCTCTGCCATAATTACAATAACCTCATCATGTTCTTGGTCTTTCATCACCTTGAATATTTTTATTGCAGTTGTGCAGACATCTTTAAACATGGAACTTTCATTTGGGTGAGAAATTGTGTCATAAAACTGTAAATTAAGGAAATTAATAATTCCATAATATTTCTAAGTTTTCTAAGTTCCTCACCACCAGTTATTCCTTACTAGGGAGATTGATAACATGCTAAAGAGAAATTTTGAGATGCCTTGAACATGGAACTTCCATTGAGCATGCCATATGTTAGGACTTTTGGAAAATCTTCACTGCCTCTCGCAACTAACATCAAAAAAAAAAATCCTTCCATTCTAGTGAAACCATGGTCCATGGTTTCCTCTTTATAACTGCTGAAGACAGACTGGAAATTTCAGGCAATATTTATCAGGGAAGCAGTCCTGTTGAGTCATGAGGTTCCTTTCTTTCTAATCTCCTTCTCTGATAAGGATCTAAGTATGGCTGGATCCAATTCTAGTTCCAGATTTAGTCAATGATTTGTGTCTAAAAAAGACAGTATAGGTGTAATTGATCCCTTACGTGACTTTTTCTTTTATAAATATGTATGTAAATATTATATTTATTTAAACTAAACATATTGATATAATATTATTTATTTAAATTTCTGACAATAATTACACTAAAACACAATAATCAGAATTGTCTCCTATGGACTATAGATATAAATAATAATATATTGCCCTATTTAATAAATTAATAATTTCAAAGCTAGCTTAATAATTAATAAGTAGAGATTGAGGTTACTCACCCATGACAATGATGATAGGCAAATTTCTTTCACTCCACCTCAAGGAGTAACCTTGAGGGCTGTCACCACAGAATGGAGGAATCTTCACACACACCTCCAGAAGGAGTGTGTTAGAAGTTCCTGCTCGTAAAAATTGGGACTCAGCTTTTACAGTATGAAGTGATTGACTGTCAGTCAGAGGTTTCTTGGTTTACCTGTGCCAGCTCAGAAACCTCTAACTCAACAGCTTTAGATAAGTTATCAGTTCTATCACTTGTTGGTTCCTTTATCAGGAACTTTGCCACATCCTCACCACTGTCAGTTTCTGTCAGGAAACACTACTTTTAACATCCTTAGAATGCTTAACTTTGAGATTGTTGAGTCAGGCTGGTCTCAGCATTCTACAACACCCAAAGCAGCATGAGCCCAAGTAGAGCTGTTATACCCCTACTTTGCAGAGCACCCTGCTATGATAACATATTTCACTATCCTATAGCAGTGGAAAGACAAAGGAGATCACTCATTGCCATTCTCTATCAATACTGAACCATTATAATTCTCACACTTCTGTCCCAAATGAATATTTAATCAGGTTTGTTTAAAAGAGTTCTCATTGGGGACCTATTCTAATTCAGACTGTGCAACGAATATCTATGTAAGAGTGACATTACCTAGACCTATAAATATGCGCTGATTGAATTTGTGAATCTTGCAAAAAAAGTACATGCCTAAAAGAGGGCTCTACCTAATCAAGTGGTTCAGTGTCATGGAGGTTAATTAGCAGTCAGAAACATTAGGTGCTGATGACCAGTATCCATCTACAACATATATCAGGGGGTCCTGCATTGGGCTAGCTCTATTATAGTCTTGTGTGGTGTTCTGAGGAGTGTTGAAGACAACTCTTTGAGCACATCTTTCAGACAGTTCCAAGGGTAGTCAGTTCACTTCAGACACCTCCATAATGTGAATAAAAGCACAGTAGGATGGGATAGGATGAGTCTGTTCTAAAACATGTTCCTGATTTGAATTCAAATGGTGCTAGGGTGTGAGGAATTGGATTTTTTTAATTACCCTAAAACATTGCTACTGTGCAAAGAAGCCTCCTGCCAGGAGACTGGAGACAAAGGCTGAGGGGAAGAGCCCATAACCCACAAACTGAAAAGTTTCTGGAAGCCCGGGGCGAGTCTCTAGGTGTGTGATGTTTATCTCCTGTGGGCCAGGCCATGTCGAAGGAGGCCCCCTGTGCACACATCCACCACCATCCCCAGCAGGCCTCACTTTTAGCAGGAGTGCCTCCAAAGCAAACTCACTCCACCGCAAGCCTGAAATGACTCAGTGAACATGAGCAGCACCAGCCTCTGCTAAACCAGTATATCTGAGCAAAAACAGTACCCCCACACACACACCAGGGTGGCCCCAGGAATGTTTCTGAGGGTATATAAACCCGTTCGACTTTATGTTTCATGGGCTTCTTTTCCCCCACCTCTCCTCAAAGGACCAAGACACCGGTGACAACATTCAAGTTCCTCGGAGACCTCTGGGTGGTGAATATTAGCTCCTACTTCTTCTCTCTCTTTTTTTTTCTCTCTCTTTTTTTCCCCTTCCTTCCTTCCTTCCTTCCTTCCTTCCTTCCTTCCTTCCTTCCTTCTGAATTCCTTCCGAATTCCTTTCTTCTTTTCTTTCTTTACTTTCTTTTCTTTCTTTTCTTTCTTTTCTTTCTTTTCTTTCTTTTCTTTCTTTTCTTTCTTTTCTTTCTTTTCTTTCTTTTTTCTTTTCTTTCTTTTCTTTCTTTTCTTTCTTTTTTCTTTTCTATCTTTTCTTTCTTTCTTTCTTTTTTCCCTTTCACACTTTTTTGGGTGGTATTTTTGTGTTTTTATATTGCCATATTATTGCCATAAATAATAACAACCAGAACAGCTATATATCTGTTTTCCTTTGCAACCAAATTGTTCTGAAACAAGCCATAAATGTATACCTATATCTGTATCAACTACATACCTATATCTATATCATCTATATCTATATCTATCTACCTGTATCTATATATCAATATTTATATCTATATCCATATCTATATCACCTATATCTATATATATATCTGTAAACACCAATCATCTAGTATTGATTTACTTTAATTCACTTAAAGGGATTTATTAACAAGAAACAAAAGTTACTTCTGCCTTGTAGGGTGGCGCGTGACACAGGGAAACACTCAATGATGGTGGTTCTGTGCATCCCCAGAACTGCACAGCAGAAACAAACATGAGGGGCAGTTGACATTACACACCAAGTCATTTCACCTCTGGGTTCCTCTGAAAAGGGGTGATTCTATTCTTGAGACTGTCACTGAGCATAGGTCAGCATCTCAGATGGCATCTAGCAATTGTCCATGTACAGTGTGAACTTGCTGTTTATAGTAAAAGAAGACAATCATCTGGTGAGGAGAGGGGTTCATTTGGCATCAATAAATTGTTGTGCTCTGGATTACATTACTGCTCTGAAGCAGAGAAACCAAATGTTCCAGGTATGTATACATCTTTGGACCAAGAAAGTTTGATTCAAGTTTCTCTGCAGCACTGAGGAAGTCACTTATTTTCCTTGTGCTACATTTCATTACTTATAAAATGAATAAAATACTGTCTGAGCGCAGTAGTTGAACAGATAAAAAAAGGCTGTGAAATACTTCTATTCTACTCCAATGGCCTTGTACAAGAGTTATAGATGTGAAGCAGTGAATGAAAACACAATAGTGAACTCAATGTGTGGTAAATACAATACAGGAAGGAAATCAGAACAAAAACCCAGAATGATTCTTGGATCTGCCTGACAGTTTCTAAATTTTCTGACTAGGACTCTCTTATTTCTACCCCACTACTGTTAGAAAGAACTAGAAAAACAACTTGCAACACTGAAAAAGGGTATTTTATCTCTTTCCTAGGCCAACAAGACTTAGTCCTTCAACTAGAAATTTACTGGACAAGTAGTGAAATCCACTGTTTTCAGAATGCTGTCAGGATAAATAAAGAGAAAGACTGCAGAAAATGTTTTCTTTTTAATCTCTTCCATTGCCACTACTCCCAGCTCTTGACTGTCACAAGAATGGGTAGAAAAAAGTGTGAGCAAGAAGTGTGATTATATGGATTGTAACTGGATTATATCCTTTTAAATATCAATACATCATATATGCTCACCCACTGTATAAAGCTTGCCAGCCAGCTGCCAAGTTGTTTAAAGTCCTGCTAACAACCCATCAATTAGCAAGTGGAATTGCTGCCTTCTGGTATAGAATATTTTGTTTCACTCCCACCTGAATTCAGTGCACATCTAATCATTTCAGCCTAGCTGTAATGCTAGATGGCAAAGTAATATCCAGCATATTGATTTAATTTAATACATCAGTTTCAATAAGTCATATGTTCAATAAGTTCAAGTCAACCCATACTGTCACATTTGAGGATCCAGATCTCTCTTGCATAAACCCATAGAAGTTCTTTCCATTGAATACTTTAAGGAAAGGGGTTCTCTATTCTGTCTAGGCAGCTTGCAGGGGTGACCAGAGGGGAGACACAGAATAATACTAAGTGACAATATCAGAGATAATGACCTATAAGAGAGAAAGGAACTTTTCAGAGATTTCTAGTTGCATTTACATTATCTGTGTCACTTATGCTCTGGGATGCAGTTAAACCCTTCATTGTCAGTAAAGGTGAACAAGAAAGACTTAGTGTTTGCCATAGTTTTGGATAAAAATCGCTTGAGAGGAATCACATGACCAGCTAAATCTCTGCAGTCTATTAATGCTGGGAATACCACTGTGAATGGACCTGGAGCTCTGTGGGGTGCAGGGCTCATGAAAAGCTGGTTATAACCTTCCTCCATATTAACATTATAGGACTCTGTGCATATGGCAGGTATAATCTCTTGTCACATCTTTCAAAGAAAGCAAGTATGAGCATATGCTCTCGACTTTCTTTTTGAAGAAATGAATAGAACAGAGCCTGCTTCTCCCCATTTTGTAAAGGCCTTTATGGAAACTGTGATAAAAATGTTTTACAGGAAGAGAGGTAGAATAAAGAGCAAATGCTTTATAGAACTAGCAATAGTTACTCTCATGCAGATAGCCAGGAGAAAATGATATACTGAATGGTGAAAGAGAAAAGTAAAAGAACAGACACACTGAAAGCCTAAAGAACTGAGATGCAAGTGTTCTCCTTTAGCCCAAAGTGAACACAGCAAAGAGCTGTACTGTGCTGAGCAGAGGGAGGGTTGGGTTGCAGGGTAAAGTGAAAAAGGAGGGTTAAGGGGTGAAACACAAAGAGAGGAAGTAACTCAGTAGGAGGACGATTTCTGGAGCAAGGGGCAATGTAAGTAAAAGATGTCCTCCACCTGCAGAGTTTCCAGAGAAAAGGCAAGATTGGAAGTGCATGCTGAGAGTTTGTTCTGTGCAAGAGCTAAATTCTGATTTCATTCTTTCTAAGTGTAGATCTCTTAAATCTGATTCTCATTTCTCCTGATTATCACAGGGGTATAATTTCTTGAATTTCTGGTCTAAGCATCCAGGTGCTTCTTGTTGCAATTTAGGATATTTACTGGCTGTGTCTAACTTGAAATTCAAAATGTTTTTACTGTACATAGGTATCAGTGCCCATTTTTACATTGTGAGTGTATGGATTTCAGGTTTTTAGTGCCAGTACTTGGCATTATTATTTAGAAGCTCTGCTGAAAGTAAGCTCTCTTTGTAAACAATATAAGCAGCCATACCATGCCAAAATACTCATAGGGAAAAAGAAAAACCCAAGACTTAAGGAAGTATCTCCATTTTACAGAAAATACATTCGAAGTAAATTTAATAACTTGAATACAATATTTATTTTGAGGTTACTAAATATATATAGCCTTTCCATGTTTGTTTACAGGACAAATCTAACACCAGAGAATTGATCTCCCTACTAGTGATTAGGCTCAGTCATTTTGTCTTTCTGTTTGTTATGCAAGTTACAAAGCACCTTGTTAATTATCAGTTTGTCAGACCAGCTGAGTGGCTTTTTCTACAAGAGCTACTTCAAGTGGCTCCTAAGAACTGATAAGCTATTCCTGTGAGATGTTCGCCCAGAATAGCTAAGGCTTCTGGGTATTGTGTATAAGATTACTGCCATCTTTAAGATATTTCAAAAACTTCAAAAGCATGTATGAGTGCAGATTTTGTGGCTATATCAAAACTTGCTTTCAGCTGGCTAGCTTTGAAAACCCGAACAGACTGTGCTGCGCTCAGATCAATTTAACCACCTGAATATTGTCCCAGGAATTTAGGTGCCTGGATTGACCTTTATAGCAGCAACATTTGAGTTCACTGTCTTAAATCTGGATGGTGTTCGTCCAGTAAGCTGCTTATTCCATTGCAGTGTAACTTTAGGATCAAAGTGTAGAAAGCAACAAAGAGGAGACTGCATGCAATGCAAGAAGCAAGAACAGATCTTGATCTGGAGAGTCTTCAAAAGACCCTTTCAAATTTCAAAAGATGTTTTTTTGTCCAAAAATAGTTCAGTTCTCAAAATGCTTTATTTGCAGTATGTTTATGTACTTATACTGATTTTAAGAAACATTTGAGCCAAGATTTTAATGGCTTTTCAGGAATAGATTGGTAGTTTCTTGAAAGTTAATGTTATATACTTCTACCTGGCTTGTTAGCTGTGGAGACATCTCC
>WBMV01001252.1:0-21734 GCA_013396655.1 Campylorhamphus procurvoides | reverse complement strand
CCCCCCCCCCCCATTTTTGGGCAAGGATCAGTTTCAAGAGATTATTTAATAGCTAAAAGAATCACATAATTTTCATTGGATATAATCATTCTCCTTCTAGTTATGAAAGATGATTGCTGGTGTATATCCACCTAGATTCTCATATGGTCCCACTGGGTTATTTCATTTATTTCTGTGTAAAAATAGAAACCATTAACAACTTTCACTTTCTTTCTGCTTTCTTACCCTGCAGCAATAATTAGTTATGTTCTTTAGGAGTGGGTGAGAGACAGAGAGGTAAAAGAAATAAAGCAGAAGCTTTTATTTCATAAAGAGCTTCAATATTTTTTTTTTTAAACTTGGTTTCATTGTAATTCCAAGTGAAGAAGAGAGATGTTTACACTCTCCCTGAAAAGGCTTGAGACCTCAGTTCTTGTGGTTCCTATACAGAGATTGCTGAATTCCCTGGGTGTTTGCTGTTCTCCTGGGGAACAGCTCTGCTTCTGAAAATTCAGCAGCCCAGGCTAACAACAACTAAGATTATAAGACTTTTTTGTCTTTGTAGGAAAACCTAAACTGAAGATACCAGATCCAAATATAAATCTGGGACCTGTGGTTATTTTTCTTTCTTCAGATATTTTAAATCAGTCTTTATGAAAATTCTCACACCCTGTAATTTCCCCTATATTTTCAGGCAAGAATATATTAGCTTCAGCAGAATAAAGGTGTTGTACTAAACCATGACTGAAGAGAGAGGAGCAATCTTGGATTTTAGTAGGAGTCAGTATCATGAAAAGTTCTGAGTAACAGTGAATAAAATACTATAAAATGCAGAAGTGGCCAAGAGCAAAATATAGCAACAAGAAATAACAAGGAGACATGGATTCAGTGGATCTGATAACTTGTTCTGAGTCTGAGATAAGATCAAATTCTGTATGAGCATAAACTTCAAACTATCATAAAATAAAACATGTGTATATATATATACATGTGGAAAAAAAACCCTAGAAAAAATTGGTTTGAAATGAGAATATATTAAAATATTAAATAATTTTTGCTTATATGCATTTCAGAAGTCACATTTTTTTTTGTAATTTTTAAGAGTTTTTGTTGAGAGAGTGAAGATGTATATATTCATGTTGATTGAGAGAAAGTTATTTCAATGCAAATGCATAAGCTCTATTTTATTTACTGTTATGGGAAGGCAGTGGGCTGAGAGAGTTGGGCCTCTTTAGTTTTGAGGAGGGATCTTATCAATGCATACAAATATCTTAAGGGTGGGTGTCAAGAGCACAGAGCCAGGCTCTTTTCAGTGGTGCCCAGAGACAGGACAAGAGGCAATGGGCACCATTTGAAACACAGGAAGTTCCATCTGAATAGGAAAAAAACTACTGTGAGGGGAACAGAGCACTGGAACCAGGCTGCCCAGAGAGTTTGCAAAGACTCCTTCTCTGGTCATATTCAAAACCTGCCTGGACATGATCCTGGACAAACTGTTCTAGGTGAACATGCTTGAGGGAAGTGGGAGATTATATGATCTCCAGAGGTCCCTTCCAACTCCAATGATTTTGTGAAGGTAAAGGGATAGAGGAAAAAGGGAAGAGCATTTCAAGGATTTCTTGCACATTGATAAAGACCTATTTAAACTATGACGATAGCATTTCACCCCCAGTATCAATGAACTTGCTTTGATGGATTCTATTCTGTGACAGACCTTTTGGTTCACTATGATATATGGATTTATATCCTCCTTCAAATGTGCCCTTTTATCCTTTGCTATTATTTATTTATCACAGCAGTAACTGTTTTGTTTTTAATAAAATTCTGCTTCCTCAAAAGTGAGACTGATGAAATTATTTACTGTACATTGTGTACCTTTGTAATCCTTGTTTACTCTTTCTCAAATCATTTATAAACTGATTTCTGTCAGATGACTAACCTTTTGCAGATGCTGAGAGCTATCCAGATGAATTATCTCACTGACTTTAGTGGTCCTTCCCGCATACGGGAGTGTTCCCAAATGTGAACAGGGCATATACAAACTGACCTTGTGACTGTATTTATTTGTCAGTTTGCATAAAAGTAGTTTCTGTATATACTTTTGCAAAACTGTCCCTTTTACTATTTGCCATCTGTGATATACTGTCATCATAATGACTGCATTTTAAATAGCAAATGCATTATAGGTTTTAAAATGTGCATGAACCTTTGTTTCTCTGAGATAGCAAGGGGAAACAAAATGAAATCTTTGTTGTAAGGCATATATTTTGCATGGAAAAGAAATATTAATGTTTTTCTGCCTTCTCTGCCATGAGGTCATGGGCAAACATGATGATGTGGGTCACATCTTCCATTTTGCTATTATAAAACTGTAAAATCTTGGCCAGCTCTAATGAGAAATTCAAACTGGAAATTTGTAACCAAAGTTGGATCCCCATGCTCCATACTACAACTTTCCCCTTTTCTCTAGGTTATCTTTAAAAGAATTGGGATTTTTCAGTCTTAAAAAGAGAAGGCTTTGGCCCTCCAGTACCTGAAAGGATACAAGAAAGATGGAGAGAGACTGTTCGCAAGACCATATAGCGACAGGACAAGGCAAATGATTTTAAACTGAAAGGCAGTACATTTAGACAGCACCTATTAGGGAAAAATTCTTTACTGTGAGGGTGGTGAGTCATGGCACCAAGTTGCCCAGACAATTTGTTGGTGCCCCATCCCTCGAAGTGTTCAAAACCAGGTCAGGTGAGGCTCTGAGCAACCTGGTCAAGTAAAAGGTGTGCCTGTCCATAACAGGGGAATTGGAACTAGATGATCTTTAAGGTCCTTTTCAACCCAAGCCATTCTGTGATTCTATGGTCCCATGATATATGTTAAAGTTCATATCTTAGTTAAAAACATGCAAACTCCCATGACAATGCTGCATGTAGTTTAATCTTCCACTTTGATGCACTGTCCATCTTTATCTCATCAGAAAAAGTATTATACCAGAACTGTTTATCAGAACGGCTGCAACTGAGTATTTTGGAATTTAGGTTATTCTTCAAAGAACAAATTGCTTTTTACTGCTATTACAAATTATACCTGTAATTTTAAAATATGCATCACTCTAGCTTCCTTATTTACTTTAGAGTTTTGTATTTTGATACAGCATGAGAGTGGGATAATATCTGAATCAGGTATAAAGTAAAAAAAAAAAAAATGGGTCTTCAGAATTTCCTTCACTGAAAACTGGGATTTTTCCCCCCAGTCTTGGCATCTTCTCTTGAAGTTAGACAAGAGGAGACTAAATCCAAGCTAAGAAGTAAAATACAAATCTATAAGACATGTTCATACACTTTTTAAAAACCTCTCCCCACCCCAGAAACTGATTCCTGTTAAACACCCTAAATAATGAAAGCATATTGGTATTTTTTAATCCTAAAGCAAACCATATTAAAGGAAAGATTTAGGTCGAACTAGTAGACTGGTCAAAAAGCCTAAGCTTGTATACAGTGTGTGGTACTGTCTCAGCATAACTAGAGAGAATCATAGAATAATACAATCACATAGAGTACTTCAGAAATCAGCAGTACTGCTTGTATTGAACACTAATCATAACTTCTCTTTAGCCTCTTCAAATCTAACAGTTAAGCACATGGAAAAATGTCTCAATGATCTGAATAAGAGCCTTTCTTTCTGTTTGGGTTAATTTCTCGAGATGAGCAGCAGATAGCATCGTTACTGAAAATGATGGACTTTTTTAATGCATGGTTATTTCCTAACATCAAAAATCTTATGTGGAGTGCATGCCATTCTATCTGGGATTTTTTTCCCCTTTCCTTATGACCAAAAAAAAAAAAGAAAAGAAAAGAAAGCTTAACATAATCCTTTTTTAAAAAAATAATGTTTCTGTTTAAGGAAAGGAGCGGTTTTTGAAAGCTTTTCATTAAAGCATTATGCGGTACTGCATCAGTCAATCACATTGGAAAAATGAGATGTGACCGTCTCTGTGCTCCAGTAGGTCCTTCAGCCATATCCCCTCAGGTGCAGGGAGTGCAGCCAATTGTGCATGGCCTTGAGTGTCGGCACGACTATGATTAAAACATGATCTAAATTGATGAGGTTGTTTTCTAATGGTAGGAAGAAAAGATATAAATGCCATGAAACTGTATGATGCCTCTGCTTCAAAGGGTCCAAGACTGGGAAAAAAACCAAAACCTAGTTCCATAAAAGAGTTCCTCTGAATTAGCAATAATTGCAACATGCATAATTACAATGATGATTCACTTGGATGAGTGACTGCTGCATGGCCAGGTTCTCTATAGCTTAATGGAGTGGCAGAGCAACTGGGCTGTGGCTGCTGGATGCATTTGCCAGTCTTTGTAGGTCAGGAAAGTATAAATAAAAGACATAAAAAGGATGTTACTGACAGAAAAGAAACTACAATGAAATCACAATTTCTATTTTTTAATTCTTGTACAAGAGAGGAAAGATGTTAAGCAATTTCCATAGATAAGCACAGTAACATTCTTAGATCTTCATATTATGTTTCATTTTTTATGTAAAACAGTCTTGAATTAATTCAAAGTACTCTGTGTGTGCTTTATCTGTTAGGAAAAGTTGGAACTATTTATCCATTTTGTTCAACTAGTTTTCTATCTTAAAGTTCTGTTATATATCTCTTTGTAGCTTTATTTTTAATGTATCTTTGATGGAGGCTGAAGCTGGGAGAAATTTAATTATCTGTCTTTCTTTCCTAACTTCTAATAATAAAATAAACTTAGTGATTAAGGCCACAGAAAAGTTACTGAAATTAATACTCTACTTCATCCTATTTAAATGGAAGAAAACATGCTTTGTGCAATTCTCATCAATGCAATGCCTGAACAGTCCTACATTTCTGGCTTCATTCTGTATCTGGTATAATTAGGAAACAAAAGAGAAAGATAACAGAATATACAGAATCTACAACACACATGGCATCATCAGATGGCAATTGGGCATGCTGGTGGTGGTCCTGAAGAGCCTCTTCTCAGAGTAGAATTTACACCCCAGGGTTGGATGCCTGAGTTCATCATGTAACACCTGCAGCAGCTTATAGGTGAACAGAGGGAGAAGGGTATTTATTGCCTCAGGTACAAGTGCAAAGGCTTTCCCTGGTATCTCAGTTTCTCCGGAGCTTTGAATATTAATTCTGAATCTCTAAGAGACATCTTTTTCCATGGCTTTGTATCCCTTCAGAGAATGTCTGCTTGTATTTTCTTTTACATGAGAATAGAAGTAATTTTTAATACTAATGTATGGCTGGCAAAATATCTCAGGAGGATGGCTGTGTTGTTCCTCTGGTTGAAACTTTGCCACTTGGTAGAAAGGTGTTCAGAGAATATTGGACTGAGAACAGGATATGGAGAAAGAAACATGAATTTGTAAATAGTATCAAAGTAATTCAGTTGGAGTCCAAGTTCTAATTTCTATTCTAAAATATGCAGAGAAATAAAAATGTATGTAGCAGCACGTACATTTGTTTGCGAAGAACTAGAAGGGGAATGTCTTTGTGAATTTGCAGTTGTTTCCCATCACATCCCATGCATGTCAGTGACATAAATTCTTTTGATAGGTGTATATGAGCCACTGCAGCAATGAAATTTATACAGAAAGAGCAAAACAATGCCATTAAGTAAGAGTTTCTTATATCATAATGGAAGGCTACATTAACTCAGCTGAGCCACTAACCTTTGAGGAGAAACAGGAATGTACTGTTTCTCTCCTGGAGAGAATACTGTAATCCACACCATCATTTTTCAGTCTGTAATTGGTCTTTGTGTTTCTGAACAATGTATCAGTGATTGCTACAGATATAGAATGCAGTCACAGGAAGATAAGACAAAAACATTCTAAGTTTCCTAATCTTCCTCTATTTTCTTCCTGCAAAGTATCAGAAAAGTGGAGTCCTAAAGAAATTAAATAAAAACTCTCAAATAAAGTCAACCTCTAAATTTACTTTACATTTTCTAGCACTAATGTTTCTAAAGCTCTCCCCAGTAACTGCTACAATAGCATGGATTTACTATTAATATGAGAAATATCATATAATGTTGGTTACAAACTTTGTAACAAACCCTGTTTCTTTGTAGTATACTTATTCACAGATGTTCTTGTCTCCAGTAAGGCTTTATTAACATAGTTCAAGGAGTACATTAAATACTTTTTATCTCAAAACATTAAAAGCATTCTTCCTATATAAAAAACAGCTGGTTAAATTATTATTAATAAAAAGCCACTATTTTCTACTATAAATTCAATTTTCATTTGATAAACAAAAGAAGTCCAAATTACATCACCTATTGGGTAGTTTTAAATTCCACATCACATCATTATCTAGTAAAGGTACACCAAATAGCCCAAAACTTTGGCAAGATTTCTGCAGCTATTATCTAAGAATCAGATTTATCAGGCCACTTCTTTGATGAATCATTGTAAAAGATCTCTGGCATGCAACATACGTCCTAGCTATATCCGAATTATAGTTTTGTTTTACAAACAATAGACTTAAAAGATTCAGCATATTACCTTGCAGATTTTATTAATGACACATTTACTCTGGATTTAACCTAAATAAACACCTTTTTAACAGCAAAGTTAATGGTAGCTGGTAATGTTGTAGTAAGAAGGAGGACTTTTAATAAACTCAAACTTACATTCACTGACATGTTGACAAAACAGATTTCAACCTCTGGGACGTACTATGTAATCCAGAATCTAAAAAGGTTGCGTATAAAACCTATAGTGACATTCTGAACTCTGGTTTTGGGTTTTGTGGCCTGGGTTTTGGTTTTCTGAGTTTTCATTAAGCACAATTGAGACTATATATTAACCTGTTACATCAAAGAGCAATCATTTTACATAAAAGTGATTGAAAACATCTCTTACTGGGTGTCAAGAAGTCTATGTGCAATAAAACTTATTTCAGACAGAGAGGAACCAAGAAGAAAAGCTATCTTTTAATCAGTACTACAAATCAGCTAATTAAAAAGTATGCCAAGAATGCCTGTAGTGATTTACAGTCAACTCATGTCTCCAAAAACCCTTTTCTGAGACAGATAATTACTGCAAGAGTTGATGAAGGCCAGAAGACTTCATACAGTTCATGACATCATTTTGAATTTTCTTTAAAGCAATTATGTCACGTCATATACAAGGGAATTTTATTGTCCTATGAATTACTTAGGCTTTAAGGAGACTCTGAGCCTAAGAAAATAAAACTTTAGTATTTTAAATTAAATTCTAAGCCTTCAAGGCTTGGTGGGCAGAAATTCTGAATGTATTTCAGAGAATTTGGAAAGGAGATTCTAGCTATTCAAACAAAGTTTTTAATAACTTTAAAAGACATTCTTAATTTTTTTTGCCACATAAGCTTCTAGATGCATTTTTAAGACCCATGGTCTAAATCTTCTACTCTACTGGTTTTGCTCTTTTCAAAAAGATAAATAGGACAATTGTCAAAAAAGTTTTTGTGCTGCAAATCACAGTTTACGCCTTTCTATAACTACACAAATAATGATAGATAACCTGCTTTTTTTTCCCATTATTTTACATATTTTCAATGAGTATTTTAATCATACTTTTTTGTATTGAGTATTTTAATCATAGCTTTTTGTTCCACAGAACAATCAAAACTATACTTAATTAAGAAATAAAACTATAAATTTAAACTATACTTAATTAAGAAATAAAATGTCTATGAAAAGATGCCTGCCACAATCACATGAAAGCTTTTAAATAAGACTAGTTCTTCCAAAGGTTCTCTTACTGTTCTTCTTCAGTTAAAATATTTTTAAGTGGCCTCTGTGTTGTACTTTTGTAGTAGAACCCTTTATTTTCTGTATTTGTGAACACCCATGTAAACTGAAGTGTAGATACAGGAATCAAGAATTAGCACAGTTGATGGGAGCACGCTCTCCCCCTCCCTGTCCCCCTCCACGTGGCCGGGTGGCAGGCCACAGGGTCCTCCCCAGGTCCCAGTAAGGAGGACTCACACACTCCAGGAACAGGAAGCAGAAAGAGAGATTTATTCACCTGGTCAGGCCCTTTATAGGGCTCATGGCCAGGGTAAAGGGGAGGGATACAAGGGAAACCAATCAGAACACAGCCAGAAGGAGGCTTGAATACTAATTAGGAAGGTGAGAGGTGTCTTTGCCAGGGCCTGGGGGAAAAGGAGATGGGTTTCTAAGGACCTGGGAGAAGGGAAAGGTGGCTTTCCAAAAGCCTGAGGAAAAAGGTAAACACAGCAATAAACCTTATAATACAGTACAGTAAAAAACTCAGGTTTAGTCTACTGCCACAAAGAATGTCATAAACTGATGTTGTACACAGGGGTGCATATCATAATATGAATCTCAATCCCTGTGGTTTAGACTTTGATTTTGTGAGAATGCACATGTATTCTCCAAGTTTCAGCATCACCTGATGTGAGAACTGTAAATGCATCACAGCATTTGCCCTCTGATCACACATCACACCACATCATAATGATGTAGTTTGCTGAGCAACATGGTTTATTGAAAGATGTCCCTGCCCATGGCAGCTGGATTGGACCTAGATAACCTGTAAGGTCCTTTCCAACCCAAGCCCTTCTATGATTCTTGTCACATAACCAATTAATGCAGGTGTAATGCAGATGTTAGTGAAAGACACTTGTAAAAAGTAATCATTTGGCTTTGTAACACTTCAAAACAGTACTGTAAAAACTGAAATTTAAGAATACAGGCAACATTGCAAAGACCTATTTAAGGCTTTACTATTGGGATGTATACTCTGTAGCATTTCAAGTATCCCATAACAGTGAATCATACCCAATTCAAGGACTCATTATTTGTTTTCTCCTTTGCCAATTGCAGCCTACAGCTTCAACAGCTCTTTAAAAGCAGCAACAGTCAGTGAATTTTGATCCCTGCAACAAAAGGCTGTTCCCCTTTATATAAATTCATACAAATTAGTACAGGAAATCAAGGTCAATCTATCATCAGTAATCAAATGAATCACGCATTTATTAAAATTTTAAGGTACAGATCTTTTTGCCCTCATTCTGTGTTTGTGCTGAGCTACAATTTCAGAGGCAGCTCTCACAGACTTGTAGAAGGAAATAACATCCCTTTTCTCTGTCTCTTTCCTGTGTGAGTACTCAGCTGTCATGCTTTCAGAAAATATCTAGAAATATGAAGTGCAGAGTTCTGCATTTACATTCTTTGTGTGAAGTTCCTAATAAATCACATTTTTATTTAATCTTGGTAATCTGTAAACATTTTGCAGCATTATTCATTTTAGAGAGCTGCAGAATCAAAAGAATTATAACTTTGTTTATGACCCTATGCTATTTATATTTGCCAGACCTTAAAGGAAAATATGTCCAAAATCACCTTCTTCTGCTACAATCTGCAAACTCAGCAGAATTTTACTAGAAGCTGAGTATGCTCAACAAAAGAAGAAAGCACTCAATATACTTCAAAATCAGACTCTGGATATGTATGCTTAAATCCTTAATGCACTTCTGTGAAAATCAGTGTTTTTCTCTTTCATTTTCAAAGGATTCTTTACCATTCACCAGCGCTAAATTATGCACTAGCAATTTCAGCCTAATCAAAAGGATTCTGAAGAGCGAAAAGAACTTCCTTCTAAAATGTAGTTGTCACCCACAATGGGGCACTCAGACTGCAAAAGTTAGATTGCAGCACCTCAGTATGGTCACCTATTCTTTTGCAAGAGTACATCAGAGAAGAAACAATGGGGCTAGTAAATCTGAATGAATAGGTTTAACAATCTGAAGTGTGATAGAGTTCGTATGTAAAGTTAAGGCTCCAGTTTACAGAAAATGCAATTGGTTGCAAAATTCACATCTGACTTCACAGCACCAAGCCTGCATTTGGACAATGCTCTCAGGTTCATGGTGTGATTCTTGGGGTGTCCTGATCCAGGCCCAGGAGTTGGAATGGATGATCCTGATGAGTCCATTCCAACTCGGCATATTCTATCATTCTACAACTTTAAGTGGCAATTTTCAGAGACATTTAGATTCTTCCAAAGTTCAATCTTGGTATCAGGCTAATAATATTACAAGGATTACAAGCTGTTGTATGGACATTACTTACTTCCTAGCATAAAGGAAACTTCTTTAAAGGACATACCAAAAATCAGTCAGAACTCCCCACTCCACCACTATCATAAATATAATACCTATTTAAAAATTTTTGAAGAGAAACTTAAGTATAATAGGAAACAATCAGAGTACTTTAAAGTTATTGCTAGTGTCTGCCTATATTAACATAATTTTGCAAACATTACTGCAGTTGAAAGATTTGTATGATGCTAAATATTTTCGCATCCTACAGAATTCCATTTAATGGGGAGTAAGATGTAAGACAACTGATGTCTGTGTACATACCACTGTATTTAGGCAGTAATGACCTCTTTTGCTTCTGTTTATCCTGGTGGCATTCAGGCAGTTATACTATTATTAGTTCTAGATGCATTTGGTGTTGGCCACTTTCAGATTGGGAATTCTGTATTCAAAAGTAAAAAAGGGAAAAAGAGAAAGCTCTGTAAAATTCTTTTTTTTTTCAAATAATATGTTTTTTTTCAAAAATGTTTGTCATCCTCAGAAATTAATATATAGTATTTTTACTTCAAGAAGAAAAATAAACATTGTGTGACCCCAGCTTGCTTTGAACTGTTTAAGCTAACATTTCCTCTATTTTACAGATTTAATATTCCCCTTTTTAATCCCAAATTTCAGATACTGCCATAACTAAGAGATTTTCTTGAGTTATCACATATGTGTTCCAAAAAAGGTTAATTTAAATAGGCAAAAAATGTTAAAATACTTCAGAAAAGAAAAAAAAAATCCTCTCTTCTGATAGTCTAATTTAGGAAGGGTTATATTCTTGGGCTGCAGCTTCAGGCATGTGATGTGTCTCTTGCAGGCTAAGAGCTGGACTTGATGATCTTTGTGGGTCCCTTCAAACTCAGCATATTCTGTGATTATATGACCTCATATTAATTATGTCAGTGACCTTTCTTATTTTGAGCCAGTTATTTTTTTCTCAAGTGTTTCAGAGACCACAGGATCCTGAGGAGCTTTAGAGCATACTTTTACTATCTGTACATCTGTTAAAACTGAAAGTTATCATAGATTTTCAATGGGGTTTCATTTAGGGAGAGATTCTGAGCAAACTGTAATTCCAGCTTTATATTTCCTCTCTTTATCAATTCGAAAGTGACCAATGTCACCAATATGTGGTGTGAAACATGTACAGTGCAAACAAGAGTGCAGTAAATGAAAATGTGAATTTCTGCATTTGTGATATTGAGCTGGTCAATATCATGCAAAATAGGCTTTTCTTGTCTCATTTCCCAGGTAACAAATGATGGGAAGAAACATTCTCATGTTGCAACAGGGGAGATTTAAGTTGGATATTAAAAAAATATTTCTTCACTGAAACATTTTTCAAGCTTTGGAACAGGCTGCTCAGGACAATGAGTCAGCATCTCTGGAGGTATTTAAGAGATGTATAGATGGGACACTTGGAGACATGGTGTAGTAGCGGACTTGGCAGTGCTGTCTAATGGTTGGACTCAGTGACCTTAAAGGTCCTTTCCAACCCAAACAATTCTCTGATTCTATGATTCCATGACTTTCTTAAAAATAACACAGATGTGCATAAGAACAAATTGTTGGTTCATTGAGAATGGTGAATCCGATATGTGTTTTTAAAATCTAAATTCTTGACACCAGTGTTAGTAAGTGAGGGCTTTACCTTGTGGCTGTTTTGTCTTGTTGGGTTTTTTTTGTTTGTTTGTTTGTTTGTTTGGATATTTTTAGCAACGGAACAGTACTGCCAACTCAGTGCAGTTAATACTGGAGATAGAACTGGTTCTGTTTGGAATTGATATTGTCTGATATTCTTCCCTGGGACTAAGACAGGTATTAAGTAAAATAAAAATTACATCAGCATCTATTACAACCAAACTGTGAATGATTTGTTGATAGAATTATGGAAGATGAATCCAACAGTCTGAAATAAAAACATTTCTGTTCTTATCTGTGGTTTCATGCTACCATTACATGTAGCTTCTAGAAGATTTTTAACTGCAACGTAGCACTTTTATGAAGCCAAGTGCAGAACAATTTATACATGATATATAGCTCATTTTTTTGTAAAGCATTTGTCAGATGACATGTCAATCACAGAATGCTAGTCAATGTTCAGAAAGAGGAACTCAATTTTCATATCTCAAAATACCACAAAGAAAGAACAAAGGGAGATGGATGGGGAAAAATAAAAGGATTGGAATCAAATTTTGCAATGAATTCTTTTTCTTTGCTTCATTTTCTGTCTCCTTTGTTTCTTCTTTTTTTCATGTTCCTTTCTTTGTCCCTTGATTTTTGCTTCATCTTACTGTTGTATTTTTTTATTAATAGCATATTATTATTGTGCCTAAATCTTTCCAAATTCTTTCTGGAGCTGTTTCTCCTAGCAAATAAAAGATAAAAGCTAGCTGCATTGCACATTTTTTTCTCTGATTTCTTTCATGTTTGGATGCCCTTTCAAAACTATTAATAATACTATACTAACATATCTATCTTTTCTAGTCTTTGTCTAATTTTAATCTCTTTTCTCTGACCTCAGATAACCAAAGTCCAAATTGATGTCTTGGCTTTTTAAAGACTGTATTTAGTTCCCTGGCTATGAATCCACTTTAAATCAAAACAGTGAGTTTTATAATATTGCTCTCATCTGCAAAGCTTTAAAAGACTTTGAAGACTTATTGTGGCAAAACATGACCCCATTGAGCACAGGTCCTCATCTGTTGCATGTTTAACAGAATTTTTTGGAAATGTCACATAGTACAAAATCATTATCACAAAAAACGTTGTTAATACTCAAACTAGTTAGGAGAAAAATGAGAGTCTCGGAAATTTCTGACTCCAACTTTGAAAGGAAGCAAGTTAGATATAAAATCATAGACACAAAATGATTAGCAAAAAACCAATAAATTTTAGAAAAGCTCTACACACAGTAGCTATGACCAAAGCTAGGTAAAGTGACAAGTGTATTTTTACAAGGAAACAAAACTTAGTGACAGAGGGGGTGATGGACTTTGACATAGTAGAATAATTTCTTATTAATATACAACTGCATGATGCATACAAACTTACAGAATATCTAAAGTGTTAAATTCAAAAGTCTTGGGCTCCCAGTTTTATCATGTGCCAAATTTCTAAAGTTTTAAAATGCAGTTTTGCTTAACATCAATATATAATCACCTTATGTATTGAGAAGGCAAAAATTCTTTTGAATGCATATAGAATATGCATATATATGCATATGAGATACATGGATTTAATATGCACTTATACCAGTTCATTCTGACATGAAGGGCTCTCAGGATTCTTGCCATTTTTACCTGTATTTGTGCCATAGCAAAATGCTGTACGCCAGGATGACCTATCTGTATAATCCAAGGTACTGTGACAGAAAGTTTTGGAATCTAATATCAAGCACAAATGAGTTTTTAATCAGCAAAATATAAAGTAATGCTCTGCTATCTTGATTGCTCAGGCCTAGATTCACATATCTGTTTGTGTCAGGAGGTACATTTGTTTTTCTCCTTTGTGCTTTTGTTTCCCAATTTCTACCCTACATCTCTGTCACTCCCACCTCTGTTATCTCTGAAAACTTTTCTGACATTTTTGACAGATGTCATTGTTAAATATGTCAGATTCAACACTTCCTTTAGCATTTCTGATGCTTCTTTTTATTTTTTTTTCAGACCCGGCCCAGTATTCCCTAAAATATTTTCTCATATGTATTAATTCCTTTCTGATGTTTTTCTTTTCTATATTCCTATTGTACATGAGTTTCTATGAGTTTCTAAAATAGGATTATATACCAGACCACAGTTACTCAGTCTCACTATATTACTACATTGGTCCAGATAAAACCCTGATCATTTTGCCATTTCTTTTAAATCAGAATTGTGTAACTTTTTAACACCCACTACTGCCTAACACCAATTGTTTTAATGACTGATGTATGTTACAGAATTCTACTGTGAATGCTCTTTCCCAATGCTTGGTTTATTTCTTCTGATGTGTGCCAGCTTCTGAGATCCCAAACCTACTCACTTACTGTAGCCTGCTGCAGCAGATGCTCCTAGTACTCCTCCACAAACTCTGAAAGCTCCACAGCAGTTACCAAAACACTTACTCATTACTGCTGCTTTGCTTTCTTTGGCCTGACTCTGCTGTAGTCCCTCTTACTGCAGCTGGCTTCCTTTCCCCTGCCACCCTTCCATGTTCTCTACTGGCAGTGCCTCTGTGCATTGTACTATCATCCTCAGTTAAAACTAGCAAAACCCTATTTTTCTAACATCCAAGTCTGGATGATTTTTTTTGTTTGTTCACCAATGCTACATTATGCATTAAATGACCTACTTGGTGTTAGCTGAGGTCTCTGTGTTAATGACAGCTGGAGAGAAACCTGGACCTTTATTTGCAGAAGGTGACAAATAACTAGTTTCCTGGGAACCTGCCTCCTGAAAAACTCTGTTATTCAAAGTAATATTCACAGTCTCTGCACAGTAAAGAAAACTGATCCATGAAACTAAAATCCTAGATTCTCTGTATAATAAATGGAGGTAGATGTCTCCTAATTGAGATAGTCTGAGGTGCCCTTTGGAGATGCTTACTTTTATTCTCTGGATATATAATGAGTCTAGGCAATTAACTGAGGATCCCAATTTAGGTGTCTAATGTAGGTATCGTGAAAAAAAATCTTCTCCTTGTTATAACAGAGCATTATACATTGCAATCTGTAGGTCTAATGAAAGCCTTTGGAAGAAGCCCCAGCTGGAAAGAAAAATAACATCTTTAAACAGCTTCAATTTTATATTAGCACAACTTTTTTTCTTTTTTAAAAATACATCACTCAGTGAATTTCCAGCTAATTTGGAATTCTGCAAAGTTGACTACCTATGAATCACTAGTATATACATATTCTATAAGACGCTATTTATGTCTCTACAAAAATTCATTTTTTGGAGGTAATTTTTTCTTTTTCTCTGATACTCTAAATGATTCCTATTTCCTTTTATGAGGGTCTTTATATTTGTATCTGGGGGCTAAATTATGTATAACATGTTTATTCTCTCTTCACCTGGATTTAGATATAAAAAACAGCAACCCAATCTTTTCCCATGAACAATGCCAATTATGGAACAATTCTATTACAATGCAGCATGAAGCACTATAAGCTTTTCTGTATCATTACTGTAATTCATGCATCTTCCAAGTTAAATACATGGAAAAGGCACAGACTGCAAAATTCACACAGGATTTTGCCAGTCTGTGGTGGAGAGGATACTGCAGGTCAATGATGCATTGGTACAAATAGCAGTCATTTAATACACTCACCACTTCTGCCATCATCTAACGACATCTAAGATGCATAATAAATGTAGCTTCTGTGTGGGCTTGATCACCATACCTGAAAGGCTGTAAATAGTTTTCTTTTAGCTTTTTTAAAATCAAGAACAAGAAGTAATGACAGATAATTTGGAGATGAGAAATAAATAGCAAAAATAGCCTAATATGAGAGCTGAATTAAGCTAATTTCCATTTCATAAGAATATTTATATTTTTATTAGTAGAATATGCTACTGAACACCAAGAAATCAAAACTGACCTGTAGATATATCTTGCTCTTCATATACATACATATCTATATATATAGGTATTATATATATTTGTTAAAAACCTTGCAATATTATACTGCCATAGTCAGCTTTCCCCACTGTCTATATTTAAGTCCAATAAGATACCTGGTTTGTTGAATTATTGCTCTTTCAATTCTGTTTTGGCTTTTTAAGCCACTTCTTAAACAGAGAAAAAGAATATGGGATTCTATTGTTTTGCTTTTACTCAGTGTTTTGCCTGTCATAGTAAGTAAATTTAATCTGCGTTATTAGTAACTCTCATCAACATACTCGGAGCAGAAGGCAAATACAGCAGGTGGTATAAAAAGAAGAGATGGCTGAAAGCAGAAAAGCAAAACAAATGATTGGTAGGAGCTGCTAATCTAGTTATGCATAAATTTAAGACAAATTAAAATGCATGAAAGCTTTCACTGAAGGTGAATACTTGACAGAAAAGGAGATAAAGTGACCAATTCCTGTTATAAGACCATTTGTCAGGAAACTCGTGCTAAAAAATCCTATATAATCTAATTGCTTTAATGCAACTTCTATAAACTTAATCTGCCAGACATTTTGAACCTTCTAGGTGATGACTCACCAGACAACAAACTTACGGCATGGAGAACAATATTTTGTTTATTACACTTAAAATAGGTGATCCTTTCAGTTTACTATATTTTTCAGTGGTCAGAGTTTAAATTTTTGAAATGTTTTTGCAAGTAATTAGCATCCACATGATATTTTTTGTGACAGTTAAAGGTGTTAGAGAAAACACTCTCAAAAGACATAAAAAGAGTGATAAAAGTCATGCTGCCTGACTATTTTGCATTTTGTAATCATCTGTTGGTCAGTGACATATCAAAAAATGGCTATGCAGACAATAAGGACATCAAATGAGACAAAGAACTCAGTTTCTTCAGGTTTTTTTCCATTTCTGATGATATGTGTGGGTTGAGAGAAAAGTGTCAAGCCCTTTGACAATTCTGCGGAGCCTGAAGAGCAGTCTGCCTGGAGTCTGGCACAGAATTTCACTTCTCCTAAATCTCACTTATTCCTCATGCTCTCTACTCAACTTTTGGCACTCAACAGAAATGCCTTCAAAATAATTGGTTATAGTGGGGGTTGAAGACAGCTTGACCTTAAGCCATTAGGTGGCTGCTGCTAAACAGTTCTTAAAATTTCTCTATTCTCAGTGGGACAATTATCTCCCTCTCATAAACTCTGGAATAACTTGGCCCAACTTTGTTTAAAAATCATACAAAACCAAAAAATTGTCTTGATTTGAAATTCTAAAGTATGTTAGTAGAAGCTGAAGAAACAATAATTTCTTTGCTCTTCTGCTCTCTCAGATGTATCTCTTACCTAACTAACACATAAATAAAGGTGTGTGATACCTGGATTGCCTACAGGGTGTTTTCTCTGTCCCACCCACATGATACTCACCCTCCTGGCTCACTTATTTTTTTACTGAAGTCTTTATATCCCTCTTGCTCACTTATTTCTGTATCAAGGCCCTCATAAATACAACACACAAAAATGAGAGAGAAAAACAGGTTTGGACAAGGAGGAATACCAGCCCTCTAAAACATATCAGGCTCCACAGAGATAAAATGTCTCCTATGAGGAAATTCCACCTTCAGAGATTTAGGGAACATTACAGACAAAACCCTATGCTTAACCTTTGTTTTCACCTGACTGATGTGACAAGGATGTTGAGTGACCCTTGGTAGGGCAGGGCAGTCAGGCTCATTTCATAAAATCTCCCGTTTTAAATTCCAGCTACATCAGGGCTCTGACAGCAGTCACCCAACCTGCCACTGGTGCCAGTGGAAGGCAGGGCAGCCACTAGCAGCATAGCGGAGATAATGCCAGGATCCTTTATTGCTGCTAAACTTCTAAGCAGAGGAGCTACAGAAGAACTCCACAGGAGCTCTGCAACATGCAGGGAAGTTAGTGTTCAGATGCAGCAGTGTAATTAAGCAACTGGGGCACAATGTTTCATGTTGTTTAGAACAAACTCCCAGACACAGTCAGTATTTGGTTATGATTTGCATAGAGGCTGCTTTTCCCTTTTGACTGTTCTATCGGACAGATGGTCTCAGAGCTCTTTCACCACTGCACAGAACTCTGTAGAGACCTCTTTTTTTTTGTTCCCGAATTGTGATGTCTAAATTACCCACAGTTTTGAATTTTCAATATTGCAATTAATAATTATGCTTAAGTAAGTTGAGTAGCTTTATTTGAGGACTGAAAAAGAAAAGCTTTCATCCTGCTAGACTTCTAAAATCAACTTATAGCTTACCTGTAACAATTTTAATTATGTTGAGCAGACATTTTCTTTCCTGCTTTTTTAGCACTTTTTTTTAAACTTTTTTTGCTGTACTTCTTACAAGAAAGTGCTTTTTACTTTACTGATGCAAATTATTGATGAATGCATAGGTGAATACGGGGATAGACAACAGTCACATGAAAAATGTGCCTCCAGTCCCAGCTGCATCTGAGGCATGAGTAAGAAAATCCTGTTCTTGTTAATATGTTCCTCCATCTTTTAAAGTCTAATTACTTTGGATCTAACTGGAGAAAAAAAATTAAAGACTCACTCTATGACCTTCCTAAAACTCTCAGTTCTCTTAGGGCTGTTATGCCTTGCAGCACAAATTTTATGGGATAATATAAATCTCTTTGTCTTAAAGAAAAACAAAAAGGAACTCTCCTTTCCTGCAATTTAAAGCTAGAGAACTTGATAGGAGAATAAAGGGAAATAAACTGTTCTTTTTCTTTTGTTTTCATTAATAAAAAATTACTTGTTTGTTGACCTATATATGTATCTATTTCCCTATGCAATCTGTTTTTAAATTATGATTCACAACCATAAATGGACATTAAAGAAAAATAAAAGACTTGGTTTTTTTAAACAGAATTAGCAGTTTTATAACTATTAGCTTATGCCTTAGCAAAAAATACCCCTGATAAAACAGAATCTAACCTTATAATTTAAAGTGCAAATTCTCCTTGTTGCTATAGAGAATAGCTCCTATGCAAACTCATCTGATAATAATTATACATGATAGTGTGTAATAGAATGGGAAGGATTCATATTCCTTTAAAGTAGCAGGTATGTCTCCTTCCTCTTACAGTGTCAAACCTAGGTGGAGATAGCGATCAAACATGATGTGACAATTTCCACAGTGTCTCCCTGTGGGAGCTATTAAAATTCAACTTATGGACAAAAAAACTCTAGAGTGCCTAGTCTGGTAAAAATATATGCTATAATCCAGGAGGTGAGATAATAAATCTTGCCAAAAAAATAGAAAATATATTTCATAAACAGGTTTGTAATTTTTTTTTTTTTTGTGGTCAACAGCTTTCTATTAGCTAGTTGAAAGTGATGGGTAAATCAGCTCTCCAGGGTCCCATGCTGGAGCATCTTCTTTGTTCCAGCATCTTATAGACATGTTCAGTTCTAAAATCTTCAAGTCCAATTTGTTTCCAGAAAACACAAGACAAAATGGTGGGAGAATGACAAAATGAAGAAGTGTGACATTGCCAATGACTCCTGGGACTAACTTGCTAGAACAATAAAAATTATTGCAATTCAGATTTCAGCCCCGTGCTAGTCAGCTGGGATCTTTATTACAAGGGTGTATCAACCTGTTTTGAATTTGTACAATAATAAAAGAATATTTTTAATGAACGATTTAGCAATAGTTATTGAGAGTTTACTTATTAATTCTTATTAATTTACTTTTATTAATTCTTATTAATTAGGGTAGAGTTACATCATATTCTATGAAGAACATTTCATTAGAATACAGTAAATGCATTAGAGCCATCAAGAGTTACCTACATCAAGCAACTAGAGGAGCTTGATGGGAAACAAAATATCTAGGTATTTGAGCAGATTTATGCATGATATTAGGCACTGTCCCAGGCTGAATAACAACTCTACCTTAGGGCTGGAGAAGAAGGTGTCCTCCTCTACCTACCCAGTCAGAGAAAGGGGCTTCAGGAAGTCAGAGACAAATTGAAGAGGTGAATGCTTGGCTGTATGGCTGATGCCATGCTCATTGGGTTTGATTTCCATGATTGTGGATTAACTTTTGAGAAGTCAGATCTCCTGGGAACTGATGGGATTCACATGATAAAGAAGAGCAAGAGATCTTTGCCGCAAAGCTGGTCAGCCTTATTAGGAGAGCTTTAAAGTAAACCTAAGGAGGAAAGGGAATGGAATTTTGAGTAACAGAAAAGCCAGGAGTTGCTGATATATTAGAAACCAATAGAGAAACACCTCTGGAATATCTCAAAGGAATTATGACCTTCCTAAAAGTTCCTCTAAAACTTTGACATGGTTGATAGACCAACTAAGGTGTCTATTCCAGTATGTGCAATATGGATTACAAAAAGAAGGAATTGGAACTACCATGCTTGCAAGCTCTGATACTGCTTTATTCACCCTAATCTCCTCTGGAAAAGAAGAGTAATCTGTAAACAGTCAAGGAAATTCTTGGAGTGTGTCTAGTATAACTTCTTAATCCAAGAGACAGAAAGCCTGTCCAGAAGAGAAGAGTTACTGAACCTCTTTTTTATCAACACTGTTGAAGATTAGAGAGGTCAGGAGTAGTGGTAGCCCAGGCTGCAGCTATCATTCGCTAGTGAGATTCACAATCCTGAGGTATATAGGCCAGGTGAAGAGTAAAGTCAAGACCCTGAATTTTAGGAAAAAAAAAAATAAATATATCATGGCCTTGTCATAGTTTCCTGAAATGAAAGCTGCCTATTAATTAATAGCATGGCACTTTTTAGCAAGAAGAGGTTCCAAGACCATCATATATTTGTTAGCAGATAAATAAAGTAATTCATTTTGAACGTTTACTTGTTAGCTTAGAGGAATATTTACATAAACATTAAAATGCAAAACTGTACTTGACACTTTGATTCACAACAAGGCACACTACTGTCATGAAACAAGTCTTTCTCGGCATTACATACAACAGCAAGTGTTCTTTTTTTCCAGTCTACTCCTTGCAGCAGGCTTTTCTGTGTGAAGAATACTGTGGTAATCCCTGTCATTGCAAAAATATTGAAAATACTGTTATACTCCTGACAAGTCTAGAAGAAGTGAAGGCTTCTGGCATTTTGCTGGTGCTTTCAAAACTAACTCCCACATAGATTTATATAAAAATATATTAACTACTATAAAAGAATGATTTCTCATAGGCATTCCCTAACAGTTGTGGCTAGTTTAGAAATACTGTCTCTGTTAAAGTAGCCTCTGAAGTTATTTGCCATGATCTTTTTATTTTCTCTAGTTCTGTTCAAATATGGAAAATGTTACTAGGTTTTTCAGTTTTAGAATAAATTTTAAATCTTCTTCTGCTAATATATTAAATTGCAAACTTTATATTAAAATTATTTCTGTCTTGTAAACCAATCATTCACATTATTTATACTTAAGATGTATAAATAAATCATCTTTTATCCCACTGTACAAGACATCTTTTTGGTCTTCTTTTGGTTTGTTAGATCACATATGACTTTTTCAGCAGCTCAACTTCTTTCATCTTTATTCCTTTTAGTGAAACCAGATGTTCACTCTAATCTCACCTGCAGGACTAATAAGGATTTTCTGTATTCTAGTACGAATTCTCAAACCATTCAAGATTGTGAAGTTTGTTTTGCATAAATCCACACAATTAACTTATCATTAACATATGTTAAGACACTATATTTTATAGAAGCAAGCATAATGCTACAGTAGTTCAATCCCTAAAACATGTACAAACAAGTGAGTTTACATATATCACAGGTTCATTTGCCAAACATGGATTTCCCCAAATCCTAGGTCAATTAACCTACAAAAAAGCAAAATATCACATGAGGCTGCCATTAGAGAGCAGAGCTTTATTTAGACAGGACAGGCTTTTACTTTGATTTAAAAAATGGAGTAAGTTAGGATTTATTGGAATAAAGTTAATTACATCTGTGAGTATAAATGTGCTATCTCCTGTCGGAGAACACTTGTCTCA
>WBMV01001248.1:34634-71558 GCA_013396655.1 Campylorhamphus procurvoides | reverse complement strand
TATAGGATCCAGAACCCTGCTATAGAGTCCACAGCCCTGTTATGGGGTCCAGAGCCCTACTGTAGGATCCAGAGCCCTGCTGTACATTCCAGAGCCCTGCTGTACGTTCCAGAGCCTTGCTGTAGGATCCAGAACCCTGCTATAGGATCCAGAGCCCTGGCCCTGGAAAAAGGCTATACTGCTCTCAAAAATGTACCAATAAAGACCAATAAAGGGAGTCTCTGCCTTGGTGGGTGCAAGAGAACAGGTAACCTTGGCTGAGCTGGGATTTCAGCACTGGATAAACATGGGAAGCAGCAGCAGATCCTAATCCCAGCCTGGCTGTGTTGGGAGTGGATGTGCTCAACTTCTGTGCACTGAAATGCATCTTCTCTCTGCTGCTAATTGGTTCCAGTTAGCTGGAAGAGTCTCTTCTGGAGCTGCAGTGAATACATTTATTTAAATTTCCCCCCAGAGCTCCTTCTCCTGTGCTCTGCAGACCTTGAGCTGTAGCAGATGCTGGGGGGACAGTGTGTGGGGAGTTTTTGGGCTTTATCACTCTAGCAAATGACAGCTTTGGGTTTGCTTTGTTTGGTTTGTTCAGCTGGAATTGGACACTGCTCACTAGGAACTCTGGCTTTGGGTTTAGCCTCACTGCTTTAAGCAGAGTTTATCTCCTACCCGTGGTTTCCTTTGGGAATATTTTATTGGGGGTGAATTCCCACAGGGTTTCCTCTGCTTGTGTTCTCACTGTCAGTGCTTTGGGGTCCTGGACCACTGTGGGGTTCTGTCCTGGCTCTGTCCCCATCGTGCAAACCCCTTCACTTCTGCTGGGTTTGCTCCTCAAGTCAGAGATCAGACCCACAGAGTGAAGTTTGTCATCCTTGGATGAATCCAACCAGCATCCTTTGGTCTCTGTCACAGGGAGGTCCAGGGGCAGGAAGGCTCTTCCAACACCTCCTACAGCCCCTGATGCAAAGTCAGAACAGTTTTGCTTTTCACCTAAATGGGCACGTGGTTTCCTATTAAGTTCTTCTATCTTTAGCTTGTCCCATTCCTGCATGTCTGTTTTGGTGAAACAAAGAAAAATTAGCATTGGGACAAAGGGATTTGGAAACAATCATTAGGCTTTCCAGGCACAGAACGGGTCTAACCTGTTTGACTTTGCTCAGCTTTGCCAAGCCTGAATCTTGCCTGTCTGCTGGAAGTGCTAACTCATGGTTGGCCTGGCTGTGTCCTTAGGGCTGATAAATGAGATTATTGCCACTTGGTTCTACAGCATTTAGCAAACAGCACTGATCCAAGAATTAAAAACCAACAGAGAACAGTCATACTGGCTGTCCTTTGTAATTTAGGGTTGTGCAGCCACTTCTGTTGAATTTTAAACAAAAGTGTGTTGTTTTGGAAGTGTTTTGTCTGTCTAAACTTGGTGAGCTCAAAGAGCACAGAGAGTTTCACCCCCCAAAATCTCCACTTACACTGATAGCCCAGACCATCCTCAGCATCCTGCTGAGCTGAAAGCAACTGTGCAAAACCTTCAGATGCCCCCTCTTGTTTCCAGGGGCTGGGGAAGGACAGAATCCAGCATTGTTCCAAATTCCAGCTTGAGCCAAGAGCAGCAGTGGCAACAATACAATCTTGGGCCATTCCACAGGAGTGGAAACAGCTCAGCATTCTGTACCCATGGAGAAAGATTGAAACACTTGGTGAAGGTCACACAGCGAGCTGGTGGCCAAGGATGAGAGCCAGCCAGCCAGCCATCAGCCAGCCTTTCCTCTTTGCTGCTCCTCTCTGCCCCATCCCATCATCTCCACTGCTGCTCTGGTGGGCTGAGCAGGAAGGGTTTCAGTGGGGTCTGGAAGTTGGGTTGTGATCCTTCCCTCTGCTAGGCATTGTAAGAGCAGTTTTCACACAGCTCCTTTGCAAACCGGCTGCATAAACACAGAAATAAATTAAGGCTTGCAAGTCTCCTCTGGGAACGCAGTAAATATCGCCCTGTTTTCCAAAAGGAGGAAGCAGAACAGCAAACACATTAATGTGATACATCCAAGGTTATCCAGCTGGCAGAACTGGGAATACCCTCCTGCTTGGCCGGTTCTTACTGGTCACTTGCAGCAGGGTTGCTGAGGTTTTTATTTGGGGGTGAGACCATGCAGAGCAGGTGAGATCCGAGGCATGGAGGCGCTCAGGACAAAGAAATCCCTCTGCCTCCCTCCAGCTCAGCAAGGGTTACAGCTGAGCTGCCTCTGAGAGCCTGAGGAAAACATGAATGTGCTGCTGAGGGAGGGCAGGATGGGAGCCCAGGGCTGCGAGCTGGGCTGTGCTTCTCCTCTCTAGATACACCTATTTTTGTGTGCAGGGGGGGTGACACCCAGAGCATCTCGTGGCAGCTCCTGCTCATGTTCCCTGCCACTGAGCACGCAGGGCTGGCCAGGGGGGGACAGCTTGGCTGGAGCAGCCCCCTCCAGCTGCTCGTGCAGAGGCAGGCAGGGCTGGAAGGAGCTCGGGCACATGCAGGCAGCGCTGGGAAGGAGCAGCACACGCAACATGGAGGGAGGCAGCGGTGTGTGCACGGCGCTGGCAGCGGGCACCCTGGGCGCTGGCACCGGCCTCGAGGGACCACTCAGGTGAGTGATGGGGGTGATGGGGCATCTCCCCTCCACGGGCATCCCCCTGCGTGCTCCCCAGTGCAGCATCCCCCCTGCTTTCACACTTGGCTGGAGCCCTGTTGGGATGCAGGGCTGGGGTGGAGGAGGAGAGCGTGCCCTTTGAGCTCATCTTTTAGGATTTGTGGTGCCCTGCAGCCCCCCTGCGTGGCTGGGGGGGTGTTGGAAGGGGGGCAGCCTTTGAATGGGGAAAGGTTAATTGTCCCCTTCCATCAGATCCGAGCTCACAAAGCACGCCGAGTCTGATTCTGCATCGCCGAGTCTGATTTTGCATCACCAAGTCTGATTTTGCATCCTGCTCTTCTCCTTTCAGCAGCCCTTTGGGGTGTTTGGGGCTGAAAGGTGTGGGATGGGGCTGTTGGCGTGGCAGAAATGGCATTTTTGGTTAAAGAGGAGGTGTGTGGTGTGCGTGGCAGAGCAGCTGCAGCGCTCCCAGGGGCTCCGTGCCCCGCTCTTTGCCGGGTTGTTTTCCTTCCTCATGGACAAGTGAGCGCTGGGGAAGGGAGATGGGCTTGGGAATGCTGGTTCTGGAGAGCCAGGAGCGTGGGGAATGAGGCAGGGCTGGTTCTCCTTGTGCCAAACAGGAGCCTGGGCTCGGGGCTGGGCTGGGCTGGCAGCAAAGGAGCCGGCTCCTGGTGCGCTTCACTTGGGATTTTTCACTTCGTGGCTGAGAGTGAATGAATATTTATTGGGGAGGGGAAAAAAGGGGGAGCTGGGGAACCAAACTGGCTGTTCCCACCTCCCTGGGTTACAGATCAAGGCACTTTTACNCCGTGCCCCGCTCTTTGCCGGGTTGTTTTCCTTCCTCATGGACAAGTGAGCGCTGGGGAAGGGAGATGGGCTTGGGAATGCTGGTTCTGGAGAGCCAGGACTGTGGGGAATGAGGCAGGGCTGGTTCTCCTCGTGCCAAACGGGAGCCTGGGCTCGGGGCTGGGCTGGGCTGGCAGCAAAGGAGCCGGCTGCTGGTGCACTTCACTTGGGATTTTTCACTGTGAATAAATATTTATTGGGGAGGGGGAAAAAGGGGGAGCTGGGGAACCAAACTGGCTGTTCCCACCTCCCTGGGTTACAGATCAAGGCACTTTCACCAAAGTGGAAGTTATTTATGACCCAGGCTGCCGGAAGCTGCAGGCACAGGGTCTTATTTCACTGTATAATTATCAACAGAGTCTTGATAATTTATGTTATCTCCTCCTCCTTCACTTACACTGCCAGAAACCTAAGGAGAGGAGCTCCTACCAGCACTGCAAAATTCCTCTGGGTTTGGCTGTGCTTTCTTTCTTCCTTGAAGTATTTATCCTCAGGGAAGCTGCTGCTGGATGTCTGCTCATTGTTTGTGCTGGGCAGTGACTGGAGCCCTGGGAGAGAGGGATTTGGGCAGTTTTGGTTCTCCTTACTTGGAAGCAGCGCTGTATTTAAAAATGAGCTGTGGCCAGTGTGCTGATGCTGAAGGCTTTCCACTGTGCTGGGAGAAGCACAATGTGCAGTATGTTGGCAATATTTTGTCACCCGAGTAGAAAAGCCACCCAAGTGCCAGAGGGGGTTTTGTTTGGTGTGAATTCCCTGGGGAATGAGAGCTGTGACATCTGTGGGAAGCTGGCAGTGGCAGTGTGTGCAGGACCAGCACTCTGGCTGAAGGCAGACCAAGTGGAGTTTGATCAAATCTCTGCAGTTTTCTCCCAAATGGGTCCTGTCATCCACAGAAACCTGCACATTGATCAGGTTTTGGTTCTGGTAGTGACATCCCCCTTGTTCTTGCTCGTGCAGAGCTCAGAGCATGACAGAGCTGGGGATGAGCTTATTATGCTTGGCTCTGCAGGGAGATCCTTTGCCTGTATTCCCTGTGTCCTCTCTTGGAGCACAGAGACCAAACTGGGATTGTTTTTAGAAGCAACACTTGCATTGAACAGGATTGCAGGAGCATTTTTAAGTTCTTGCTCTCGGTGCAGTGCCCTGACTGATGCTGGGGGAGCGGGGACTTTGCTGGTTATTGATGTCAAAGTGAATGTGCTCTGCTGATGCATCTTTTCTTTGGGAAAAAAGCCCTTTTCCAAGTGCAGGGCTGCAGATTCCTTGTCCTCCCCGTGGCAGCTTCTTGGCTGGAGGTGAAGGGGGTGGGAAAAACAGCAATGCTGAGCTTGTGCAAGGACAGTCATTGCAAGGGACAGGCTGTGGTGTTCCTTGGGCTGGATCCCACCTTCCTGGGTGCTCTGGGATGGATCCCACCTTCCTGGGTGCTCTGGGCTGGATCCCATCATCCAAGGGTGCTCTGGGATGGATCCCATCATCCAGGGCACTCTGGAATGGATCACATCATCCAAGTGTGCTCTGGGATGGATCCTATCTTCCAGGATACTCTGGGATGAATCCCACCTTCCTGGGTGCTCTGGGATGGATCCCATCATCCAGGGCACTTTGGGGTGGATTACATCATCCAAGGGTGCTCTGAGATGGATCCCATCTTTTGAGGGCACTCTGGGATGGATCCCATCATCCCAGGGTGCTCTGGGCTGGATCCCATCATCCCAGGGTGCTCTGGGCTGGATCCCATCATCCCAGGGTGCTCTGGGCTGGATCCCATCATCCCAGGGTGCTCTGGGCTGGATCCCATCATCCCAGGGTGCTCTGGGCTGGATCCCATCATCCAGGGCACTTTGGGGTGGATGACATCATCCAAGGGTGCTCTGAGATGGATCCCATCTTTTGAGGGCACTCTGGGATGGATCCCATCATGCAAGGAGGCTCTGGGATGGATCCCACCTTCTAGGGTACTCTGGGCTGGATTACATCATCCAAGGGTGCTCTGGGATGGAGCCCACCTTCCAGGGTGCTCTGGGATGGATCCCATCATCCCAGGGTGCTCTGGTATGGATCCCATCTTTTGAGGGCACTCTGGGATGGATCCCATCATGCAAGGGATGCTCTGGGCTGGATCCCATCATCCAAGGGTGCTCTGGGATGGATCCCACCTTCCAGGGCACTCTGGGATGGATCCCACCTTCCAGGGTGCTCTGGGCTGGATCCCATCATCCAAGGGTGCTCTGGGATGGATCCCGTCTTTTGAGGGCACTCTGGGATGGATCCCATCATCCAGGGCACTCCAGGATGGATCCCCCCATCCCAGGCACCCTGGAGGGCTGTCTGTGCTGCCCAGCCAGTTGGGGGTGACTTGGCATGTCCCAGCTTCCCCTCTGGAGCTGCTTTTCCTCCTGCCCTCTGGGTGCCCTCCACTGCTCCCACAGCTTTCCCATGCTCCCCCCTCCCCAGGATGCTTTCTGTGGAAAAAAGTCCCTTCATCTTGTCTTAGGGAAGGAGGGGACAGTTTTATCAGAGCATTAGTGGGAACGGCCTTGGCTCCCCCTGTTCTTTTGGCAACAAGCAGCATATCAAATGTACAGTGTGACACATCCTCGGCATTTGTATCCAAAATACTCAGGAATAATCAGTTAATCCCCCTTTGTCAAGCTTTTTTTTGGTTTAATCTTTCTTTGTGTTCAACCATGTTTCTCCTGATTGTTTGATACTCGCTGGAAACTTCAGGGACTGCAGTTTAATGTTTAGAGGGAATCAAATCCCTTCTTTTTCCACCAGTGGCACTGTGTGGAAAGCAGGAATGTTATTCCCAGCTTCCGTTCAGTTATCAGCCTGGAGAAAGGGGAAAAAACAAACAACACAGGTGGTGAAAGGGAGAAATAAGGTGGGTTTGGAATGGTGGAGGTGATGGCCAGAGAGCAGGAGAAGTGGGATGGGGTTGGAGCTCCCCAGTGCTGAGGATAAAGCAGGCAGCTGTTGAGTCAGAGACCTCGGTGTGTGTTCATATCAGAAGGGAAAAAGGCAGATGTGCACCTTTTGTGTGTTCTTTTGAGTCACTGGCAATAGGAACAGGATGCAAGGGCTGATAAAAAGGGTGGGATCTCCATTCCATCCCGCTCCTTGGGATGGCAAAGTGCAGATAACTCAGTTTTTAATTCTTGGTGTTTGTTGAAGGAGTTTCTGTGTACTGTGTGTGGAGAGCAGCTTGCAAGGGTTGGACCAGAAACAAGTTAAAATAGAACCTTCAGCACCGGGGTGAATTCCACTCTCCTGGAAAGGGTGGAGTGTGATTTGGGGTGGGGATGATGGAGGAGAAGGGCAGGAATCTGCTCCTGGGACCTTGCTCTAAAGCACCACCTGTATTCCAGCTGAAGGGGTGAGCATGGAATTAGCCATCCCAGCACCTCTGGGGACAGCTGGGGGTGAGGGAACACCTGCCTGACCTTACACCATCCCATGGCTAAGCTAGTTTTCCTCCTCTGCTGGGTGAGACAGCAGCAAAAGTGCAATCCTCCCAAGAAAAGTGCAAATCCTCCCAAGAAAAGTACAAATCCTCCCAAGAAAAGTGCAAATCCTCCCCACAAAAGTACAAATCCTCCCAAGAAAAGTGCAATCCTCCCAAGAAAAGACCAATATTATCCTGACACTTCCCATGATGTTGAAGAGCAGAAAGCCCCCCTCCCACCAGCAAGTCCAGAGTTTAATTAGCTCCCTGTTTTTTTGCTTCAGGCAGTTCAAACTGGGGGCATCCACACGTGCTGTAGGTTTGCTGGAATAAACTGGTGATGGCTTTGCAGGGCCACTGGAGTGACCCCCAGGTGGTGGTGGTGGTCTGCCTTCTCCTGGTAGAGGGATTTAGCCCTGGAGGGATTTAACCACCCTCAGAAGGGGCAGTCAGGGGGTGCATCTCCCTGCCCCAAGCTGGGGCACCCCAGTGAACACCCCCCAGCTGGGCTTTCCCCCTCTCACTCCACATTATACAGGGATTTTCCTGCTGTTGAATAGTCAAGGATTTCTCAACACTTTTTTCCCCTCCAGGGTTTACAAATGAGGGCTCCAAACCCAGTGCAGGGCTGGAATGTGGCAGATGAGATTGCAGCCCTCAAGGAGTGTTTGAAACCAGGCAAACAGGCTTTATTTGCTGGCCACGTTTTTTTCATCTCTGGGTTTCAGAAGGTTTTGTCCTTTCAGAAGTGAAACATAAGATACCACTCCGAGCTTTTTCAGAAACATTAAATACAATATTTCCAAGCCTTTTCAGCCTGTTCTCTGTGTATTTTGTTTTATGGATACTTCAGTGGAACAGCTTTGCTCGGTGTGTGAGATAAATGTAATTTGTAAACGGGTGTTGTATCTCTCTGCAGTGTCTTCAATGTCACTGTGCTGCATTCACTTTGGGGAGTGTAAATCTGCTGGACCAAAGTTATACTTTTAAAGAATTATTTTCATAAAATACCTGACTGTTTGGAGTGCATATGGTTGTGTGAAAATCTGTGCTTTAAATATAGATGTGCTGGGATTTCTGAGGACCAGCTCAATAGATCCATGAGATCAAGAGTCCAAAGGTAAATAAACAGAGCACTAAACTAAATGATGCCTTTTTGTTTTTTCATGGTTTCTGAGCAAATCTCATCATTTTGAGCCATGACACATCTTTTCATGTTTCCCATTGGTGATACAGCACTAAAGGTGGACCTTTGAATGGCATCAAACCCCAGCAAAGCCCTGGCTGGGCTCACAGTGAGTTCTGACCCCCCAAGACATCCCTCATCCCTTTGCTGCTCAGACACCTCCTTTGAGCACAATGCCAGGGAACCATCCCAGCCTTGCTGGAGAACTTCCCTGGCCAGAAAAGCAGCACAGAAGGAGGAAACTGTGCTGATGTCTCAGTTCTGCCCAGCCCCATCCCCTGCCCAGTGCTGACAGCTCCTCTGCAAGGGACTGTCCCAGCTCCTTGTGCTGCCAGGGGAGCTGCCCCTGGGCACACCTGGGGACACTGGCATTGTCCCAGTGCAGCCTCCATTGCCCATTAACCCCAGGGCAGCACAAGGGCTCAGTTCCAGGGGATGGATGTCCTCAGCTCCTGGGTTTGTGGTTGCACAGAGCCACTGAATCCATGCCCAGGCCAAAGCCACGCTGACTTTTTCCATCCCCAAACTAATTTAATGCAGAGCTCTTTGCAGGAGCGCTCTAATGAGATTAGCAGGCTCCCCTAGCTGATCCCAAATCCCATGGGAAGCTGGGGAAGTGGCAGAGCCAGGGCTTGTTCTGTGTGTGGGATGCTGGAGGAGCTGAGCTCCCATCTGCAGCCTGGGAGGCAGCAGGAGTTCAGGAGCACAGCAGAGCTGCTGAGCCTGCCAGCCAGGGGGCATTATTGGAGAGAAAAGACAAACACCCCCCTCCTTCCTCCCCTCCAGCCTCTGGAGAGGGGAGCAAGTTCCAGGGGGAGCTGATTATGGCACTGGAAGAACTGCTGTGACAGCTCCCAGCACCACAAGTGGAGTCCTTGGGGGGGAAAAGCTGTTAGGGACACAATCCCTTCCCAGCCCAGGGTTGTCCTGGAGCTCCTGGAACTCTCTCACTCCTCCCCTTGGTGAAGTTTGCTGTTTCCTAATGAGGTTTGTAGTTTTCTGCTGGAGTTTGACATCCCCCCCAGCCTGGGTTGGGAGCCCAGGGGATGATCCCACACCTGAAGGATATTTCCCCCTGCTTGTAAAAGCATCCAGGGTTGGTTGGTTCTGAGTGCAGCAGGTTTTTCTTCAAAACAAAACCACCATGAGGAAGGAGAACTCTTCATAGTTTATATATATATTTATAACATTAAAAAGCAGCACAAACCCAGTGAAAACTCCCCCTCAGTTTTAATTCTGAAGGACTGTTGTGTTCCTGGGCTTTCTCTGCCCAATGCCTTTATCAGTGGTGAGGTGTTGCCACTTTCAGGACATACTTTATGGAACTCTCCCCCAGCCCCCATGGTAGATCTCCCTGGACATCTCCACGTCTTCCAGCCCCTTCTGTGCAAGGGCTGTGCCTGATTTTTAATAAATTTCCCTCAATTTTGCTTTGCACCTTCCAACTCAGGCTATCCTGTGAGTCTCATTTCCCCCTGGTGTCCCTCCAGTTGCCACAAGTGGCTTCTCTCCAGTTCTGGGGCAGCAGGAGATGGTGGAGATGTTCCTTCTCTGCCTTGTGTGTGGCACTGATGAGTGGAAGGAACAGCAGGGCTTTTCTGCACCACTCAGTGTTAACAAACATTGGAGACACACAAACCACACAAAAACCTTTTCTGCAGCAAATGTCTCTGGCTTTGAATTCATTTTCCCTTTTCAGGGCCTGACCACACATGGAACTTGTCAGGAGCAGCTGCTCCCAAACAATTCCAGATGCACCATCCCTGAATACAATGTCCTGTATTGAGCCTCTTCATGCTGACCTTTGCCAATCCCTTTTATTGCTTTTTAGGCTCAGGATTACCTCTTTGCTCATTGAAAATACAGAGTCTAGGAACTTTTAGATCTCCAAATTCGCAGGCAGAAGCTGAAACTGCTTTTATTTGTTGTTCCATTCTCTTCCCCACTTGGGCTTGGCAAATAAAAGGGGCTTGGCTGCTCCTGCCATTGTCCCTTCAGCAAGAGCTGCTGAGTGTACAAACACCAGCCAGGCCTGGCCTTGGCTTTGCTCCTTCTGAACTTCAGGAGAGAACTTCATCCCCCTGGGATTTGTAACTCAGCTAAATGCTCAGCTTGCAGGCTTTGGCATGACATGGCAAGGGAAAATCTGAGCTGCTTGGCCACGAGGCTTTGTGAAGATAAAGATTTCCCTTCCAGGGATATCGAATTCAGCTCCCTGATGATGATTTTCCTTATTCCTCATTTCTTTCTCTTGGTGGGGAAATGTCAGAGCAGGGATGGCTGGAAATGCTGTAAATCATTCTCAGATGAGCCAAGGTGCAGCTGAGCAGGGAAATGTGTGCTCTGAGCACATTTCCCCAGCAAACAGGCAGCAGAGCCCCAGGAGGAGCTGGGCTGGCAGTGCCTGGACCTTGCAGGGTGAGGAGGAGCAGGAGCAGCAGTGCCAACTGGAATGCAGCTGCTCCTGAGATCTGGCTCCTGCTGCCAGCCCTGTGAGCGTGGGGAGAGCTGGAGAGCCAGGCTGGGGGCAGAGAGGTCCTGGGGAAGGCTGCACTTGCAAGAGGGAAGGGCTCTCATGTCTTTTAAACGTGCTGCTTTGAAGCTGAAATCTGTGTGGGTTCAAAAAGCCAAGGTGGGTTCATCTGCAGCCACAAACTGCCCAAAGGAGAGTGAGTCTTCATGGTTTTGGGGCCACAGATCATCAGTGGCTCTGCCCCCTTCAGTGCTCTCCACTTGCAGAACCATCCCTGCAGACACTGGGGGTTGTCTGACTCTTCTCTGCATTCTGGGAGATGGCTTGAAGGATGTGACATTGTTGAGAAGTGCTCTGAAAATGCAGATTTCAGTGTCACTGAGAAGGATGGTTTAAGCAACACTCTGCTGGTTCATGGGCAGGAACCTCCTTGTAGCCCTTTCTGCTACTTTGATCAGTAACAAAGGTGTTAAAATGATGTATTTTGGGTGCTAACACCACCTAGCTGTGATGGTAAATATCTGAAAACCATGACTGAAAGGAAAAAAAACTTAAAGCTGACTTGGTAAACTATTTTCCTGGGTTTTATTTGACTCTGCATCCCCTCCAAACTCCCTTCTTCGTCCCCTCCAAACTCCCCTCTTCGTCCCCTCCAAACTCCCCTCTTCGTCCCCTCCAAACTCCCCTCTGCATCCCCTACAAACTCCCCTCTGCATCCCCTACAAACTCCCCTCTTCATCCCTTACAAACTCCCCTCTTCATCCCCTACAAACTCCCCTCTTCATCCCTTACAGACTCCCCTCTCCATCCCCTACAAACTCCCCTCTCCATCCCCTACAAACTCCCCTCTTCATCCTCTACAAACTCCCCTCTCCATCCCCTACAAACTCCCCTCTGCATCCCTTACAACCTCCCCTCTGCATCCCCTACAACCTCCCCTCTCCATCCCCTACAAACTTCCCTCTTCATCCCCTACAAACTCCCCTCTCCATCCCTTACAAACTCCCTCTCCATCCCCTCTAAATTAACCTGGCAGAAACGAAGCCCAGACCATTTCAGCTCTCAGCTCTGTGTGCCCTGGGGTTAATTCTCCTGCCAAACAGCCCCCCGAGGCATCAGGAGGGAAAAAGGCTCTGGAGGAAGATGAGGTAATGACAGATTTGCTCTTCTTCCTTCCCTGCTTTGCTGGCAGGTCTGACTGGCCTTTCAGAGCAGTTCTTGGATCAAGGAGGGAGAGAAATTGTGGGAAAGAGGGGCCTGTCCCCAGGCTGGCATGGAGCAGTTTGGGAGGCACTAAAACTACTGAAATGAAGTGTATTACACACCAGTAGAGTGAAAATGGGAAAAACACCTTTTCTGTCCCATCCTCTCACTCAGGGGAATGGAAAGAAGTTCATTAGTGAAGGCAGGAGTATGGATTTCTCTCTTCTGTGCTCCTCTGGTGTCCTAATACAGTGGGCTGACCTTTTGTGAGTTTGCTCTTGTGTTTGAGGTTTGTTCAAAGGTCTCACTGGGGGCTCACAAGGAGGGTTTTGGCTTTCCCTCTGCCTGCTGGGCTTGGGTTGCCTGTGCCTGTGCCTGTGCCCGAGGTGCCAGCCCACCATGGCATGAGGATGCTCCAGCATTGGCTCAGCAGGACACTCCCTTCACCAGGGCTCCCAAGGGATTTCTCTCTCCCCCTTTGGAATTCCAGGCTCTTCCAGGTGCTCCCAGCCATTCCCCTCTTCTTACTGGAGGTGCTGAGTTTGCCATTCCTTGTGGGAATCCCTTCCCAGTCTGTGCTGTGTGTGCCCTCCAGGACTCATTGTAAAGAAGTGCCAGCCTATTGCAGTGGCTTTTCATCACTGGGATGACTGACCCTCCCCAAGCATTTAAAAACCAAGTTATTCCCAATACTGACTTTAAAAATGATGCCTTTTAAGGTGCATTTTGATTATTAATTTTTTTATTTGCCCTGCAGTTGGAGTTTTTAAGTGCAAGATGGCTCGTGTTGTTGCCCTTCCCTCTGCAAGATGATTTAATGATTCTCGAGAAAGCTGAGATTATTTCTTCACTGTTTGACTCCATGATTGGAGCTTTGAAATACAGAATGCTCAGAGACCTGCAGTGAAATACTGAGAAATTCCAACATTGTTTTCTCAGAGCATAATTCAAGGTCATGGCCAGTCCCAATGACTTTCTTGGAAGTCCTGCTGGCAATAAAAATATTTCCCCATTCCTCCTCAGGTGTTTTTGCTGTGTGGGTGTCTAAATGTGCCCAGGTTTTTTGTTCTCCCTGAAGGGGATCTGAAGTTCAGCTTCCCCCACAACTGGGAGGTTCTGAGACAGCATCCCCTGCTCTGTGCAGGCTGCATAAATACACCCAGGTAACCTCATCTTCCCTTCTCCTGGCCTGGGCTGGAGTTTCAGGAGCTGCAAGGTGACTCTCTGTGCCCTGGGGAGCTGCTCTTTGTCTCACAGGGAGATGGCAGCAACGTGGGTCTGTAGTTTTGAATTATTTTTGTGTATCCCCTTGGATCACCCTGAACTATCCCTTTGGCTTGGGGGGATGTGAGGCATTTCATGAGCTCCAGCAACACAAGGTGATGCTGTGAGTAATGCAGCAGGCTCTGCAAAGCAGATTTTTGGCTCTGATTACAGCTCCCAACACCCTGACATGGGATATGGCGCTGGAAACAGATCCCCACTGAGCTGGAAAAACACTGCTGGTGCCCACACAGGCTGGTTAATTAGTACCTGGCCCCTTTTTGCATCAAGATGTGCCTCTGCATAGGGAAGAGTTTTGACAAGTCCCCAGTGGCTCCTGAAAGAACAGAAGGGAACTTTTTTGGCCTCTTCTCTCCTGTGCATACACGGAATTTTTTCGCTGCCTGCCAAGGACAAAGCAAAGTCTGGGTGCACAGAAATGGGAAGGCTCATAGGAAATAACCTCAAACTGCTGTTTCCTGGGGAAAAAAATGAGTTGTGCAATCCTGGGTATGGTTTTGGATGGGGTTTTGAGGACAGTACATCTCTGGTGACTTACCCTGGTGTTACCTGCTAGAAAATAAACCCCAGCCATGAGTATTTGACCAGAAGAGAAAGGAATATTTTGTGCTCAGGGCTGTGCTGGCTGTGCCTGGGAGCTGCAGGTGCCACTGCAGAGATGCAGAGTTCCAGCAGTGGCTCCAAAAGGCAGAGTCACTCAGGGGTCCTGCCTGAGCAATCCTGACCCAGAGCTGGGCTGCCATCAGAGCCCAGCTCAGGGCACAGAGGTGGGCAGTGCCAAAGCAGGGCTTGGGGCAGTGCTGTGCTGCCCCCAGGGCTCCAGGGCCAGCAAACTGGGATTCACTGGCTCACTGCAGGGAGAAAGGCTGGCCCTGTGTCACTGTGTCACCTGCTGACCCCACCGTGTCCCAGCCCCTTTGCCTGGGCAGCTCCAGCCACAACCATGGATTCCTGGCACAATTCCTCCCAGGGCTCTTTGCTTGGGGTTTTGGGAGGTGTTTTGGTGTCATTCATCAGGCTCTGGAAGAGCCACAACGTGCAGCAAACTGGTTTGGGCAATGACTTTTCATCCTCCTCAGAGCTGGTTGCAGAGGGGGAATATCGAGGCAGAGACTTGTGCTGTGCCCACTCTTGGTCATTGCTTTGTCTTTGCATGGGTATTTCATGAAAATGGTGATGGAACTGTCCTTGGAGAACTGAGGGATTCAAAGGAAGCCAACAGCACTGAGTTTGGTACACATTGCATTGGAATATGTCCAGATGGGTGCTCTGACTGGCTGCACAGTCTTGCTTTTGCTGCTTCCATAAAGAAAGGGTTCCTAAGGGCACTGATACCATGCCTTGTCTCTCCAGTGTCCTTGCCCAAACCTGGCCCTGTCCTAAAGCCCTCCCTAAGGTTGGGAACCAGAGGATGCTCCCCTTGCTGTTGGACACTCTGGGAATCAAGGCACAAACAGAACAGGAAGGAACAACAGGCACAGTGAGGGATTCCTTTGGCCACTGTCACAAACCCCAGAATTTAATAGAAAGGAGGTTTTTCCTACCTGTGCAAGGAGTGAATTGGCTCTCTGAGCGAGTGGCAGCTTGTCAGGGGCAAACAGGGCACCACAGCTGGGCAAGGGGCTGGCTCAGTGTTCCCTGTCCCCATTCCTGGCTGTGTCCCTTGGTGTGTGAAGGCTTTGTGGGGCTGTTCACACAGTCACAATGTGGGAAGGGTTGGCCAGGCAAGGAGGCTTCACGTGCAGGCACGTCCTGTGTGGTAGGAAATCATCTCTGCTAGCAGTGCATTAGATCTGTTTGCACTGGGCAAATCAAATTATGTTATTTTTAGAGGACGTATTTAATTCTTGCTGCGCTCACAATAAAACAAGTGTGTTGAAAGCTTTAATTCTATAATGCTTGTACAGAAAGATAATCAGTCTTTATCCAGGAACAGGAAGGTTTGTGTTTCTTCCCTGACTGTGCTCCCTCCTGGGGGTTTTCCAAAACATATTGGGAGGCATCAGGTCTGGATGGTATTTCCTGTTCAGTTCCTACAGGAGGAATAAAGCAGAGCAAACCTGAAGAGGCCACTGATGTAGTTTGGACATCACTGTGGTTTTGCTTGAAAGGCTTTTATAGATCAGTATGAGAGCCTGGAGGGACAGGACACAGGGAATGGCTTCTCACTGCCAGGGATAGAGGGATATTGGGAAGGAATTCTTGGCTGGGAGGGTGGGCAGGCCCTGGCACAGGTTGGGCAGAGAAGCTGTGGCTGCCCCTGAATCCCTGGGAGTGTCCAAGGCCAGGTTGGAGCACCCTGGGCTGGTGGAAGGTGTCCCTGCCCATGGCAGGGGTGGAATGGGATGAGTTTTAATGTCCCTCCCAACCCAAACCATTCCACAATTCCATGTTTCACGAACTTTCTCTGTGTTTATGAAACGTTCTGCTAAACAAGCAAAGACAATTTAAAAGCCATTCTGAACAAACCACAATAACCCCAAATTTGTGCTGTAAATCTGCAGCAAAGCTTTGGGTGAGTCCCTGTGGCAGTGGGAAGCAAAGCTTTGGGTGAGTCCCTGTGGCAGTGGGAAGCAAAGCTTTGGGTGAGTCCCTGTGGCAGTGGGAAGCAAAGCTTTGGGTGAGTCCCTGTGGCAGTGGGAAGCAAAGCTTTGGGTGAGTCCCTGTGGCAGTGGGAAGCAAAGCCCCCGGAGCAGGGAAGGAGCTGAGGCTGGAGCTGTCACATGGAATAACATCTCACTCCATGACCTGCCTGGGAGACACAGATCACCAAGTCATCTCCCTGTGGGAAGCCACCAGCCCCTCCTGGGGACAGCAGGGACAGGAACCTGGCCTGGCAATGACCCTCCTGGGTTCGTGCATCATGCAGAGCTCCAACCTGCCTGCAGAAATCCCAGTGCTCTTTGCTGGGGAGGTTTGGGGTCCCAACCCACCTCATTGGGCTTGCACTGAGCTTTTCCCTGCCCTGATGACAAGATGAAGTGTCTTTTCCAAGCTTTTTGGCAGTGCAGAGGTGATGAGGGATTGAGGAGGTGATGTGGAGTGAGGAGCTGATGTGCTCCAGGACAGTTCATTACCTGCTTGGTGACTCTGTAAGCCCCATCCTCACCAGGAGCCTTTGGAAGTACTGCCACACTGTGCCCTGGAATTGCAATTTTAGTCCTTTCTTCACTGTATTTTTACCCATTTTATTTTTCACCCATTTCATTTTTCATCCATTTTATTTTTCACTTGTTTTATTTTTCACCCATTTTATTTTTCACCCATTTCATATTGCCTGTTCTCTCACAACCCTCTCCTTTGCCTGAGTTATTCATTATGCACTAAAAAGTCTCTCTTGCAGGTGTCAGTTCTAAAATCATCCTGATTACTGAGAAGAAGGCTTGAAGAGCCCTGTTTGCTGCCATTTTCCTGGGCACTGCAATGAGTGTGTGCTGGTTTCAACAAGATCTCATTGCTCAGGGAAGGGTAAATAGCCCAGTCCCTTCATTATCCTGCTGCTCTGCACAAGTGCCCATGGAATAGAAATGCTTTCATTTCCCAGGCTGCCCTTTGGGTGCTTGAGACAAATGCTTTCCAGGCTGCCCCACATTTCCTTTTTGTTGGTTTTTTACCCCTGTCAAACTGACAAAGCCATAAATCCCCTCATCACCTGCTCTAGGTGAGCACATCCCACTTGCAGCCCTTTTTAGTGCCTTAAAAATAATGGGGCAGTGTGCTTTCCCTGGCAAATTCTTTGCCAAATCATTAAGGCTTTATTTGTCTATTCATTTCTGCTCCCAAGAGGGTATTTTATTGCTGACAGCGTGAGCCAGGCCAATGAAAGGTTGCAGTGCAATATTCCAGCCTCTCCTGTGATGCAACATGAACTGGGATGAAATGTTACCTTAGTCATGCTGAAAATAAACAATTAATGCTGTGTTTGCTCTTCCCTCCCCCCAAAACACATCATTTAGGGAGCTCCTGCTAGGGGGGAATGTGTTTTGTGTGCAAAGAGGTTGTCAGAACGGGTTAAAACAGCATCCCTGGTGATGTTTTATGGAGGGGAAGCTTTGCTGAAGGAGGGAGAGGCAGCAGCTGGCACTGCTGGGTTGGGTTCCAGGCATCCCTGACTCAGCCACTGCTGTCTCCTGCTGCATTATTGACACCACTTTTAAAGCAAGACTGACAGAAATAGCTGTTGGACAGCAACACTTTGGCTTCACTGTGAAGAGCTGCATGGCCCAGGTATAAAAATCAGCTGGGGGCAGAGTTTTATCCTGCTCCTTTGAGTCAGGAGTGAAGGGTGGGGTTGGTTTGGAGCAGCATTGCCATGTCACTGACGACCCCCTGAGTGCCCAAGGCCCTGGGGGGGCTGGATGTTGACACAGATGTGAGGAGGATGTTCCAGATGTTGTGACTGCCCTCCATGTGGCTTCCTGTTTGTGACACCCCTCTCTCCCCCCTGTGCCAGCCATGCAGACACAGGAACCCCTGTGCCAGCCATGCAGACAGAGTACCCCCTGTGCCAGCAGTAAAGCCCAGCCTGCCTGGCCCTGCAGGGTTCATTTCTCCATGCTGGGAATGCACAGGGTGGTGTGTTGGCCATGAGGGGTGCTGGGATGGCAAAGGGAAGGGTTTAGAGCATCCTTCCTAAGCAGGGTTTGTACCCTTTCCCCCACTGACTCCCCAGTTCCCTGCACAGAGGAGCTCCTGGCACCCTCTCCTCTGTTATTGCCCTGGGGCAGAGGGACTGGGCAGAATTTACAGGGATAGAACTGTAAATTACAGGGATAGTCCAGGAGTGATTTCAAAGGCAGAGGAGGCAGCACTGAGTTTTCAGGTGACTGGGTTTGCCAGTGGGGAATGATGGAAGGCAATTACAGTTACCTGATACATCTCTTTTCTCCCCCACATCTGCTGAAATGTCACTGAACTTCACCTGGCTCAGGCCAGGCAGCTTTTGCTGAGTGTCCTGGGGTGTCTCTGGGCTCCAGGGGGACAGAGATGCTTCAGTGGTCCCTGGGGAGGTGGGGGATCAGATGTTCTTGAAAAGCCATTTGCATAAAGGTTTGCAAAGGAGAGGGTGATGAGAATATTCAAATTGAGATCCACAAGGCTTGACTTGTCCATCCTTCTGCTGTCTCTGTTGAACAGATCACAGTCAATTTTACCCCTCCAGGAGGAGCTGTGCAGGCTCCACACACAGGCAGGGCCCTCCTGTGAAGCAGCTGGAATTTGGGAGAACAGGAGTGTGCCCTGTGCCCATGCTGTGCCAACCACAGTCCCTGGGCAGGCTGGCTCTCCTGCTTTGCCACACTCCTGGATTCCCCAGGCTGGCATTCCTTCTGCTGGGTGACCCCTTTCCCAGCTTTGGGTTCCTCTCCTGGTGCTCACAGGAGCAGCTCCATGTCACTGTCCCTGGCAGAGGTGCAGGGGTTAAACCCAGCTCAGGTTGAACCCAGCTCAGGTTAAACCCAGCTCAGGTGAGCTGGGAGGTGACAGGAATGGCTGAGCAGCAGAACTTTGTGCACTTATTTTATGGGACTGGGTGAAATTCCATCCTCGGAATTCTGCTGGTTCCTCTTTATTTACTTCACTTCCATTTTATGGTACCTGTCCTTTCTCATGCAGAACACTTTCCTAGCTGCTGCTGTGTTTTTTCTTCCCTTTTTTCCCCTCCTGCTGAGTCACTGGCCAGCTCCCCAGGGATTTGTGTGCCTCCTGTCCCTTCCTGCTTCCCTGCTGCCCTTCATGCCCTGCCCTCCTCCAGGCTCCTGCAGAGCTGCTCCCTGGCTGTCCCTGTGCTCACGTGCTGGTGGCAGACCTTGTCCTGTGCTCAGGGAGCTGTCATTCCTGTGCTGTTAACTCTGAATTATTCCTTTTCCTTGTGCAGAGGCAGCTGGTGAGTGCAGGCACCTTTTGCAGGAACTGAGGGCACAGGAAGCCTTGGCTGTTTTTGATTTTCCAGGCTCTGCACTGCTGGCATCTGTTCAGGCACTTCAACACCCTGCAGATGTTTCACCCTCTCTGATGCATCAGAGGGGTCCTCCCTTTGTTCCTTGAGTGTCTTTTCAATCCTGACTTGTCTGCAATTATACAGTTCACTCCTTTCCTGTCTTTGCCCCTCCTTCCTTCTGCCTTTAAAACTGGGTTGGTGTTTCAGGGACTTTCTTGTCTGGCCTGATGTAAAATTAGAGGTTACCCAAATGCACAGAATTATGAAGTTAATACATTTTATTTTAAAAGGGTGATTTCCCCCCCCCACCCAATTTTAAAATGTCCTTGTTCTCAGTCACAGGTTATTTCTGCAATTCTTTTATCTTATTGCTCATAGTTTGCTTTTAAAATTAAAACACAAACTGACCACTTTCTTTTCCCCCAAAGCACTTGTGTTTCAGATGCCCACATTAATTAGAAATAACAACCAACCAAACTATCCTTTTTTCCTGAGCTCTGGCATTCCCAAGGGATCAGGGTGATGGGCAGGATGAAGCCTTGCAGCACCTTGCCATGCCCAGCTCCTCAGCAGAGCCAAGAGAAATGTCCCCATCCCCTTTCCCCAGAATGAAGGGGCACAGCCTGATGCTGGGATGGGATCCTGGTCTGGTGAGTGACATCCCTGCCCATGGAATTAGATGGTCTGCAAGGACCTTCCAGCCCAAACCAGCCTGGGATTCTGGGATTGGATGACCTGCAGATGAGGTTCACAGGGCAGGAGGTGGCCAAAGTCAGGAGGATGTCTCTGAGGAGCGTGTTTAGATGTCCCCCATCATCACCTGTGCCTGGGATTCTGGGATTTGATGACCTGCAGATGAGGTTCACAGGGCAGGAGGTGGCCAAAGTCAGGAGGATGTCTCTGAGGAGCGTGTTTAGATGTCCCCCATCATCACCTGTGGCTGCACAGAGTGCTCCCACCCCAGCACTGGGCTGGGCCAGCACAGAGCCAGTCCTTCTGGAAGGGGATTTCTGTGTGTGTGGGGATGGACAGATCCCAGTGCTGGCCATCAGTGTCCCAGTTAGCTGTTGGAAGCTGGGCTGGGCCTCCCTGCTCCATCAGGATCCAAGTTTTTTGGGTTGGCTGAGGGCAGTGTGATCCTCTAGTCCAGACAGGAGGGTGTTCTGCCTGAGTCTTCAGTTCTTTTCCTCCAGTCTCTCATAAGGTGTTTGGTGTTCCCATGCCTTGTGTGAGTGGGGAGAGACTGGGAAAGTGAAGTTATTTCCTGCTTTAGGGTCAGTCTTTCTAGAAATGCTGGACAAGCTGGGCTGTCCCTTACTTTGGGGGTTGGAAAATGGATGGACATGCTCTCTTTGCTCCCCTCTTGTCTGCTTTGATGGAGACAGTCCCTGCCTTGCTGCTTTATGGTCTCCTGGCATAGCCAAGCTCAGCTTTTGGCATAATTTGGGTCACTGCTTGTTGTCAGGAGTCCATCTAACACAGGTTAGGCCTGGTGTTTTAGCACTGGGCTCCTCTGGGCAGCCTTTAAAGGGTTTTTGTGATGTGCCATCTCTCCGTCTCTCCTCCAGAAAAGCCAAATAAATCCAAATTAGACTGAAGCCTTGGCTAATTGTTCTCTCTGTATTCCCCAGCAGGAAAGCAAGCAGCAGGGTGTCCATTCCCAGCAGTGTGTGTGCCAGCTCCACTGCCTTTGTACCCAACTCCACAGGGGTGGGCAAGGTAAAACTGGGCAGGAGTGGCTGCAGCTGGGCCCTGGAGGATGCAGGGCAGGGACAGGGACAGGGACAGGGACAGGGAGCAGCTCTTCCCTGGGTGCTGGGAGGGTTTATTAATCACTGAAAAAGGGGATTAACAATAGCAAATTATTTCAAAAGCCACAGTAAACCCACAGGAGCCCCAAGCCCAGCCAGCAGCCACTTGAACCTGCAGCTGGGATGGGTGTGATGTGGTCCAGGAGGCCTCCTGGGGGCAGAGGGCTGGATTTCCCCCAGTTCCCATCCCCATCCCCATGTGCTGAGTGTTCTTCAGCCCTGGTTTGGGGCTGGCTCTCAGAGTTTGGGCTGCAGGGGAATCTGCACCATGAAAGGGGAGACCTTGGAGGGTTGAGGTCATTGTGCTTCAAGTTCTATCCAAATCTCAGCGACTCCAGGGTGGGTTTGTTCTCCTTTGGTGCCATCCCATGGAGCTGCAGAGGGTTTGGCCAAGGCTCTCAGCACAGGCTGGGCTGGTTGGGGGGTCTGTGCAGGGCCAGGGGTTGGACTGATGGTCCTGTGGGTCCAGCTCAGGGTGTTCTGTGATGCTCTGAGATGTGTTTGGATTGATCAAGGCCATCAGTGCTGGTGTGTGGGTGGTGCTGGTCCTGAGTGGGAACGTGTTCTGAGCCACTGGGGGATGTGACCCCTGTGCCACCTTTCTCTCCAGCTCCAGGTGCTGCTCCCCCTGTCACCCCTGCACCTTCTGCAGCCCTCCATGTCCTTCTCCTCCTTCCCTGCCCCAGGAATGGGAGTCCCAGTGCTGGGACAGCCCAGGACACCCCATTCACATGTGACACATGTCCTGCTGTCAGGCAGTAATGACAGGCTGGTTTTACCCCTCCCCTGTCCCTGTGACCCCACGGGCTGCAATGTGTCCCCAGGGGTGACTTCCTGACCTTGGAGCCTCCATGGAATTCCATTTAGCTGTTCAGGAGCTATCCAGGGGGCATAATAGTGGTGAAATGTGTAAGTAGTGATTCCTATATGTAGGAAGGCCTGAGCAGCCTCCTGTTTGCTTTTGACACTGGAAGGGAGTGAGAGGAGAGGGTAAAGCTGTTGTAAATAGGTTGTATTTACATACATGTTGTGAATACAGTGCAAGTGCCCCCAGTCATCCAAAGCTGCTTATTTAACTCAGAGGAGCTGGAGCTACTCTATTTGCTTATGCTTATCTCCTATTATTTGTTCAGCTAATCATGTTCTGGTGCCCCAGAGTTCATTCCCACTCTTTCCCTTGGCAGAACTCCCTGGCAGGTCTGCTTTGGGTGGGTTTTCCCCCCTGGTTTCACCCAGAGTGCCCCATAACCACACCCAGAGGCACTTTGGGTGTGGATGAAGCATTGGATGGATGGAAGGTGAAGCTCCAGGTGGGTGACTGGCCCCATGGAAGTGTTTTAGGTGCAGAAAAGGCTTCCCTGGCTCACTGGGCAGTCCTAAATGTTGTCTCATGTTCTGAACAGTTGTCACTCAGCAGCTTGCAAAGCTAATTGGAAGTGATGAGCTGATTGCCCTTGATCACTCCATGTGCTGAAAACATTGTTTTTGCAGGGTGTGTTTCTGTGAGGAAACACTGAATTTGCAGGGGATTTGCATTGGCCCTGAACTGCAAACCAACATGGGATCAGCCCAGCTGGGTGTCCTTGGCTCTGGGGTGGGTCATTCTTTGCCATTTGGGGTCTGCTTTGGTCTGCTCAGGGATCTGGTGGGGTTCAGGTGGGGTTCAGTCCTGCTGAGGTGAGGTTGGGAAGCTCCAGCAAGGGTTTGCGGGGCACTGGGGGCTGAGAGAGGAAGGGCTGGGCACAAAAAGCTTCGTTTTAATATGCAAACCAAAAGAGGAGATGGCAAAGGAAGTGCAGGGAGCAGGTTCTACCTGGGAGCTCAGTGAGATGGTCCCTGTGGGTGTCATTTGGGGGAGGGAAGGGAGTGAGCTGAGCCCTCTTGGGTCATTCCAACCATTCCCAGGGGGAAGGAGAGTCCAAAGGCAGGAGATGGCACTGCCACTGCCCCACTGCTGGTGTGCCCGAGCTCAGACACCTCCCCAGGGCAGGAGCAGCATCTCCTCCCTCCTCTGCTCTCTGCTGAAACCTCAGTGCTGCTTGGAGCACTTTATTACTGCTAAATAAGAGCTCTTCTCCCTGGAGGCATTTTTTTTGTTTTTTAATACTTTTATACTTGTTCCTGAATCAAACAAAAGAAATCCCAGTGATTCTGGTTGTGCAGTGGTTTCCTAATTCTTATTGTGGGCAAAGTGATGGGAGAAACCTCTTCCAGAGGGATTTCTTTTTATTGACTGTCACTGTGTTCTGAAAGAAAATGCCAAGCACCTCCTAAAACAATGTCTTTTATGTGTGGCCAGATAATAGGGCAGGTTTGTTCAGTAATATGTATGAAAAAGCAGGAGCATTCTGTGATTATTTTTATAAAGCTTTTTAATAACTAAGAGCACGTCTCAGAGCTTGTAAAAGCTGAATATTCCAAGAACTTATTCTTTTCATGACGTGCTTAAAAAGAGATGCAAAAGCTGAATGCAAATTCTTACAGCCCAGTCCAAGCAAGCTCTTTGGTTTTCCGTGTTCCAGTCCCTTCCTGAGCATTTTCTGGGCATCCCTGCTGGGTTTGGGGGTGGATGAGACAGGGGCAGTGAATGGAGCTGCCAGAATTGGGGTGGAAGAGCAGATCTGCTGATCCCAGTTACCTTCAGATTTACAGAAGGTTTAGCAAAGGTGTTTTGGGGTTGATCTTCCCTCCAGGTCTGTGTTTGGAGGAGAAGAAATGAAGCTACTTCTGAGCAGGCAGGATAAAATCTTTTCCTCAGTATTAAAATAGGGATGAGCCAACTTTTCTGATTCAGAGTAAGGTGCTGAATTTATGAGTTCTGCTGAGGGCACAGGTGAAAGTGCTGAGCTCTGTGACATTTTGGTTATTTTCAGTGTATTTGGATTTCCAGCAGAGCCTCTCTGACTCAGGCCCTGTTTTGGTATCAGAATTGACAGAGTTGCAGAAGATGCTGAGTTGGAGGGGACCCACCAGGGGTTTGTGGTGCAGGGGTGGCTTCTCCTCTGCCCTCCTCCCTCCCTGCCCCCTGATGGGTGTGAGAAGCAGCTCTTCAATGGTAGTTGGTACCTTCAGGGGCCTTGGAATGCTCAGGGGTGCCCAAGTCCTGCTGTGTGAGACCTTTGGCAGTGCCCTCCAGCACTGGGGTCACAGAATCCCACCATGGTTTGGGGTGGGAGGGACTTTAAAGATGATGTTCCACACCTTTTCCATGGGCAGGGACACCTTCCCCCAGCCCAGGGTGCTCCAAGCTGTGTCCAACCTGTCCTGGGACACTTCCAAGGATCCAGGGGCAGCCACAGCTTCTCTGCCCACCCTGTGCCAGTGAAAACCTCCCAGCAAAGAGTTCCCTCCTGATATCTGGTCTAAATTATCTTTTTTGTTCAGTTTAAAGCCCTGTTCCTGCAGGCTGGGGGGGCTTTGGTGCAGCTGAGGGTCAGGAGGGGCTGTGTGATGCTGCCCTGTGAGTTCTGGGTCACTGGCAACTCAACTGGGGAATAAAAATACAATTTCTGAGGACTCCCCTGCTCAGATTTGCCTTTTTCCCCCTTAAGTTTTAAATTGCAGACAATCTGATCTCGTTCATGCAGCTTTTGACAGCTCAGAAAACGTGGTTTAAATGTTGCTGCAAATCAGCAAACAAGGTGTGTGTTTGGAAGTTTGAAACTCAATAAAACCCTTGAGCAAAGAGAACTGTCTGGCTGTGTTTGGGCTTGGGTTAAAGCCTGTGCAGAGAGCTGGAGCAGGGCAGGAAATCAGGATTAATTAATCCCTGCAGAGCTGTCTCTGCCTCCCTCTGCACAGGAGCATCTCAGTGGAAGGGTTGTCATGTCCACCCTGGCATTTAAAGGGCTCATCAAATGGGGGTGCTGATTGCAAAAAGATCTTTCATTAAAACTTCCTGTGGTTCATTTTAAGAAAGCTTTTCTAATGTCATGGGTTCTTCATTCAAGCAGAAAGGTTAATGCAAAACAAAAAAGAGCTTTTTTTCCTTCCTCTCAGAGAGCTGAGAGTCTCATTTAACAGGTGGGGATACAAACCAAGTGGGAAGGGATTTTTTGTCCTTAAAAAGAATATTTGGAAGGGACAGAAACCCCAGGACTAAAGAGATGAGTGGAGGGGGTTTTGGTGACCACATGAATTGGCAGGGCTTGGTGTTGGGGGTGCCCCAGTCCCTTGGGCTCCATCGCAGTGCTCTGCTGTGCACCAGGCTGGATCTGGGCTTTGAACACTGGAAAACCCCACAAATTGTGATATTCTGAGGTGTTCTAAAACTCTCTTTGTAGCTGTAACTTACCTGGGTAACTTTTGCAAACAATCCCAACCAGGAGAATGGAATGAACCTCCCTTTGTCCCAGTGCTGGCCCCATTCAGGCCTCTGTTCCCATCATTTAGAGATTCCCAGGAAAGATTTCCTCCTTCCTTTGGCTCTGTGTGTTCCCTGATGTTCCCTGAGAGGGGCACATTAAGCCCAATCCATTTGGCATCATTTATTTAGGAGTTGTGCTTAGGGCTGACCTTCCCCAGCTTCACCCTGACTGCAGAAATGTGGATTTATGATGCACAGGGACCTGATGTGATCAGGAAGGTGTTGACAAAGCTCAGGGGAAGGAAATCCTCTCCCAGGTCAGCACTGTGAGCCCACAGCTCACATCCCTTAGTTCAGTTTTCCTGGTTCATTTTTCCTCCCCATATTGCATGCTTGTTTTCTCCCCTTCCAGTGGATTAGTTTTAATTTCATGGACACAGAGTTGGAAAATAGGTTTGGAGGGGAATAAGTGGTTTTCCCCATTTCCCTCCTGCCATTTCCTATTTTTGGGGTGACTTTGGGGTCAGCAATGAAGATGTCTCAGTGTTTCTCACCCGATTCCAACTTCTTGCCCAAGAGTTTCTGAGCTTTGGGCTGGATCTCAGTTCTGATTTCCTCGTGGTCACGAGGGGCAGTTTGTGTGATGTGAGGACTTGCCTCAGTTCTGGTTGTGGTGTCACCCACAGTGCTTTCCATCTCCATTAATTCAATTTAAACCCTCCCAAGCTGAGTTTTCCAGGTATTTCTCCATTGTTTCACTGCTGGGTTGCAGTTCCAAGCCATGATGGAGAGTGATGGGTTGAATCTCTCTCCATGGAAGGATGGGCTGAGTTATTTTGGCCTTCTGTGTGAATTGTTTGAGCAGCACAAACACTGTTTTTTATCAGATAGTGTTGGGTTTCAGTCTAGGCTGGTGTTGGCACAGGCCTGAATTATTAAATTGTGGCTTTTGGGGTAAAATTTATCAATGTGGGAACACAGCACTTGCTGTGAAGCTCAAAATCCTGCAGAATGGTTGGCTCTGTGGGACAGAGCTGTGCTTCCCCATCACCACAGCAATCTCCAGGCACACCAAGAGTGTGACAGAAATAATAAATAAACTCATAAATCAGTTATGTTCAGCCCTCACCCCTTAAATTGGGGTCAGACAGGAGAGCCACTGGGGGGAGAAGCAGTGAGGAAACTGCAATCCCTGATGTCCCCTCAACTTCAAATCACCTTTGGCATTTAATTTGGGGGCTGTAGAGCCAGTCCCAGAGGGGGATGTGTCAGGCAGACAATTAACTCTGGTTTGAGGGCTCTGACACAGCTCCCAAACCAGGGAACCCTCCCAGAGGGGATCTTTAATTGGCATGGCATGGCATCAAAGTCCATGCCAATTGTGTTCTTCTGCTGGGGCCAGGGCACGTGCCAGGCAACCTGGAGCAGGGGAAAGGGCTCTGTGGGCATCCCACAAGGCTGTCAGAGTTCCATCCCTTCTCCTCCCTGGAACACTTGAGAGGAGATTGTGCCACAAACCTCCTTTTTTGGGATTCTTTCACTCTTGTTCAGGCAGAAGTGGAATTGCATCAGGTGGTGGATGTGGGACTCCTTCAACCCCCTTTTTTGGGGTTCTTTCTGGTTCAGACAGGAGTGGAAATGCATCAGGTTGTGGATGTGGGACTCCTCCAAAACCCCTTTTTGGGATTCTTTCTCTCTTGTTCAGGCAGAAGTGGAATTGCATCAGGTGGTGGATGTGGGACTCCTTCAAACCCGTTTTTTGGGATTCTTTCTAGCTCAGGCAGAAGTGGAAATGCACGAGATGGTGGATGTGGGACTCCCGGTAACCCCCTTTTTGGGATTCTTTCTTTCTTGTTCAGGCAGAAGTGGAATTGCATCAGGTGGTGGGTGTGGGACTCCTCCAAACCCCCAGGGAATGTTCCTGTGTAGTGGCAGTTGTATTGAATATTTCCAGTACCACAAACAAGCAGTGACTCTGGAGCTCATGGACATCTGCACAACAATTCTGGACAACTTTAGAGTTGATGGACATGAACTGAATAGCCACTTGATATCAAGTTGACATTTACTTAAGATAAAGTGTGCTGCTCTGCTGTCAGTGCTCCCTGCCTGCTGATCCACACTTGGGTGTGCAGGCACCACTTGATAAATCACCCAAAGGTTTTAATCCCTGATAAATAAACATGGAAATGAGTGATGGGACCAGCTAACTGGGTTGGAGCTGGTGGCAAAGGACATCAGATGTTTCCCTGATACAGCTGTTTCATGGACAAGTTCTGACTAAATTAATCAACTTGACCTACCAAAGGGGGCTGGGCCTGGTGTGAAATGTCCTCTAAACATTTGTTCTGCTACATTTGCTTCTCAATTTGCAATGAAGAAGGTCCATCCATCTGCAGAGACATTGCTTAGTGGGCTCCATGCAGCCAGACCCTTTATTAATAGCAGGGCTCACATTTACTGGGAGGGCAGAGTTGCTGAGCCCTGGGACAAGTGGCATTTGAATTAAAATGCTGTTTCTGTTCTGCTGGCCAGGATTAAATGCCATGTTGACCTTCCCCTCTTCTCCAGCCCCCCTGGAATCCCCAGGTGTGGCTGTTCCAGAGCAGCTCCTTGAGCTTGGTGGGCCTTCAGTGTTTTTTGGGAGTGCTCCTTGGACTTCAGGTATTTTCCCTTCCCATGGGAGGGAATCCATGGGAGAACCAAGAGAATGAGTCTCCTGACAGCTTGGCACGTGTGGGGAATCAGACACGTGGATGTTGTGCTGTTTATTTGCTCTATAAATTAAAATAATGCCAAAAATACATAACCCAGGTGCAGGCAAAGGTGTGTGCATAGGTTATATTTATATTTATAACCCATTTTTAATATACAATATTCCAGGCTTGCCTTGGGATGAGGGCAGGAGTTTCCCAGGGGTGAGAAACCTCTTGGCCAGTGTGAGAAGCTGCTTCTCCTCCTCCTCCAGCCCTTTCCCTGCCCCTGTTTCATTCCCAAAGGTCCTTTTCCTCCCTCCAGGCCCCCAGACAATCCCAGAAGGGCTGACATTACCTGCAGCCCCCTCAGCTGTCCCTGGCTCTGTCTTGGGTGGCCTGCAATGAAATAGTTGCCATGAAAGATTAATCAGGGTGCACAGATGGTTATCAAGTACCTAAAACTGTGCCAGGGAGGGAATCTGCAGGATCATTTCCCATATTTCTGTGGTGTGACCACCTATTGAATGTCCAGCAGGAGCAGAATATCCCGAGCCAGGCAAATAATCCAAGAATTGACTGGTTTAAAGATGCAATTTTGCATGCAGAGCTTTCCTGGTTTCCTTTAAAAGCCCAGAGCACCTTCCATGGTAGGAATAATGGGACTGTTTTAGGGTCTCATGGAAAGGGTTTGGGAAGGGTTATTCAGAGACATAAAGAGATTAAAGAAATAATGTGAGTAAATAGATTGGAGCGTGGTGAAAAGCTCTGGGATGCAGGATGGGGGTTCAGCCCCTCAATGTGGCCCTGATTCCTGGGATTATTTGAGAGCAGGCCATGTAGCCCAGCCAGCAGCCCATTCCTGAGCACAGATCCAGGGGGACTTGTGAGAGGCTGTGCAGGGAATCCACTGGGGCTCTAGAAAGTGCTGATAAAGAGGGCAATGCAATCTCATTCTTTGCCAGGCTTTCAACTGAGACAGCACCTGATAAGCTGATTGTTTTAAGTGTGCTGGAGAAGGGGGGCCTGGATCACATCACCCTCCCTTTCATTCCATCCCAGGGGAATTGCAGTGGGATGGACTCCTTAATAAACTGCAATGTGGCCAAACCCCCAGGAAAGCCCTTTTCTAAATCATGGGGTTGAGTTTTTAAAAATAGGGGATTATAAAATGAATTTTTTATTAATTTCTCTCATGTTTTGGAGTTGCACAACCCGGTTCTCTCTGCCAAAGGTTCCACCTTCTGCTTGGAGTTAAAATAAGTGGAAAACTGCTCCTGTGGTGGAAGAACCAGGCCAGGTCTTCCCTGGAGAAGGAAAAAAGGAGGAGCCACTGAAATTTTGGGTTTTCAATCCCCAGATCCCTTTGGACACTCATTGCAAAGGTGCAGAGCTCCTGGGTGAGCTGAAATTGTACCCCTATGTTATAAATAATGCTGTTTTCATGCAGATGTTTCAGCTCTGTCAGCTTTCACCATGCAGGAGTGCTTTTGTGCCTCTTTGGGCTGGGAAGGGCACACAGACCCCCTGGGAGATTTTGGGTTTTGAGGCCCATCTTCTCCAGGCTGTGCTTTTTATTGGAACAAAAACGTGATCACAAAGCTGGGGATGAAGTTCTAGGGGACATCATTCTGTCACCCAGCCATGCCATTAGTGTGAGTGTTAATTACCTCATCCTTAACCTTCCTGTGGGGCAGAGAGGAGAGTTAAAAGCTCTGGCCCCGTGTCAAGCAGCACGTTGGGGATCCAGAACTTCAAATGTTGGATGTGAAGCAAAGGAGTTTCATTAACTGGCTGTCCCCACTCAAGTGCTGCAGAAATGAGCTGAGTTGGGAACCAGCCCTGGTTATTCTAAAGAAATAAAGGGGTTTAATGAAACCAGAATGGGTCACAGCAGACTTTGAGCAGGGCTTTGGTACCTCAGGGCTGAGCCATAAGCTCTGCCAAGGCACATTTGTAGAAACAGAAAGTCCAATATCTATATCTATATCCATATCTTTCTAGATATAGATACACATCGTGGATGGGCTGAGGAGCTCTTATGAATTGTCTCTCAGGTTTGATTTTGGGGCTCAGATCTCTGTGCAGGCTGGAAATGCCCTGCCCAGGGGGTTTGAAAGGTGGGCCCTTAGGTGGAGAAAAGCTTCTTCCCTGGATCACACCAGGCTGGCTGGGATGCTCATCCTTCCCATGGCACCAGCAGGGACTGAGAGAGCTCAGGGCTCAGACATCAGGGGCTGAGTTTGGGTTGAGGTTTGGAACCTGCTGCCCCATTTCAGGCAAAGCCTCCAGTGACAATAAGGAATTAAATGTGTGTGTTTGTTCTTCCAGGGCTCCTGTTGTTTGCTTGGGCAACAGGAGCCATTTCCCTGAACTGGACTGAAAATACTCTGTGTTTTTCTGTGTTGTGAGATCTGCAAATTGTGCAGTGATTAAACCAAATTATCCATTGATTGGTTGGGAAGTGCAGATTTCTCTCCAGCAGATTTGTACTCTTGTGCTGCTTGTGTGATGGGGAAGCCAGAGGAACTCAGAACACACTGAGACTTCTGGGTGTATGAAAACATCTCTATTGTCATATATCCAGCTGTACAGGCTGGATGTGAGATCACTGAGGAATTGTCACTGAGTATCCAACCTCCTGTCCTCCTTTGCAGAATGATGAAGTCCTCTGTGCACCCAGAAGAAGATGACTTTGTGCCTGAGCTCCAGAGGAGCATTCACCCCAGGGAGAGGCCAGACTGGGAGGAGACCCTCAGTGCCATGGTAAGACCCCTTGTGCTTTGATGCCCTTCATTTCCAGCCCTGGACACTCCACTCTTCCATCCCAGCCAACCCATTTAGAGCCCCTGATTTTCAGCCTCTTCAATGCATTGCCCAGGACTTTAAACAAGACCAGAACCCTTCCCTCCTTGGCAGTTTGTCAGGGAGAGGGCAGGAGCACAGCCAGCTCTGCTGCCCCATTAATGTGTGCCCCAAAGCAGGGCTTGTGGCCAGTGAAAAGGTCCAGAATGTCACAACCATTTTCAGTCTGCATTAACCTCTTTTCCAGGCAGATTTGGGAGCATGAAGGCAGCTCCTTGTGCAGACATGCTCTCTGAAGCATGCAGCACTGGGGGGGAGCAGCATTTCAGCATTGCCTGGCAGCAAATGTGCCATGAGAGGGAGCAGAGCAAACACAAAGGGGCTCTTCTGGTGCTCACAGAGGGCACTGAGGCCCCAGACAATTCAATATAAGTGTTTTCTTCTGAAATGAGGGAGTCAAGGACCTGCAGCTGCCCTTCCCCAGCTCCCCCCAGCATTCCCTGAGTGAGGAGGGTGGGAGGTTATTTCCTTGGTAGCCCAAGAGGGCAGCGAGATCAGGTGTTGTGTGAAGTTCTCCCACCCCACAGAAGCTTGAGGTGCCTTCTCTCATCCCAGCAGTGTCTGGAAGTTGTGTCTTCCAGATTTCCCAACTTACCTCCTGGGCAAACTAAGCTGGAGGGGGAATTACCATCTGGGACAGACCCTGGATGGGGGAAGATGTGACTATTCCAGGACATCAGGGGTGCTCTGGGGGGACAGGCATGGCTCACATTAGTGACTGGGATGTGCCACCAGTGGCAGTTTATCCCTGTGTTGGATCCTGTTGGGTCCTGTGGCAGTGCCAGGGCATGGAAAAGCCACGTGCTCCCTGCTCCTGGAATGCCAGCAGCAGGAGGGGTGTGGTTCTGTAGGACAGTCACATCCACCTGGTGTCTGGGGTTCATCCCAGTGGGTTGTTTGGAGTTCAAAACACCTCCAGGACCTGTCTGGGTCGTGGTAAGTGGATTTGGGATTGGCTGTTCTTTATGCAGCACTCAGAGAACAGGTGGGTAAGGAACTCCCTGCAGGACAGGGATTCATGTTAAACAGCAGAAAAGATAAATGCTGTGGTTTGCTCTCTTAAAAACACCATCAGACCCTCTATAAAACAGTGGCAATGTTTTGTTCCAAAATTTCTTTTCAAGCCAAAAAAAGCAACCCAAAACAGAGACTTCAGCAGTGGTTTGGTCTGCTGGTGTCTCTGTGCTTGTGCTTGACTCCTTGGTTATCCACTGTTCATTTTCCTTGGATCCCAGACTGGTTTGGGTTCAAGGGACATTAAAGCCCATCCAGTTCCACCCCCTGCCATGGGCAGGGACATCTCCCACTAGCCCAGGTTACTCCAAGCCCCATCCAACCTGGCCTTGGACACTTCCAGGGATCCAGGGGCAGCCACAGCTTCTCTGCCCAACCTGTGCCAGGGCCTGCCCACCCTCCCAGCCACCAATTCCTTCCCAATATAACCCCATCTCTCCCTTCCCTCTGGCAGGGGGAAGCCATTCCCTGTGTCCTGTCCCTCCATCCCTCATCCCAAGTCCCTCTCCAGCTCTCCTGGAGCCCCTTTAGGCACTGGAAGCTCTCTCAGGTCTCCCTGGATCCTTCTCTTCTCCAGGTGAACATTCCCATCTCTCCCAGCCTGCCTATTTGGACTTTTTTGCAATTTTCCCTTCCTCATTTTTCCCCCCTTGATGTGTGGCTGTTTTTTCCCCTCCCTGCACCCTGGGCAGCAGTTCCTCTGTGCCTGCTGAGTGGGAGCACTGTCTGTTCCCATCAGTGTTGCTCAGGCAGCAGCTGCTCCCAGCTCAGTTCTCCTGTCACCCCCGAGCCAGGAGTGTGCTGGGACTCACCCTGTGACATCCCTCAGCTGTCTGGGAGCCCAAGGTGTGTCTCAGAGCTGTCAGGCTGGAATTCAGTGTCCCCACCTGGGACACAAGTCACCTGGCAGGTCTCATCTGCTGCTGTTTTGTCTCTCCTTGCTGACTGACAGTGAAGGAAAGCTTCCCCTGCTGGAGGCTGGTGTGTTCATGGACACTGTTCAGTGTTTGTTTTACACAAATTCCCCCCCACTGCCCTGTTAATTCAGTTAATTCACTAATTAAAACCTGTCCTGTCACACAGCTCTGGGACAGCAATACCAGATGTGGACAGAGCAGGATGGAAAAGGGATTTAGTGGGTGATAAACAGGATGGAAAAGGGATTTAGGGGGTGATAAACAGGGAAGTTCACACCTTGCTGCACAGTGACCTGGGGTGATGCAGGGCAGGGCAAAGCTGTGCTCCTGTGTTTGCAGTGCCTTGGGTTTGTGCTCCTGGTGCTGCTCTGACCCCAGGGGTCTCCAAAGGCAGTGTGGATGTGGAGAGAACCCTCCCTGCTCCTGTTTGCTGTGTGCAGTGAATCAAATCTGCACTTCCAACCTCTGCCCTGTGCCCAGTCAGAGGTAATAGTGAGAGGTAAATATTTGCAGGACCTCGTTCAACACTCTCACTGTGCTCTATTTGACCAGCTCATCTTCAATATTCTGCCTTTTTCCTGATCATTTTAAGGCTGAGATCTTTTCCCCCTCCTTCTATTCCTTCCCTGTGCATTTTTAGCAGCCTCTGCTTTAGCCTTGTCCCAGAGGATGCTCCTCCCATGGGCTGTGACTGTGGAGCCAGAATACACTGAATTTTTGGTTAATGCTCATTGAAGCTGCAGATTTGAGGGGTTTTTGGGGTTTGGAGTTCCATCCCCTGGGGAATGGGGGGTTGCAGAGTTGTGTTCTCCTCTCTGCTGTGAGCAGAGCTGGAGCCCTGGTGACACAGGGGATGTCACCTCACTTGTGTGCTGGCTGTGCCTTTGGCCAGGCTTTGGTACTGGGGCAAAGGCCATTTATCAGTCACACTTACATGGACATACACAAGTTGTCCCTCCTCTCCCTCCCCCCTCCTCTCCACAGGATTTTTCTAAGTGCTTATTATTAATTTATGGAAGTGCTTTGTTTCCAGAGCTTTTTCCTAACAAGAAATAAGCTGAAGGTCTTTCTAAGTGTGTGGAGGCTGAACATCCTCCTCTACTGTAAATAAAAGGTGACAGACACTTCATTTTTAATGGTTCTGTCATTGCCAGTTCATTCTGGGCACCTGAGGCCTTTGGTGGGTGCTGATTTCATCATATTCTTTATGTTTTATTATTTATATTTTCACCTACTTTTTAACCCATCCTGCTGGGGAACCTTCCCACGTCCCAGGCTTTCCTTGCCTCACAAAATGCAGTTAAAGTTTTGACTTTGGAGAGCACTCCTGACTTCTGGGGCTGAAAAGTCACCTGAGTGGATGTTCCAACACTCCTCTACAACATCATTTGGAAGGAAAGGGTCTCTTTGCCTTGTCAGGCCCTGCCAAGGACTCTCTTTCTCCCTTACAAGAGATGAAGTTGGGAAAGAGCCTTTATATAATATTTCTCACAGGAGCCTCCAGACCAGCTGTCCTCAGCCTGCATTAATTAGCATAAATTGGCCTTTGTGCTTAATATTACCTTCACCATATGTTCTTGACCTCCTGATTTCCCTTCCTCACCTCTTCATGGGGTCAGGAAGTGTTTGCAGGCAGGGCTTGGGGACTCCTCTGTCCTCACTGCCTTTGTCTCCCAGTTGGCTGAATTTCGTGGGGAAATGGGTTAAACCAGAGATAAATACAAACCCCTTTATTTATGCCCCCCAGTGAAGGTGTGGTTGACAGAGAACCTGGAGCTGTGTTAGCCTGTTATTGGAGATGAGGTGCATGTGCTCACTCCAGGGCTAGAAATTGGGTTTATTTCATGTATATAAATGTATATCTACACATACACACACACACACATATACATACATATATATATAAAATATATAATATATGCTCTTGTGACACCCCACCTGCAGTGCTGTGTCCTGCTGTGGGTCTCCAGCAGAAGAAGCACATGGAGCTGTTGGAATGAGTCCAGAGGGGACCATGGAGATGCTCCAGGAGCTGGGGATGTTCACCTGGAGAAGAGAAGGATCCAGGGAAACCTGAGAGCCCCTTGCAGTGCCTAAAGGGGCTCCAGGAGAGCTGGAGAGGGACTGGGGACAAGGGATGGAGGGACAGGACACAGGGAATGGCTTCCCACTGCCAGAGGGCAGGGATGGATGGGATATTGGGAAGGAATTGTTGGCTGTGAGGGTGGGCAGGCCCTGGCACAGGTTGGGCAGAGAAGCTGTGGCTGCCCCTGGATCCCTGGAAGTGTCCAAGGCCAGGTTGGACAGGGCTTGGAGCACCCTGGGCTGGTGGAAGGTGTCCCTGCCCATGCATGGATGAACTTTAATGTCCCTTCCACCCCAAACCATTGTGGGATTCTCTGTGTTGCTTGTGAAAAAGCCACTTTTCCTGCAGTGACTGCTGCTTCTCTCTCAGCTTTGGAAGCTTTCAAACCACGAGTCCCTAAAACCAAGGTAGGGGTTATTTTCCACCCTGGGGCAGCCCTGGGTGGTGTTTTATGGGATCTGGAAGTTCTCTTGTCCATAGCAGGGTCACCAGATGATGGCTGTGGGATCCTCAAGTGTTACTGCTTTACCACCAGGGCACCTGGAAAGGCTGAACCTCTAAATTACAAATGGAAAACCATCGTGAGTCCTTGAATTTGGCAGATGCATCATTGCCCAGGAAGGCAGTTTGTACACCCCATCCTTTTGGGCTTATGTTGATGGGATTTTCTTAGGCAAAACACAAGCCTATAAATGTTTTAGAGAGGCAGAGGGGTTAAAGCCTGTCCTCTGAAGTCCCTGGGATAATCTCAGTTCTCAGATGAGGTCAGAGGGATCCTGAGCTCTGTAGGATTTCCAGCGTTTCAGAGGGTGAGGTGCCACATCTGGTGGAGGTAATAAAGGCTTTTAATGAGACCTCAATATATCACTGTTAAATCTGGGACATGAGTGAGGAGAAAACTATTTTTAAATGCAATTTCTGAAAGTGTGCAGAGCTGAGAGCACTGGGGAGGTTTGAAGGAAGATGCTGTGTCCTCAGTGCAGGGTTTGCTGCTCCTCCTTTGTGCCCCACTCAGCCCGTGCTGCCCCAGGGCTTGGCTTGGCCAAAAATAGAGAGTGGGGGGTTTCTTTTCTAATTCCTGGTGGGTGGGTGGGTTTTAGTTCACAAGATATTCCTGATGCAAGTTCACAGGAATTCCTGGGGCAAAATGGGAATGGAAATGGAGTTTGGGGAGCGCACTCGCTTGGCCCTGTCAGCTGCAGGGCTTTGCTGCAATGATCTCATCTCAGCAAGTGAGAGATGTAGATTTAATGCCCTTAAACATGTTAAAATTGACATTTTGCAGTTTTTTATTCTTTACCCTCTGTATGTGTAGGAGCCACCACTGGAATTTTACATCTTGGGAGCTCTTAAGCCACGGTGACAGCTTTGTCAGGCTGAGCCTCACATCAGATGGGTTCTCCAGCCACAGACTTCTTGGGGAAAAAAAGGTGCTTTTGAGCTCTGAATGCCCACCTGCTTTAAAAGTCCAAAGTTCTGAGCCATCAAGTGCAAGGGAAATTTTTTGGGAGAGATAAAGCTGGACTTCTGATTTGGCCTTTTATTGTATTTTTGCTCTTTTTTGAAGGACTTGGATAATTCAGTAGAAAGGGTGTTAAAAAGGACCCACAGGGATCATCCAGTCCAGCTCCTGTCCCTGCACAGACACCCCAACAACCTCACCCTGTGCTGGGATTGTTGCCCAAACCCTCCTGGAGCCCTGGCAGGGGTAGGGACTGACTTTGGATATCCTCCACCTGAATGCCCTTGGCTCTGAGTCTGGTGGGTCACTGCCTGTCTTCAAGTTGTCACCAGCAAGTCTGGAGGTCACCTTTGTGCTGCTGAAGGTTCTCAGGGCTTTTCACCTGCCTGGATTAATAATTCAGGATGGTGTCCACATTGCAGAACCTGCAGTGTGTCTGCTCTGCCCAGCACTTGGCACCATTTTCATGGGCATCTTCCCAGCTTCTCCTGCATGGCAAGAAGATCCCAGAGATCAGGATGGGTTGGAACTGGGGTTGTGTTGATGGTGTACTGAAAAGGTCCCAGAGATCAGGGTGGGGTGGAACTGGGGTTGTGTTGATGTGGTACAGGAAAGGTCCCAGAGATCAGGGTGGGATAAAACTGGGGTTGTGTTGATGGGGTACATGAAAGGTCCCAGAGATCAGGGTGGGGTGGAACTGGGATTGTGTTGATGGGGTACAGGAAAGGTCCCAGAGATCAGGATGGGTTAGAACTGGGGTTGTGTTGATGGGGCACAGGAAAG
>WBMV01001248.1:0-34523 GCA_013396655.1 Campylorhamphus procurvoides | reverse complement strand
AGGGTGGGGTGGAACTGGGGTTGTGTTGATGGGGCACAGGACACCAGGCATGGGCTGCAGTCATATTTTGGTCCAAGCAGCTCTGCCTGTGTTTCCTTTTCAATGCCCAGGGCTTGTTTTCCTTGCTCTTGCTTCCCTAATCCAGGATGTTTTGCCCTCGTTAAGCTTTTGGCAAAGGTTGGTGTTGCTGTGTGTGGTTCTTTCTCTCCCCTTGGGTAGAGAGCCCCTTTTATTTCCCAGCCCAACTCCCAGCACGGAGCTGGTCCCTGAGAATCTTTGGAAACTGGGACAATCACTGAATTGGCACGTTGGCTTCCATTTGGCTTTGCCAATTAAATAAGTTCAATGAAAGCAGAATGGATCCAGAGTGTTAATTCACAGCAATCATTTCATTTTCATAGGCAGGGCTATGGCTGCAATAGTTTCTGGTTACATTTACTGGCCTGGGAGTGGGTCCATCCTTGCAGTGTTGACACAGGAGATAAAGAATTGGATTTCCCAAATCTTTGTTTGGAAATCTGTTTATGTGCAGCATTTAGGGAAGAAGGGGTGGTTTAGGATCAGGCAAGTTTGTTGCTCACCAGTTTTAATGCACCCTGCGTTGGCATTTCTCTGATGTCAAGGTAAATGAGTAAATTCAGTGTCTTGCTGAGTGAAATGTGGGGGTTGTGTATTTACACACCATCAGATGAGTCACACAGGGTGGTTTGGGTTGGAAGGGACCTTAAAGCTCAGCTCATTTCACCCTCAGGTTGCTCCAAGCCCCATCCAACCTGGCCTTGGACACTCCCAGGGCTGGGGCAGCCACAGCTTCTCTGCCCAACCTGTGCCAGGGCCTGCCCACCCTCCCAGGGAAGGATTTCTTCCTAACACCTAATCCAAACCCAGTCTCTTGTATCAAAACCTATTAAATAAAGGGGCTTTATTATTTTTTTATTATTATTTCTGAGTGGAAATGCTGCCCGTGCTCCCAGTCTGCTCCTGAGCTTCGTTTCTGGTCATAGGGGCTGACAGGAATGAGGAAGATAAAGGTGGCACTGGAGTCAGTGGGTGGTTTTTTGGGTGCTCCCAGTGCTCAGTGGCATGAGATGTAGGTGGCACAAACATGCATTAATGCACCTTGGGCACTTAGCCTGGCTTTGGTGGGCACCAGGGAGCCTGAGTGCTGGGGCTGCTCCAAATCCTTTGGGTTCTGGACTCTCCTGAGCTCTGGGTCAGGGTCCCACTGCCCCTTCCCTCCCATCCCATCCCAAAGCTGACCTCTCTCTACCTCTGTTTTGTGTCATAATACAAGAAATGCCCCCTTTGGTTGAAATGGATCTATTTGGGAGAGAAAACTTGTCATTTCTTTCTCTGTCAATCACTTTTCCCTAGTCCCAGCTGCTTGAAAATAAGGTGGAACATCCAAGGAAAGGAAAGGAGTCTCTTATTTGCAAGTGGTTGTTTTTATTGGTTTAAAATCAGAGTTCCTGGCTTCTTAGTTACCCCAAAGCAGGAAAAAGCTGGAGCAGTTTTGGAAGGGTTATCAGTAGTTTACTCCTCAACACTTTGCTCATCTGTCCCCTTCTCATCCCCACCTCCAGGTGAACCCCAAGAGACAAACAAAGCATGTCAGACTTTGTCTTGCTGAAGGTTGTAGGCATTAATTTTTTTTGCCATGATTCAACCTTCTTAATTATAAAGTGATGAATTATTCCCTGAGGACATTGGTAATCTTTAGCTTGACTTTTTTGTCTGAATCATTCCCCCCAGTCCTGCTTTGCTGCCTTGCAATTGGTCACTGCTGTGTCGTGCAGGTCTGCGTGCTGTGTTTTGATATTTGATGAAATCCCTTGGTTGCCAGGGCACAGATGATTCACAGGATCCCAAAATAGTTTGGGCTGGAAGGGACCTTAGATCTCATCCCATTCCATGGGCAGGGACACCTTCCACCAGCCCAGGTTGCTCCAAGCCCCATCCAACCTGGCCTGGGACAGGGCTGGGCTGCCCCAGGGATGGGGCATTTTCTCCCCACCCTCCCAGCCAGCAATTCCTTCCCAATTTCCTATCTATCCCTGCCCTCTGGCAGTGGGAAGCCATTCCCTGTGTCCTGTCCCTCCATCCCTTGTCCCCAGTCCCTCTCCAGCTCTCCTGGAGCCCCTTTAGGCTCTGGAAGGGGCTCTCAGGTCTCCCTGGATCCTTCTCTTCTCCAGGTGAACATTCCCAGCTCTCCCAGCCTGGCTCCAGAGGGGCTCCAGCCCTGCAGCATCCCCATGGTCCTGTGCCCTCAGAAGTGCCAGCACGTGGCACCTTTGCTGGTGGAATGCTGGTGTGGGGATGCTGTGTGTGACCCCAAAGCCCCAGGACACAGCTGATGGAGTGACTCTGGCTGTGTTACTGAGCTGTTAAGATATATTCCTCACATGGCTGTGTCTTTTGAGGGGCTCTCAAGGAGTGTGTCTGATCCCAGATGTTTCCTTATCCCACTGGAAGGAGTGTGTCAGATCCCAGATGTTTCCTTATCCCACTGGAATCAGCTCTTCTCTGTAAACCAGCCCTGAGCCCAGAAATCCAAATTGCTGTTAATTGCACTGACTCAGGCCCTGGGGTGAAAGGGCAGCCTGCTGGTTTTGCCCCCTTCCCCATCCTTTCTGCTGCTGCGCTGGCAGAGCTCTGGAGTTGCTAAGAGGATTTCCACCTCTAACATAACAGCACATTGTTATTTGCATAATCACTGCTCTGGCCAGGCACTCACAGGAGGGGGATTTGCTCCTTTGAGGCTGAATCCATCCCTGTCAGGTTTTGTGTGATGAGAAATTGCTTTCTCCCATAACAACCCAAAGCTCCACTTGTCCTTTTATACCCAAGCTTATTTAAGATCCCTCCTCCCTCTGGGCAACAAGAGTCTGTAGAAACTGAGCATCAAACAGGGGCTGGGATTTTTATTTTCTCTTTTTTTTTCCCAATAAGAAACTGGACTCAAAGTATTGTGCTCAGTGGATGTTGTTGTATTTTCTGGGGCTTTTCTCTCCAATTTATTTTGGAGGCTGTGCAGAAGAAGGGCTGTAACCCTGGCTGCCTTTCCCACGCATATTGGATGTGGGATTTTTGTTCTTAAAGGAGTGCATTCCTGAGCCCCAGTGCCTTTGTGTGGGGCTGCAGGCTTTGGGAATGGAAATCAGCCTGCCTTGCAGCAATGGCACATCCCAGCCCAAAGCCCTGCTAAGGCTGACCTCAGGACCAGCCCTGCTGCATCCCTAAAACTCTGGATTATGGCAGGGAAAATACAAGAGTGAGGCTGTTTTGCTGGAAATAATTTGGGTTTATGAGCAAAGAATCAGAGTCTCTTTAAGCCTCACATGGGAAATGTCGTGGCATAAACCCCAACCTGCTGGGCAGAGGTGGGTGTTGGTGGCACAGGGACAGTCCCAGTGCCACAGCAGGTGCCCAGAGCTGCCAAGCTGCTTATTCCATGGCTGGGATGTTTATGTCCCATGTTTCTGTGGGAGCTGGAGGTGCTTTTACCCTTGAACTTTCCTTGAAAACACAGGAGATGAATAGTTAAGAATTTATTCTTTGTTCGTTCCAGGCTGAGCCTTTAAACTGTGGGTTAGACCAGCTCCTTTAAGTCTCAGGAATGAGAGGTTTCCTTAATTTGCCAGCTCATGGCAATGATTAAAAGTAGGGTTTTTTTGTTTTTCTTATTTTTCCCCCCTTTTGGAGTAGAAAAAGCACATGCTGTGTGGTCCTTTGAAAGGGAAGAATTCCCTGTTAACCATGCCATCAGTAAGTACTGGCTAGAACAATTCAGCATTGACAGGGAACATGGAAAATGCAATTGGAAGTTCTAAACTCAAAAACTGATCCACTTTCAAGTGCCTCCTTTATTAAATGCAGATTTTTGAGGTGTGGGATTGAGGATGTGCCTTGCCAGTGGTCAGAGCTTCCTTACTGGAAGCACTTGTCATTTTTCCAGTGGCTTTGCTCTGTCCCATTTCTCAGCTGCCATGAGATTTTAGAGGCTGGGTGAGTGTTTCCCCACATTCCACAGTCCCCAAAAAGTCAGATTTCCTGGAGCCACCCTGGCCTTGAGCTCTGCTCCTCCCTCTGCCCAGAGGGGATGCTCCTTTTATCTTTGCATCAGGGATTGAGATCTTTGCACCCAGTTTTAAAACAACAGCATAAAATGTACAAGGTTCCACTGTTTCTCAGCCTGAAAAATAGCTTTGTGTGGGGTCTCAGAGCTGTTGCTTTGCATGCAGGGCTTTGGGTTGCTGTACTGAGAGCCCTCTCCAGGAGAGGATCCATGTGATCCTTGCTCCTTGCTGAGTGCAAAACTCCACGTCCTGGGACATGGACCATGGAAATGGGAGCAGCTGCTCCTTGGCTTGCAGCTCTCCCAGCTCCAGGGTTATTGGATGTTCCTGTGCTGCTCTCTGGTGATGAGAACATGAACAGCACAGGGATCCTTCTGCAAATCACCCAGTCCCACCATGGCTTGCCTTGGAAGGGATCTTAAAGCTCATCTTGGTGCTTCAAACCCCATCCAGCCCCTCCAGCCACAGCTTCTCTGGGCAGTCAAGGAAGGCAGAACTGGAGGGGGATGTTTAGTTGTATCTTTTATATCTTTGGGAAAGGTGCTGTCGTGTAACAAACACCTATTTTTGTTTAAATGCACCCAAACCAGGTGCAGTTCTTCATTTTAAATGTGTCCAGATATCTGAAAAATGTAGCTGCAGTGTGTTAAAGTGGCACTGACTTGCTGTTTGAAAAGACTTAGGAAATCCTTTTGCTTCCACTAAATGAATCCATGGAAAGTGGTGACATGAGGAATTTGGGAATACTGGCATTTCCATCGTGCTGCCCCTGTAGCTCTGACATTTTGGGATGAATGTTGTACCCTCACCCATTTCTGCCTCTCAGAGCAGTGCCCCAGGTGCATCCTAACCCTTTAAGGGATGAATGCTGCAGAATTGGGACCTTTCCTCTGGACATGGTGACTTTCAGCTTAGGGAAAACCTTTTCCCTTCCCTTCATTGACTTATTTATCGTGGAGGACCAGGATAGTTGTAACAACATCTAAAGGGCAGAGAGACCTTTCTCTCCCTGGAGAGTTTTAGAGGACCAAATTCCTTCCTTGATTGTGCTCCAGGTGAACTCCTGAGCAGTTCTGGGGAGGGGGCTTGGTTTTTTCCTCTCTTTTTCTTTTTTCCCTCCAGGAAAATGGAGGGGAAGTGAAGATGATGTCAAGGAAAGACTGTCATGGAAACGGAGCAGCATTTGGAAGCAGCTCTGTTTTTAGAAACAGGGCCATGTGCTCAAAGAACCCAGAGCAATCTGCTCCCTCCAGGCTGCCTTTGGTGAGACTCTGGCAGGAGGAAGAGGAAGGAATGGTAGTGCCTGTCTCATAGTCACCCTTGGATTTAATTCCCACCTGGATTCAGTCCCCTGCATCTGTGCCACCTCCTCGAGGGTCTTTCTGTAGGTCATGGAAAAGCAATTCTGGGATGACTGGTGGGACTCCACGTGCTCCATGGCATTGCCTGTGGGATTTGGGGTTCCTTGTGCCTGCCAGGGGCAGCTCTTGGCATCTGAGGGTTCTGCACTGCTCCAGGGTTCTCCCCAAGCTGGAAATGTCCCCATGTCGTGTCCTCTGGATCTTTGCCTTCAGCTCTGCACGTGTTTTCAGGTTGTGTGTGAGGCAGACAGGTTGACATGTTTCCTGAGCAATGCAAGGAGACCCTTCAGGAGAAAATCCTTTCCTATTATACAGCAGAATCAGCAGATATAAATTATTTATGACTCAGGGTTTGTGTGCTACAGAGCACAAAGCTCAAGTTTTCCAAATCGTGCCTATAAATAAAAAGACCAGAAATTTCAAGTTCTTAAAGCTGAACAGGCTGGTTTGTGAGAGCTCTTGGATTCTTCTCCTGGATTCCCTGGGAGTTTGGCAGCGACACTTGGACATCCCCATGGAAGGGAATGATGCTGAGAGGGGCTGGAGCACCAGGAGGGGCTGAGGGAGCTGGGGGGGCTCAGCCTGGAGAAAAGGAGGCTCAGGGGGGACCTTCTGGCTCTGCAAGTCCCTGGCAGGAGGATGGATCCAGCTGGGATAACTTCTTCATGGAAAGGGTTGTGAAGCTTTGGAAGGGCAGTGGTGGAGTCGCCATCCCTGGAAGTGTTGAAAACACCTGTGGATGTGGCACTTGGGGACACGGTGGTGGGGCTGGGCTGTGGGTTGAACTTGATGGCCTTGGAGGTCTTTGCCAACCTTTTTGATTCTGTGATCCATCAGGGATCAGGTGCTCTGCCAGGATGGCCTGAGAGCAGAGGAATTTCCTGGGATCCTCCTGCCCCACAATCCCTGCAGGAATTGTGATGTTCCCCACTGCTGTCCCAACTCCTGCAGCTGCTCAAGGGCTTTGGGTGGCAGAATTTCTTACTTCAGGGGGGCTGGTGAAGGGGTGTCACCCACACCCCTCCCCTGGGGAGGGGAAAGGGCTCAGGATGAATTCCCTGCCTTCCAGAGCGAGTCCTGCCTTGTGTGCCAGGTCCCAGGTTGGTGGCACTCAGCAATCTGCATGAACAGGTTTGCTCTGCAGTTCCCAGGTTCCCCCAGCACAGCCACTGATGATGCCACAGAGCTGATTTGCAGATGTGAATAATCCAGCTGCTTCAAAGCAGTTTGAAAAATGAAATTACCGTGACACGAAGCACAAAAGGTGACAAACCTTGTTTGGAGGGGTTGGTTTGTGTTTGGAGAGGAGGGTGACTTGGGGTGACGTGCTGCATGCCAAGTCTTGGATCAAAACAGGTGCAAATTTGGGGTCAATAAAGTGTGTTTTATGGAGCTGTGTATCTTTGGTTTGGAAGGAAAGGAGTTGGGGCTATTTAGGAGTAATATGGTTGCTAAAATGGCAATTTTTGATGTCTGTCTCCCCACCAAGTGTTTCTGTGCTGGTGGCACCTCCTCTGAAGGGTCAGGGTTGTGCCCTGAGCCCTGGAGACACTCGTTCTGCAGCAGAGTCCACAGAGCTCCCATCTCATTGGGGAAGTTAATTACTCTATTAATTACTGCATCTCACCGTGGTCCACTTAGGTGCACACAGCTCGTCCTTCCAGCAGGATTGGGACAGAGCTGGGCTGGGGACAGGGGGATAATCCAACCTTTCCCTTTTTTGGGGCTCCTGGAGGTGTGAGCTTTGCCTACGCTGCTTTGAGTCACAGCCAGGCTAGTCTGTGCCCACTGCTGCAAACTGGCTCCAAGCCCACCTTTGCTGTCACATTGTTTAGCCATTTTTATACCCCACCAGCTCCTACTGCTGATGGAGGAGAAAAATTGTTTGCCTTCCTACAGAAATTCTGTTCCTTCAGAAAAATCAAGCGAGCACATCCAGCTCTGCCTTAAAGCTGCTTATGGGAATGGCACATTTATTCCTGTAATTAGTTATTTTCTTATGTAAAAGACCTGGAAAGTTTATTAAATTGGTGATCCTCTTAATGCTAAACCTCACAATGAGACTCTCAAGTGTCCCATTACATCCTGAAGGAATGGTGTGCTCAGGAAGGGTCAGGCAGCCCAGGATAGGAGTATTTAGGGGGATAAATAATGCCCTTGTTTTCCTTTGCTGAGGGTCATCCTGGAGTCCCTGTCAAGGGAGAAGGGGATGCTCCTGCAGCCTCGTTGGTTTGGGCCAGAGGCCACTGAGATTTTGGAGTCTGGAGCATCTTTGCTGGGAGGAAAGGCTGAGGGCATTGGGATTGTTCAGCTGGAGAAGAGAAGTTTTGGGGTGACCTAATTGTGGCCTCCCAGTGCCTGAAGGGCTACAAGAAGATGGAGAGGGGCTGTTTGCAAGGGATGGAGGGACAGGACACAGGGAATGGCTTCCCACTGCCAGAGGGCAGGGAGAGATGGGATTTTGGGAAGGAATTGTTGGCTGGGAGGGTGGGCAGGTCCTGGCACAGGTTGGGCAGAGAAGCTTTGGCTGCCCCTGGATCCCTGGAAGTGTCCAAAGCCAGGTTGGATGGGGCTTGGAGCACCCTGGGCTGGTGGGACGTGTCCCTGCCCATGGCAGGGGTGCCACTGGACAATCTCTAAGGTCCTTCCTCCCCAAACCCCTCTAGGATCCTGTGGTTTTATCCCAGTTGCCTGAGGCAGGTGGGTTGGACCCAAAGTACCTGTGTGTGTGCCTGGTGAGTGTCACAGGACCCTCAGGAGATAACAGGGTTATGGTTCCACACAGGGGGATGGTTTTCAGCTCTTTTCCTGCAGCTCTTGGTGGTGTGGGGAGGCACAGGGACATCTGACCCATGGCAAGAGAAAGCAAGAGCTTTGAGGGGGGTAAGGAAGGATCCCCCAGTGTTCATCCCATGGATGGGCTGTCCTGTTTTGGGGTGAGGACCAGCTGCAGAGAGCAGCTGTGTGACATGTGACACGACTCAGAGATGTCCTGGTGGACCAGCTTAGCACCACTGGGGCTCAGTGAGCCCAGGGCACTCACCCCTTTGCTCCTGTTGGTACCAAATGGATTGAATGGAATATTCCAGATCTCTAAGAGGAGGAATGCTGAAGGGCCTTTCTTCCCTTCCATGAGCACTCACCCTTTGGGACATCATTCCTGGTTTGTAGTGTGTTGTGTAAAGCAGAAAAAAAGCTCCTTTAGCTGGACTTGCTAATGATCCATCTCTGGCCAACATCAGGACTGGGTTTTTCTCCTCCTGCTCCATGAAGTCTGAGCTGGTCTTGCTGTTGGATCTCTGCTCTCTCCATGAAAGCCTCACCCAAAGCCCCTCATTCCTCTGGAATCCCAGGCCTGGCACAGCAGGAGGAAGCCCTGGAGCGTTTCAGAGTCCCTGGGATGGAGAACCCAAGCCCAGCTGAGCTGGTGGCTCAGGAAAAGAGCAGCTGGAGGAAGGAAGGGATGGGAAAGGATGACAGAAGAGAAAGAGTTTGGAGTTCTGGGCTCACTGAAGTAATTGAATTTTAGTGATGAAGGAGTTATAATATCTTCATGCCCTTAAACCAATAGCTTCAAACATCTATTTTAAAAGCTCACCTCCCACATAAAAGCAGCTCTGGCATTAACTTTTTTATTTTTTTAACTTTTCCACTGCATGAGCCATCCAGCTGCTTCCAGTGCCTCTGCACACACTCCTGGAAAATCAGGAGTCAGTGTGGCGTTGGGGAATGTCTCTCTGACTCTCCCCTCGAAGAACCACAAGTAGTGCTGCATTAAATGTTGATTTCCCAGTTATTCCTGGGAATTCCAGGCTCTGCAGCACGGCAGGGAGCTCATCACCACCAGCACCATCCCACCCAGCATCCCAGTCCTCCTTCCAAAGGCTGTGGGAATGTGGGTTTGTCCTTCAGAGCAGGAGGCTGAGCTTTAACTGTCCCCTTTGTGTCCTGCAGGCCAGAGGTGCAGCACATGAGGTTTAATTGTCCCCTTTGTGTCCTGCAGGCCAGAGGTGCAGCCAATATGATGTTTAATTGTCCCCTTTGTGTCCTGCAGGCCAGAGGTGCAGCCAATATGATGTTTAATTGTCCCCTTTGTGTCCTGCAGGCCAGAGGTGCAGCCAATATGATGTTTAATTGTCCCCTTTGTGTCCTGCAGGCCAGAGGTGCAGCCAATATGATGTTTAATTGTCCCCTTTGTGTCCTGCAGGCCAGAGGTGCAGCCAATATGATGTTTAATTGTCCCCTTTGTGTCCTGCAGGCCAGAGGTGCAGCCAATATGATGTTTAATTGTCCCCTTTGTGTCCTGCAGGCCAGAGGTGCAGCCAATATGATGTTTAATTGTCCCCTTTGTGTCCTGCAGGCCAGAGGTGCAGCCAATATGATGTTTAATTGTCCCCTTTGTGTCCTGCAGGCCAGAGGTGCAGCCAATATGATGTTTAATTGTCCCCTTTGTGTCCTGCAGGCCAGAGGTGCAGCCAATATGATGTTTAATTGTCCCCTTTGTGTCCTGCAGGCCAGAGGTGCAGCCAATATGATGTTTAATTGTCCCCTTTGTGTCCTGCAGGCCAGAGGTGCAGCCAATATGATGTTTAATTGTCCCCTTTGTGTCCTGCAGGCCAGAGGTGCAGCCAATATGATGTTTAATTGTCCCCTTTGTGTCCTGCAGGCCAGAGGTGCAGCCAATATGATGTTTAATTGTCCCCTTTGTGTCCTGCAGGCCAGAGGTGCAGCCAGTATGATGTTTAATTGTCCCCTTTGTGTCCTGCAGGCCAGAGGTGCCGACATCCCCGAGCTCCCAGGGGAGCTGCCCCTGCGCTCCTGCGGCAGCACCGCCAGCATGAAGGTGAAGAACGTCAAAAAGTAAGAGTTCCTTGATTTTTCCTGCCTTTCTCCCTTTGCTATCCTGGGGTTCAGGTCTTGGGCTGCAATACAGGGCACGCAGCAAGGATTTTTGGGGGTGTCTCCGTCCAAATCCGTGTGGAGTGAAGGAAATTCTGATTAATGGAACCCAAAAGAGGGGATGGGAGAGGCTTTGCTGCTCTCTCCCCCTGGTTCTGGCCACAGAAGCAAAGCTTGGCAGAGTTTGGAACCTCAGTGCTGCAGTGTTGTTAAATTTTGTGTGATTTCTGCCTGAAACTGGAAAAAAAAACCTAGAGAGAGAGAAAAAATCTAAAGAGAGCCCAGGCAATGTGTAAATGAGATCATTTCCCTCATTTCCCTATGCTCTGGAAAGCTAAACCAGGACAAGTGGGTGGCCTGGATATGTTTTATATCTGGTATTTTTTCTCTTTTCCTTCTTTTTGCATTCTGCCCCATGTCTTTTTGTTCGAATAGATTTTACACAATTTTTCCTTCCCAGGGATATTTTTCCTTCTCTGATCCTCCAGCTTGGTTTTTCTTTTCCCTATAAACTTGCACTGTGTTATCTCCAAGTGACTGTAACCCAGGTTATTATTCAGCTGAGGCTTCAAACCTCCAACCTGCAACGGGGGATCAAAAATAATCAATATTCCTTTGCTAAAAACACTGACTTGAGGCCCAGAGCTCCCTGACATTGATCCATGTGTGCCTTCAGATCACCTCTCCCTGCTGCTCTGCTGGGAGGGAAGGGGCTCTTTGTTCCAGTGCTGAGCAGCCAGATGCTGCATCTCCCTTCCCACTTGTATTCCCGTGGGAAGAGGGAGCAGGATAATGACAATCTCATTGGCTCAGCCCCAGGAATATCTATAGGAGTCTGTAATAGCTTCAGCAGAAGCAGGAGCATGTTGCAGAGCCACAGGATCTCCCTGGCAGCCTCCAGGCTAGCTGGAGACACTCAGGAATGATGCTGCCTGACTTGGGGATTTGAAAGAGGCAAAGGATAAATAGAGTTTGTTCTGCACCCCCAGATACATCCCCCCGGGACTGATGGGCTGTGATGCCTTTCACAGGTAAACTTTGCTTGCCTTGTGTCTCGTGTCAGGCTGTGGATGTGCATTTGTGGAGCTGCAGCTGCTTGTCCCTGCTCTGTGTCCCGAGGCTGCTGGTGCTGCTGGAATGTCACAGGGTTCCCTAGGGATGCAGTGGGCTCTGGAATGTCACAGGCTTCCCTAGGGATGCAGTGGGCTCTGGAATGTCACAGGGTTCCCTAGGGATGCAGTGGGCTCTGGTGCTGCTGGAATGCCACACGGTTCCCTAGGGATGCAGTGGGCTCTGGAATGTCACAGGGTTCCCTAGGGATGCAGTGGGTTCTGGTGCTGCTGGAATGTCACACGGTTCCCTAGGGATGCCAGGAACATCCCCTTGGCATTTCACTTCTCCTGCCTCCCTCGGTTCCTTTCCCCACTGTTGTGGTGCCTCCCATCGTGCCATCCCTGTGTTTCCTTTGGCTTTGGGCTGAGGAAGGTGCTGGTTTCTGGCTGTGCCCTGGGGCAGTGCCTGCATCCTGCTCATGGTGTGCTCTTGCTGTGCTCCAGGTTATCCTTCACCAAGGGCCACTTCCCGAAGATGGCTGAATGTGCACATTTCCACTACGAAAACGTGGATTTTGGCAACATCCAGGTGAGTGCCACCTTTCTTTTGTACCCAAAACATCCCCGTGCTTTGGCTGCCAGCTGACCTGGTGGGGAGGAATGGAGGGAGCTCCCCTGAGTTTGTTGCCAGATGGTTGGGGATAAGAAGTTAAAGCAGCAGAGTGTTTGTTTGGAATTGTTTCTGTGTGCTGGGCCACAACCTGCCTAATGGAGCTCTCTTTCCTGTGAGCTTGGAGCTGGTTTTATTCCCACTGGATTTGACTGGTGTCACTGTTCTAAGGCTGGATCCTTATTGAGTCATCACTAATCACCCCACGTGCACTTTGAGTCTGTGTGTGTGGCACTGAACAGTTGTGTGAAGGGATTGGTGTAAATACAAATCAATCAGATTTTTCATCCCCACACCATGCACTGCAGCTGCTGTGTCATCCAAATCCAAGGAATTGCTGCTCTTGTGGAAGTGGCAGGCTCTGCTCCTGGGGGATCCATCCAGCAGGAGCACAGGGAGCAGCAGCAGGGAGGGCTCAGACCCAGCAGCCACTGCTGCTTTCTCACACCCAGGGCACATTTTGTTCAGCACTTAGAGCAGCAGAAATGCCTCCAGCATCTGCCAGCCTTGGAGGCAGAAAGAGGTTACAACCTTTTCATTTGTAAAACATTTCCTGTGATGCAGAGTGAATTATTTACAGTCTTCCCTGCTGTACTTGACAGCTTTGCAGGCACAATTCTTTTTCCCTGTGTAAAGTTGGCAGTGAGGAGGAGCTGGGTCCTGCCCAGGGCTGGGATGTGCTGCTGCTCACCCCTTGGGGCTCTGGGCTGGGGAAGCCACAGGGGCACACAGAGAGCAAGTCCCACAACATTCTGGGCAGAAAGTAGAGGATCCAGCTCCTGCCACGGTCTGTGGAGCAGTGCCTGAAAAGTCTGTGTAATTTAATTCAGTTTATTTATTTATTATGGATTTCTTTTCATTTTCTGTGTGTAGGAACAGCATGACTGATCTGTGCCCCTGGGTTTTGTCTCCTGGCAATTTGCTGATTTGACACCACTCATTTTTCAGTCAGTCTGGGGAGAAGTTTATGCTCTCTGCTCCTCTGGGTTCTCCTTTCCATCACTCTGGGATGTTCAGCACAGCGTGTGAACTGGAGAGGGAGCACAACCTGGCGTTTATGACAGATCATTTAATTCTCCTGTGGGGTTAAGAATTCCTGGCATGTTTTCAGGATGGCAGGGGTTGTTTTGTAGGGCTGATACGCTGAGATTTTTGTGCTTGTGAGAGGGAGAAGTAAAACCAGATAATTCATCCTCTGCCTGTTTTCCTGCAGGATGTTCTGGTGGGAAGTTCCCCCATGAAGGATGGGTTTCACCCTGGGGTTTGTGGTGTCACTGCTGCTCCTGCAGCTTCCAGTGACCCCCTGGCACAGCCACAGCACCTGCTGTACCCAGAGTCTGCCTGGAAAGCAGCACCTGGGGGAGGATTTAGCCCAGGAGGGAAACGTGGTATTGATTATTGGCTGTATTATTGGTTAGCTCAGCCCCTGAGCTGTTTTCTCACTATGTCTCTGCTGTGAAGCCAGGGGGACAGTGGCATAAAACAGACACTATGTGTGTGTTGAGGGGTCAGTTCTCTACTTCCACCTCATCAGCCTCTGCAAAACCCTCCAGGTTTAAGCAAAATTTGTGCTTAAATAGGTGACTCAGGCCCTCTGTGCCTCTCCTTTGCAAGATTTCTGGTAGATCCCCTTCTTTATATGGTTAAAAATCTCTTCAGAACAAGAGCTTTGCTCCTGGAATACAGCAGAGTAGGGCATTGCAGTATTCATGGGGAAAGAAATGAAAGCTGCTAATACAAGGAGCAGTATTAGTTTACAGATTTAAAATAGCTTCCCCCAGGGGCTCATACATTTTAATCAAGCTGGGGGCTCCTTTGTGCTCCCGAGGTAGAGCAGAGAATGGCAGTGGGCTGGAGTGATGGGAAGTGACAGCTTGGCACCTAATAGCAAATTACTGAGCTGCACTGAGGGCTCGTGGGTGGCAGCTCCTTCCCAAATCTATTCACTGCTAAAGAGCTGCATGGCAGAAGTGCAGTATTATGGGGCTGTGTCAGGAATTGTGTAATGCTGTCTATTAACAGCCTGGCCAAATTTCAGGGTGTTTTGTAACACTTATGTCACTTATAATATGGTTTCGTGGTGCAAGAGGTATTAATAGCCTGGCATTTCACCTCATGGGATGGCTTTAAAATAACTTGGCGAGATGGAGAAGAAAGGATTTGTTCTCTGCTTCTCGCAGCACTGTGCTGGTGGAACAAGGGGCATTTTGGGGGTGCCTTTGCTCCTCACCTCCTCTGTGGTTGCCAGCAAGGCACAGGAAATTGCTGGTTCACCAGCTGATGTTAAAGCTGGAGTGACAGGTTGGGCTCCACAGGTTGCATCAGTGTCCAAACCTCACTGGTATTTTTGCTGAAACACCTTATGTTAATGCCACAGTGACATTTTTAAGGCTGCCTCACTGGTTTTTCATTTAGATGGGGGATAAATGTTTAGAGCTGGTTGCCCAAGGAGCTGCCATGAGACCATGTTTCTTCTCCATTTAGCTAAAATATCAGGTATCTCCCCTGGAGCTTTTTGAGTCTGGTTTTCACTGGTTTTGGGTACATTGGTGGTAAGTCCACATTAAAACCTCTGCATAAACACAAGGTCCTTTCCAAGTGGTCAAACTGCATTTGTGCAGAAAACTCTCTGGAATCAGACCTGCAAAATGATGCAAATACACCCTGGTCAACACCAACCCTCTGCATGGAGGTGGTGCAAACTTGGTTTCCCTTCTCCCAGATTAATGAATCAATAACTGAAATACATGAAAAAAGAACATCAAACCTGTGTGGGACCTGTTGAAGCAGCTTCAAATTCACCAAGGTTAAAAATATGAGCCCCATATCCTTTTTTTTGTGTTAGGAACCGACTCTAGACTGAGACAGAGTTAATTTTCTCACAATTTAAGAAGACATTAGTGGAATTCAATAACTTTATGCTAAAAAAAACCCCTCTGTATGGTTACCCAGCATGGGTTGGTTCTGCTGGGCTCCTTCTCTCTCCAGCTCTGCTGCCTGTCCATGGTTCTTGGCCAGTGATGCCTTTCTGGAATGTGCAAACTCAATTTATTACAATTTCAGAGCTGGAAGAGCTTCCTTAGGACTGTGAGCTGTGAACTTGCACAGGAGGAGCTGCTGGGCACAGCCAGGCAGGGCAGCACCTCCCAAACCTGCCCTGGGATGAGCTTCCTTGCAGGAATTGGGTGTCCCAGGGTCTGTTTTGGCTGGAGAGCAGGACCCCTTCGTGTGTGTGAGTGCCCTCAGTGAGCTTGGTCATGCCCAGGAACTGAATTATTTCAGCAAAACACCCCCATGGCATTAATTTATACAAAGCAGAGTGATTCACCTCCCATTGCATGGTGTAGGTTGGTGCTCCAACCCTGCCAGAAGGGTGTAGGACAACCCTCAGGCACAGGGTGGGATTTTGGGGTGTCCAGAGGGGTGTAGGACAAGCCTCAGGCCCAGGGTTAGATTTTGGGGTGTCCAGAGGGGTGTAGGACAAGCCTCAGGCCCAGGGTTAGATTTTGGGGTGTCCAGAGGGGTGTAGGACAAGCCTCAGGCCCAGGGTTAGATTTTGGGGTGTCCAGAGGGGTGTAGGACAAGCCTCAGGCCCAGGGTGGGATTTTGGGGTGTCCTGCCCAGGGCCAGGAGTTGGACTCCCTGATCCTGGTGGGTCCCTTCGAGCTCAGGATATTCCATAATTCTGTGAAATGTGGTTTTACTTTCTCAGTGCTCCATTAATATAAGCAGGAGAAACAGTGCTCAGGCAGCCCATAAATACCTTTTCTTCCTGCCAGAAATAAACCCCTCTGCTTTTCCCTTGGAAGAATGAAGACATTCTCCTGAGCTGGGCTGGAGGAGCACAGGGAGCTGCTGTCACCTGCCAGGTGACATCCCTTGCTCTCATCAGCATCTTGAATTTGGCACAGATTTATCCCTTCCAACAAGCCCAGTCTCCTATAAATAAATGCAGGGTTGGGTCCTGGCATGGGAGATGCTCTCCTTATCTCTGACAGGAGTGTGGTATCAGTGGGAAGGGAAGCATTTGGAGCACAATCACTTCCTCCTGCCATTCCTCAGCTGCCAGGAATTCCTGTCAGGACTGGGAATGCCTCTGGCACACCCTCCAGCCCCTGGAAATGGATTTTCCTGTTAGGAACATCCCAGGGAGCAGCTCAGCCCTTCTGTGCCTGGTGAGAAGATGCTTTTCGGGCTCATCTTCTTTTGGTTTGCCTTTATTTCTTTTGTTTGTTACTATTGCAGGGGGTGGATGTGCTTGTGAGGGTGTCTGTGGTAATTAAATTTGGGTTTTTTGGCCTGAGATGGATTGCAAAGGAAACAAAAAGGGTAAAGTGAGGGTCACAGGGTGTGATGTCTTCAATTATTCCACTCATTTAAGAAGGAAAACCCAGTGATTTTTAAAGGCAAAGCAGGAAGCAGCAGCTCCCCTCCCCAGTCCCTCTAAATGGTGGAAGTACTTGGTAAAAAGCACCAAAATCTGCTGGAATTTTGCTGGGTTTTGGTTCTATACAAGGCAAGAGTTGTAGTCCTTCCTCCTTGAGTGGTGCTAACCAAATCCCACAATGCCCTGGCCATTTTCTGGGATCTTCCCCTCCCTTTCCCAGCTTTTTCCATGGGATTTCTCTCCTCTTGCCTTAGAAAGGGGGTTTGGGGGATGTTGCTTTGGAGGAATCCAAACAACTGTCCACAGTGGAGGTGGAAAGTTCTTCCCTGAACTTCGTAATTCCAACCACAACTTCACAATTCCTGCCAAGCCCAACAAATGGGAAAAATGTGGAGTCTCCAGGCCAAGGTTTTGGGTGCCAAAAATGTTAGGGAAGCAGCCAAGTAAGGTCACCTCAGTTTTTGGATCCTGCTGTTGCCTGGTCATGCTTCCAACTCAGAAAAATTCTGCCCTGGAAGGAGATCACACCTGTGAAATTCCTGCTGGCTTGGGTGGGGTTTTTCCCAGGGAAAATGGGAAGGAATCCATGGGATTTGGAGTGGAAGGGTGACCTGGAGTGTGGGGGTGTGACCCTGAGCCAGAGGGGAGGATCCAGCTCATGTGGATTTACTGATACATCATTCTGAAAGGGAATTATATTCCCTTTGCTCCCTTTGATGGGTCTGAAATCAATATTTTATATTTTTTAATAAATTAGAGGTAATTTGGGTGGCACTGCTCAGCTGGCTGGGCGTGGAATGGCCTCTCACAGCTTCTGTCAGGATTTATCTGGATTTATTCCTCTGGATTAGCCCTGTTTGGTTCCATCAACGTTCTTTATTTGAAGCTGATGTAATTTTTGTGTTTTAAGATGTATTTCCACACATGGAAGGGTGGGCTAGAACCCAGAAATATTCATTAGAAGCAAAGGAGAGTCTGCCTGTTGGTTCAGTACAGCAGGGATTTATTTCTGCTTTTATTCCTCCTGCAGTTTGAACCCACTGGAGCTCCTGCAGGAATGCACCTTGTTTTCCCTTCCCCTGCACTAAACACTGCAAATACAGCAAAGCTGTGGATTTTTAGTCTTTCTTGGTGCTGTTTGATGGCAAATGTAAATCTAAAAGGGGTGTAATAAGCCCAGCCTTCACTTTGGCATTGACCTCTTGCTGTTTGCCACCCCCATAAATCACCTTTACCAGCCTGGCACAGAAAAGTATTAAAATTGGTTTAATTAGTAACTGGGAGGGAGCTGTGTTGGAAAATTTTTCTTCCCTGAGGTTTAATGACCTGACAAAAAACCCCTCAGAAAGACATATTACATGGATAATTAAAATATATTAAAAATCTGAAAAGAATCCATGGGCTCCAGGAAAAGAATCCGTGTTTCCCTGGAGTTCTGTGGTTTGAAGGAAGGTTAAATCCTTTCTGGGGCATCCTGTGAGCAGGAATGGTGCTGGAATTCAGGGTAGCACTGGGCTCCAGGAAAATAATCCCTGTTTCCCTGGAGTTCCATGGTTTGAAGGAAGGTTAAATCCCTCCTGGGGGATCCTGTTAGCAGGAATGGTGTTGGAATTTGGGATAACACTGGGCTCCAGGAAAATAATCCCTGTTTCCCTGGAGTTCTGTGGTTTGAAGGAAGGTTAAATCCCTCCTGGGGGATCCTGTTAGCAGGAATGGTGTTGGAATTTGGGATAACACTGGGCTCCAGGAAAATAATCCCTGTTTCCCTGGAGTTCTGTGGTTTGAAGGAAGGTTAAATCCCTCCTGGGGGATCCTGTTAGCAGGAATGGTGTTGGAATTTGGGCTAACACTCCAAATCTGGCTGGATGTGCCAGCGTGCCAGGGCTGTGGCTGAATGAGTGGCATGTGGGTGTGATCCCTGAGATTTCCAGGAGCTGGGAAGCTTTGCCAGCCCAGGGCATGAAGGAGTTACTAAACCAAACCTCCCTGGCAGCATTTCCATGCTGTGTTTGCTCCCAAAAAGGGCACTCTGGGGCTTTGCTGGCACAGGGGGCACCTCAGGGGTGTTCATGGCAGGATATGCCCTGTCCTGCCCCTGGAATTGGGTTCATTCATTCCCTGCTCAAGGGGCATGGATGGGATAACCCACAGGGCAGGGGGAGAGGGATACTGGGAATTATTCTTCCCTGGGTGGTGATTTCCCTGGAAGTGTCCATGGTCAGGTTGGACAGGGCTTGGAGCACCCTGGGCTGGTGGGAGGTGTCCCTGCTTATTGCAGGGGGTGGATCTGGGTGGGCTTTGAGGTCCCTTCCAACCCTAATTCTGGGACTCTGATTCTGAGTTTCTAGGATAGAACCTGAGCCTGAAAAAGGCTGCATTCCTGTCTTGGCTTGGCCATCCCTTTCTGCTCAAGGGGAGTTGGTCTGAGCTCACCAGGGGTGCTCTGAACCCTGCCCAGACCATTCACTCGTGGTTGATTCCATGATCTGGTTCCCAGGTATCTCCAGCATTGGACAACCAGCACAGTCTGACCCAGTAACAGTCTCACCCAAGGGATGGGCTGTGAGAAGCAGCATCAGATGAAGAGGGAATTCTGCCATGTGGAGTTTTAAAATCAAATACTCCCAGGAAGAAGCATGTGGTGCTCTCAGTGCCTCTTCCAGACTCCCTCTCCTAAAGCAGAACTTCTTTTATCTCTGAAAACTAACTGAGCAAACTTTGATTCTACTCTAGTCTTCCCATCCCTCTACCAGAGCAAAAGAAATATTAATAAAAACTGAATTATCTGCTCTGGAATACATTTTTGCCACCACCCTGAATTTCTTCTTGTAGATATTGAATTGCTCCAAAGGAGTTTTTAGGAGAAGCTTGTTTAGGTCTGCACAGAGATGTTTAAAGCCCCACCAAGTGTTTTTTTGGAGGCTCAGGGGTTGGTTGGGGGTTGCAATCAGAGCTGATACCTCCTAAATACAGAGAGAGCTTTTGGCACCATCACACTCAGAATGATCAGTAATAATGTAGAGGGAAGATGGTTGCTCAATACACACCCACCAATCCAGTATTAGATCAGCTGGAAATTAAAATCCATAGTGCCAGAATCCATGAACCTGCCTTAGAATTCTTTCTCTTCTATTGGAGGACTGATGAAACTCATAGATATGGTTATAAAACAAATTGACCAGAAAAATGCACTTTTTGGGTAGGTGGCATTGGCAGTTTATGTTTAGAAACCAACAGGAATTCTTCTGATGTGCCTTTCACTGTTTGATGTCCCAGTGTGAACTTTATTTATTACAAGAACAAAAAAACACTCAGGCTTTAAAAGACCTGATTTTGGCCCAAGTTCCCCCCCACCAGCCTGAAGTAGCTCAAACCCCAAACCAACTTCTGGTGTCTTTGCAGCCTGAGCCCAGGAATTCACTTTGCAATGCTGCTGAATTATTTAATTACCCTTTATCTGCTCAGTCCTGCAGTAATTAGAGGTGCAGCCACCCTGGAATGGGCAGAAAACCCTCTGGGATCTGGAGCAGGAAGGATTTGGAGGGAAGGAAGGGATGTCACATGAGGACAAAGGTGGGGAACTCAGGGCTCAGTGCAAGGTGTGAGGCTGGGGGGGCATCAGAGCCCCCACCCCAGGTTTGATTCACTGTCATGTTTTACCATTTGCTTTAAAAGGCAATAAAAGGTGGCTGGAGTTTGGGAGCTCTTAGGCTGGAGCTCTGTGAATTATTGATGTGTTTTAGCAGGAACACAGAGCTCTGATGGGCACTCTGAGCACAGCCATGCTGGGCTGGGCTTGATTTCCCCTGGTCCCTGCATTGCTCTGAACTCCTTGAAGCTTCTCTTGGCCCTCAGTTCTTGGCCAAGTTGCACTAAGTGGAGTTCAGAGTCAGCAGAGATCTTGGCAGAGCTGGTGGTGTTGCTCTGGGTCAGTTCTTTCACTTTTCAGCTGCTCCAGTGTCACAAAGATGCTGAATTTGGGCCCTTCATCAACCCTCAGAGACAGTCTGGAAAATAATGTTCCAGTTCATTCTCTATGCTTTTAACATAACCCAGGAGAGAGGGAATACTTGGATTTTGAACAACAAAACACCCTCGTTGTGCATCATGTGGTTGAATATTTTCCCATTAAAAGCAATTCAGATGTGGCTGATGTGTCATGTTTTCTGTCAGGATTCTGTGTGGATGTGCCTTGCAAGTTGTGATGATCAGATTAAGGATAAAACAGCCCCTGTAAATCAAACTGTATCTGCAAGAGCAGCAATAATAAGAAGTGTAATGGATGCCAGAGTTAATGAGGAGTGTGGGTTACAGCACGTCTCAGCCAGGGCCTGTGCTGGGAGCTTCAGGCACAGGTTTATTCCCATTTATATGTGCTTGGTCCCATGGCTGAGGGTGGTTTGAGCTGGGGGAAATACAGGAAACATCTTAGTTTGTTTGTGTGCTCATTTAGACAAGTTCCTGCATCAGTGCTCACTGCAGAGGAAGGTTTGCTTTGCTCAGAACTGCTGGAAATTCAGTGTTCCTTTGGAAACTGCTCCCTCATTAGTGCAGACCTTCATTTTCATACCAAAATGAGAATTTAATGTTCCATTTGTCCACAGTATGGGACTGCCTGGGAGGCTGCTCTGGGAGAGCTCTGGTTTATCACAGAATTCCAGCCCATGCTGAGCTGGAGGGGACCCACAAGGACCCTGGAGCCCAAACCCTCTCTCTGGGCTGTCCTGGAGGCCCCCAATTTGTCATTGTGGCCACTGATCACTTGCCCAGTGACTCAAGGGCTTGGCCACTGGCCTTGGCTCAATGAGCATCCCTTGGGGTGCCCAGGGAGGAACTGAGTCACTGCTCAGTGTCACCATATCCCTTTCCTGCTCATTTTCCAGCCCCCTTTCCAGAAGGGAGTAGTTGAGGGAAAGTTCTTCCATCTAGTCCAGTCCATGCCCAGCACTTGCTCAAGTTTTTGTGGGATAGGAAACACAGGTCAGGTTTGCCTCTGAACCCCCTGTGGGACGTGGACTTTCAGGTCCTTTGGTTAAAACAAGGTTCTTTGGGTGGGGGCAAGTTTGAGATGCGAAATTTTAAGGTATTACTTCTCCTAATGGACACACATGTGTGCCCAAAATGCTGCTGGCCCCTTCCTCCAGCTCAGCTCTGGCAGAGTGGGAAGCTGCAGGTCTTTGGGAAGCTCTGGGAATTCTCCAGCCCTGTGTTTTGTGCAAATGCATCCAGTGGTCAGTTCAGTCCCAGCCTGAGCTCTGGGTTAGGAGAGGGGGTTTCACACAGCCTGCCTTGTCCAGGTGAGTGGTGGTTCATCTTCCCCACTCACAGGACATGGAATAGGTTTCCCCTCAGCTTTTCTCCCTTCCTCCTGCCAGCTCAGGGGGGATTATTTGCCTTCATTTGCTGCTCCTCTTGTCAGCAAGAGAAGTTGCTGTTTAGCCAGATAACAAAGGATGCTTGTCTTGGGCAAGGAGTGCTCAGATGTGCTGGTGGCAGCACTGATGTCCCCACTCTGCCTCCCATCCTGGCTCTGCTCAGAGATGTGTTCTGTTTCTGAAGGTTCTCAAGCAGTTTTGGTGGGGGCTGCTGGTCACTGCATGTTTTGGGTCAAGGCCTTTGGAGAGCTGGCAGTGGAAGGATGAACCTGTGCCAGTTGGCTCAGCTTTATTTCATCTCATTTATGGAGCCCCTTTCGTAGTTTGCACAGGGAGATTTGGTTGTTGTTGTTGCCTGGAAAGGTTATGGACTTCCCTTCCCAAATCCAAGGACAGGGCTTGGAGCAGCCAGGGCTGGTGGAAGGTGTGGAATGAGATGGGCTTTAAGGTCCTTTCCACCCCAAACCATTCTGGGATTCTGTGTCTCCCTGAGACCAAAAGGGGCTGAGCACCCAGAGCAGCTCGAGGAATCCTGCCCTTAATTCCAGAGCTGATATGTGGGACAGGGAGTAAAGGCCAGTTTTCCAGGTGCTCCTGGAAGGTAACAGGCGCTGTTGGAAATGAGGAACCCACCAGGATAAGCTGAGCTGCTCTCCTGAGCCTCTGGAAGGAGGGTGACAGGAGGGGAGGGTGTCCCACCTTGGCAGTGTCATGAGTGCTGGCATTGCCCCCTCCAACCCTCCCTGCTCCCTGAATCCTGCCCTTGTGCCAGCCCAGGAGCTGCAATTCCCAATGGGAATTCTGATTGATTCCCATCCCAGCAGAACCCCTACAGAAAAGGCAGGAGCTGCAGTTCCTAATGGGAATTCTGATTCCTTCAAGCCCTGCCCCTCCAAATGTGCTCCAGGCAGGCTCGTTGCCTCCCAGGCTCCTCAGGGGGGGTTGGTTTTTCCCTTGTGTGCTTTAATAAGTTTTGTTTCCTGCCTTTGCAGCTGCCTTGGAAATGGGCATGCAAAATAAAATCTGACTCAGCACAGCTCACATAACACAAATTCCTCCTTTTGGGTGACAAGTCCCATCATAAAAGTATCTGGGCAGAAAAGGTGCTTAGAAAATGTGACAGTGGGCCAGGATCAATGACTCCCTTAAGCCAATTAAGCTTCTCCTTTCCACATCACTCCTTCCACCCATCCAAATTAATGTTTCTCAGGGTTCTGTGTTGGTTTTTTCTCCTCCCTTGGCACTCCTGCTGATAGCTCAGGTCTAGAAGGCATTTTTTCCAGTGGCTTTGATTCTTATCAGCGTGGAAAAAATGTTAATATTGATTTAGTGGGGGAGAGAAGAGAAGAAGTGAGTAAGAGACTAATAGCCTGCAATGACAGGGCTGTATCAATTTTCAGGGCTCTCAGAGGAATAATGTGCTTGTTCCCAGCAAATGGAAGAGTAGACTATGACTAAAACTGTCACTGACCTCCCCCAGAATTTAATGGATTTTGGAGCTCAGAGGAGAAAAAGGCACTTGTAAGTGACTCTGTGATTTTAATGCACTTCCCTTGGAAATCAGCAGCTTTATGAAATGCCATATGCAGGAAGATTAAAACTGTTTATATCTCAGGGAGCTGTGTAAAAATTTATATTCACTGCCTTAGTCTTGTTGTTGCCTGTGGATGGATGCACTTCCCAAGAAGCTCCAACAATAAATTGTTATGGCTTTGAGGTGGTTTATAGCCCTGTATTTGTTACTGGTTAAAAAGGATGGAGAAAAACAGTAAAAAATCTCATTCCTGGCCCATTCATGGGGCTTTTCTGTGCAAGTAGTTCCTGAATGAGGTAAATAAATATCAATAGTGGTCCCTTTGTAGGCTGGAGGGTCTGGGCACCTTGATTTGCACCAACCAAAGGAAGGGTCCTGCTTGGCCCAGTGGGAGAAAGGACACTTTGTTTTGTGGCACAGCCACTTTTCTTTTGAATAAATTGATAATTCAGGCAGCTCCTTGACTTTAATTGCCCCTTTGTTTGAGCCCAGAGCCACCAAGTGCTGGTTGCTCTTCCAGAGCCGTCTCCATTGTCTTGGCCCTGTAAATATTGCCCCAGTTGGGCTCAGCTTCCCTTCCCTGGGAAAAGGAGGAGGATTTGCTGCTGTTTCAGGGTGCAGAATCCCTGGGATCATTTGTGGTGTGATGCCATCTAGTGTGCAAAGGGCTCTCAGCATTCCTGTGCTCAGGAAATCCAGGGCAGCAATTTCTCCCTCCAGCCCATCCCAGCTCCAAACATTTTTGCCCAGGGAAACTGTGGCTGCCCCTGGATCCCCCTGGAAGTGTCCAAGGCCAGGTTGGACAGGGCTTGGAGCAAACTGGGAGCAGTGGGAGGTGTCCCTGCCCATGGCAAGGATGGAACGAGGTGGGATTTCATGGCCCTCCCAACCCAGCCCACTCTGGGATTTGATGATTCCAGGATTTGCTGGAGGTGGTTGTAATCAAATTTTAGCATCTCCAGAATCCTCACCCTGCTGATTGATGGGGTTTTTTGGGAGTAGGAAAGGGCAGGAGAGAAACAGTGAGGATTTTCCCACCCTCAAGAGGAGATTTCTGGTTCTGTATCATCTCTATGTGTGTCCTACACGAGTTTCTGGGGCTCAGAGCATGCCCTGAGGTGTTTTATCCAATTATTGTTGTACTTCCATGGGTCATGAAATACATTTGTGAATCCACTCTGAGCCAAACTGGAGGTGTTTGAACCTGCCTGGGCTGTTCTTTGGATCCCTGTTTTGATGTTGGGGTGCAGGACAAACATTCCCTCATCTCTCACCTTGTCTTCCTTTGTGCTTTGGTCTCTTCCATTCTGCACATGGAAGAATATCATTTTCCTGGCAGTAGGACAGAAGAATCCCTCCTTCTCCTGTGCTGAGAAGGGATTTGGGTGCAGATCTTTCCTTTTCCAGCCCTTTGGTTTTGGTGTAGCGTGATATCCAAGATGCTGAATTTTGACTCCTGCCAGGAGAGGGGCTGGATCTCCCCAGGTAGTGGCAGAGCTCAGCATGGGGGGGCTGCCAGGGAGGATTCATCTGGGAATAATCTCCTTTTGCTTGCAGTTAATTGGGGAAGCAGCTTTGATAGGGTGTGAAATGGAGCTGGAGAGGGGTAACACCACCTGCCTTTATTTACATGTGTGGGGCAACACAGAGCCAGGCAACAACAACAGATTAAACTGGAGCTGTTCAGAGAGTTTGGCTGAGGACTTTGAAAAATGGGTACCTTGTGGAGAAAAGTGGAAGGTCTAGGGCATTTGTAGCCTTTTTTAAGAATTACCAGCTATGCCAGAACCCCATGAGAGCCCTGAAGTTCTTGTGTGTTCAGACATGGCTGTGGGAACCCATCATCAGGTGAATTAGCTCTGCTTTGCACTGGAACATGCCAGATATTCCCTTTTGGAACACAACTGTGTGCCTGGAGCATCCAAGTGCCCCTTCCCTCAGCTCTGGCATCACATTCACCAGGGGCTGAAGGGGTTCCCTCTGGACACAGGCTGGGTTTGCTCTCTGGCTGCTGCTCCTGCAGTGGGAAGAGTCACAATTTGATGGGAATTTCTGTCAGAAATGGTTTTTATTTCAAAAAGCTCTGTGGGGTAAGAGGAGAACCTGGTGTTGGTTGTGCATGGGAAGGGTTTTATGCCACCAGGACACACAACACCTCTCTTGTCTGGTTCTCTCTCCTGTTGCTCAGAGTGATCTGGTTTGGGTGGATTTTGGGGGTGGCACTTGGGGACTGGGGTTGTTGGAAGGAGAAAGATGATTTCTGTAGAAAGGCTTGAGGCACATTCAAGGAGAATTTTGCTCTGTTCCTCCAGAGATCCTCACAGTGGAGAGGTGAACGTGGGTTGTGAGGCACCTGGAGTGCCCTCCCAAATTCCCAGGGGTGGCTGGGGCTCATCCCTGGTCCCCAAGGAGATGAAGAGACCCCCATCCTGAGAACTGGCTGTGCCATCCCATACCCTTGGAATGGCTGCTCCTTGGGTTTCATGCTCTCCTGATGCCCACCAGGGACACCCCAGCTGGCTGTGCCAGGGCAGGGGGGCTCAGCAGGGTCCCTGGGCACAGGAGATGGGCATGACCCAAGGGGTGGGGGGTTTGTTCCAGCTTCAGGACCTTCAGCACAGTCTGGGAAGGCTTTGTGAAGCACAACGTGAATTCAGAGTTTGAAATTCAATCCCTGGTGTGCTCGTGCCAGGCAGGGCTGGGTGTTGTTTGTAAGGATGAGGGCAATGATCTCATTTAATAAACTCAATTTAGAGAATAGTCCCTATCGTGGCTCGTTAAAATGTGATTTGTCAGTTGAGGGAAGAACCTTTTCTGGTTTATGTTTATTTATTTATATTCTTTCCCTCTGAGAAGGAAATCAGCTCTCTGGGAGCAATTCTGTGAGCAGGGAACAGACCTAGTTTATAAGAGGGACCAAAATTTCTGACCCTGCTAAGATCCTTTCCAGCTCCACGTATTTATAAATCACACTTGCTAATTCTCCAGTCAAAGGGTCCACTTGGTGATCTTGGGGCTCTTTTCTAACCTTAATGAGTCTGTGATATTGATTAGGGTGCAGATTTACACTGATTTCCTTCATTCCCTAAATGTTCTTTTATGCTGCAGCATCCCATGGTCTCATTTCCTTGTGGGAATGAGAAGCAATCTCAGGATTTTTCCCAGTTTATTCTACCTGAAAATGTGGCACTTTCTGCTAAGTTTTCCAGTGTAACACTTGAAGTGTCTTCTTGACACTTTAATGGACAGGAAATTTCCAAGGGTTGGGAGAAATAGGGCAGTGGGTGGGAGAGAAGCAGAGTTGCTTTCTAACAATGCTAATTTTCAATTCTTTAACCAGCTTGCATTGAGCATTATGAATTCTCCAGGGTATTTTCAGAGCTGAAAGAACAAAGAGAAACTTTGAAGAAGGGGGAAATCACTATCAGCTGATGGAGAGGGCTGGAAAAGGATCTATTCCTATATTAAAATGCATTTCCTATACTAAAACTATATATTCCTGTATTAAAAGTGTACTGTGTTGTATTGTGAGGAAGGAAAGCTGCTTAATGGCCCTTTCAGTCACTGCCAAGTCTGGTCAGGGAGCTCTGCAGCCAAATTTTGGAACAAAAGCACGATATTGTGTTAAGGAGGTGTGAGATCTGAGATTCCTGTTAACCTTGGAGATCAGACAGGTGGGTGTGAGAATGGGGGGGTGATGGCAATCCCTCCCTTCTGTGCTGGGATGAACCTCAGGCAGGGGTGGGCTGGCTGTGGCTGAGCCCCTTCCATGGCCTGTGGTTCCCAAAATACCTCTTTGTGAGCAGACCTGGATGTTCTGGGCTGGGCTGGCTGTGGCTGAGCCCCTTCCATGGCCTGTGGTTCCCAAAATACCTTTCTGAGCAGACCTGCATGTTCTGGGCTGGCAGAAGTGCTGTGGAGCAGCAGCAGCAGCCCGTGGTGTGTTATTTGTTAGATCCCTTCTGCTCAGATCATTCTGCCACTGCTTAAATCACCACAAACACTTCAAATTGAACCCAAATTTTTGGGTTCTCGGGGCAGGGGTGACCTGCTTGTTCAGGTGATAAAACCCAGCCAGTGGATTGGGGTTGATTTTTGAGCTGTGGTCACACAGGGCCCCCTGGCACACATGGGGGGGCTCTCACAGTGAACTCCTCATCCTTAAATCCCTCTTTTTTTAGGAACCATGCAGCCAGCAGGGAGCTGTAGCAGCCCAGCCTTGGGGGGGCTCTCACAGTGAACTCCTCATCCTTAAATCCCACTTTTCTTAGGAACCATGCAGCCAGCAGGGAGCTGTAGCAGCCCAGCCCTGGGACACAGAGCCAGCAGCAGGGGCTGGCCAGGCATTCCCTGCAGCCCGAGGGGTTGGATGCGGCGCAGAAGGACGGGCAGTGAGGAATCAGCTGTGCTCAGCCTGTGCTGCCTCCCAGCGTGTCATGGCAGCTGCTGGCAGCTCCCTGCCCTCTCCTCCCTGCCTGCATTCCCTGCCTGCCTCCTGCTCTTGGCTCTCCTGGAGCTGCCGGGCTCATCCTGCGGGATGGAACACGGGGGGTTCCTGCAGGCATGACATGGGGCTGGGGGCTGGCCAGGCACGTCCCCAGCGCTGCTCCTAGGAATGCTGCGGGGCTGGAGCAGGGCTGGGCTCTCATTCCCCCAGCTGGCAGCTCCTGCCTCTCCGAGCTGATGCCTGCAAGGTTTTTCTGATGAGCTGCTGGGGAAGCTCCAGAGAGAGCTGGAAGGGTCAGGCCTTGCTTGGAGAGCCCATGGCTGGGCAGGACGGAGCGCTGGAGCAGGGGTGAGTGGGGCAGGGGCTGCACAGCTCCCTGTGGTTGTTTGCTTTGTGTGTCTGAGCCAACCAACCCAGCTGGCACGGCCCCTCCAGGCTGGCACCGGGTGCTGCCGTGCCACCTAAGGGGGGTCATGTCCCACCTGGGCAGCACGAGCAGCAGATGCAGCTGAAAGGGGGGCTTGGGGTGGGTTTGGGCACATCGTGGCATTGGAAAGCAAAGAGGGGCTCTCCTGCCTTTTGGCACTGAGGAAAGGGGGCTGGAAGGCATGGGAAGGAGGGAATGAGCTGGGAGTGGGGCTCTCCTGCCTTTTGGCACTGAGGAAAGGGGGCTGGAAGGCATGGGAAGGAGGGGATGAGCTGGGAGTGGGGCTGGGGGGGATCCCAGCAGCTTTCCTGTCCCCCCAGGATGGGATATATGTCTGTAAACCCCCAGTGCATCTTCTGCTAATGAGAGAAATGAGGGGAAAGTAACTAAGTGAGTGTGCTGGATTTGCTGCTGCTGGATGTGTCCCAAAGTGTTGCTAATAATGCCTAGAACACATGCTTTGTATGAGGAAAGGTTTCCTTTGAAAAAGAGGTTCTAGAATTTATTTCCTTTTCTTTGATCTTTTATGTGTCTTTTAAAATAATCTTTTGAATATCAAGTAATATCTATTGATGAAGTAAAGGCATATTGACTGAACTTTGACCTGGGTGAGTTTGTAGACCCTTATTATGTGTCTGTGGAGCAGACTTGGCTAAATCTTTCATCAGGTGCAGGGACACACAGTACTCATGTGAGATGTCAAATGTGACAGGAACTAGAGAAGAATCTGTGGCTGACAGGGAAGTTTTACATGCAGTTCTTCACTCAGAGCCTGTAAATTATTAACCAGGCAGAGTCAACATCTGGGCTTTCTAGGAACGGCTGTGCCCACATGCCCACCCCAGAAATCCTGCCCTGGGAGCTCAGTGCCACTCCAGGCTCTCCAAGAGCAGCACAAATCAGTCACAGCATCCCCAAATCCCTGAGAATTCCCCTGGCTCCTGCTGGCACGCTGTGTGTCAGGATGTGTCCCTTTATGCTGGCTCAGCTCCTTGGCTTTTGTGCAGGGCACTTGGACTTCAACCACTTCCTATTTCCTGCCTCTCTTTGCTCCCTGCCTTTCCTAAGGCCACTGAGCCTTTTATCCCCCCTTCCCACATTTGCATATGTGAGGAGAGGGAATCTCTTCCCAGGCTTTGTTTCCCCCTGTGAGCTGGTCAGGCTGAGTGACACCTTTGCTTTGAGGGCTTGGCTGGTGTTGCTGGGGATGCAGCACGTGAGCTACTCCAAAATGTGAACTTAATATTTGCCACGAGTTAAAGAAACTGGAGAGAGTTTTGTGGTTCATTTCTGTGTGTTTGGCTGAGCAGCCCCAGCAGAGGAACCAGGACTGGCAGCTTTCAGATTCCTGTAGTTTGTGTGGCACAGCTTCTCACACACAGAATTCTTTTTCTTCTATTCTCTATTCTCTTCTATTCTATTTCTCCTTTTTCTTCTATTCTCTATTCTATTTCTCCTTTTTCTTCTATTCTCTATTCTCTTCTATTCTGCTTCTCCTTTTTCTTCTATTCTCTTCTATTTCTCCTTTTCCTTCTATTCTGCTTCTCCTTTTTCTTCTATTCTCTTCTATTTCTCCTTTTCCTTCTATTCTCTTCTATTTCTCCTTTTTCTTCTATTCTCTTCTATTCTGCTTCTCCTTTTTCTTCTATTCTCTTCTATTTCTCCTTTTCCTTCTATTCTCTTCTATTTCTCCTTTTTCTTCTCTTCTATTTCTCCTTTTCCTTCTATTCTCTTCTATTTCTCCTTTTTCTTCTATTCTCTTCTATTTCTCCTTTTCCTTCTATTCCTTTGCTCCCTTCCTTCTCTTTCTTCTACTCCTTCCTTATCTTCCTTACCTTTCTCCTTTTAAAAGCTGGGAATTCCTAGGGAACAGCTCTGTCTGCTCTGGAGATGTAGGGATCAAACTGCTCCAAGTCCTTGCAGCTCAGTGGGTCAAATCTCAGAAGTTTGAAAAAAAAGCAGAAGTTCAGAATCCTCTGCTGGTCCCGAAATGTTCCTTAAAGGCATTTCCTGTAAAGTCACTCAAATGTGTCTCCAAAGGCTTTTCCACCAAACCCAAACCTGCTGGGGGCCTGGTTAGTGGTACCTGGAGGTGCCTGGGCCAGGAATTCCAGTGGTATTTGGAATTCTCTGCTGTCAGTGTGGCATCAAAGGGAACCTGTGCCCTTAGTCACTCAACCCAGCCTTGCAATTGCCTCTGTGAAGGAAATGCTTTATTTGTGCCACGTTGTTTTATGGAAATGGAATCTGCAAGGCATAATTTGTGCACCCCAGAGTTCTGGCAGCGACTCCCCAGCTGTGGGCACAGTCACTGAGTCACTGCAGGGACTTTCCACGCTGTCACCCTGTGTAACTTACTACCAGTTGTAAGTGTGGTGAAGGAACAGCCTCCTGTGTCCTGGGGAAAGCTGCTTTGGGAGCTTCTGCTCAGTGTGGGGTCCCACGTTGTCCTCTAAAGCCCAGAGCCTGGAAAGTGTCCCCTGAGGAGAGGAGAAGGAAGTGAGGTTGTCATGGAAGCAGAAATCATGCAGGGAGGATGTGCAGCAGATCTGGTGGGGAATCTCTGCATTGCTCCCATGTCTTCCCAAATTTCATTGCAGGTGACAGAGGTTCTGTGTCACATGGAGGAGCCAGAAAATGCAGGTTTTACCCAGCTAAGGGGACCAGCAGTTTGCAGCCCTTTCAGTGCCTTCAGTCTGAGAAGTTCAGCAGTGCTGATCTTGTGGCCATGATTTCTATAACCTGGAATACTTGAAGTGGGGGAGTTTCTCGATGGTCATGCAGAGACAAAGGCAGAAATTCCAACCCCAGGTGGCAAAGGGAGCCCCTGGAGCCAGCCAGGATGTCCTTGCCAAGAATCAGTGCCCAAGGCCTGGCTCTGCAGGGAGCCACACACAGGGCAGGGGTGCTGCTTGGCTTGGGTTTAATAACATCAGAGATTTTAACTCCATGAAAACACGGTGGTTTCAGATGCTCAGAAGTTGTTTTTGCCTAATGGAGTCCCCAATGGCTGCATCTTAGAAGCTTTTATGAATATTTCATTGCTTCTGAAGATTGACCTTCTTACACATTGAGAGGAAATAAAAGGGTCACATGAGAAAACATTTGCAGCTTAATCCAGGGAGAGGGTCTCTGATAGAACTCTCTGAGATTTCATGTCCCAGCAAGCTTAGGCATCAAATAGACTTGGCTTAAGAATTAAAACAAACAGATTCCAGCACTGGCAGCTCGACCTGGGATCAGGGATTGGGAGGGGGATCTTTCCAAGCTGTGCATTCCTGACTGCAGAGAGAGTGAAATCATGTCAAGGTTGGTCCTGACCCATCTTCAGAGAGCACCAGCTCTGTCCTGGGCTCTGTGTCCAAGAGCAGCATCACCAGCAGCCTGGCCTGGGGAGGACCCACCTCTCCAGAGGGGAAGGATGGGAAGTGTGGAATCCCCAAGGAGCTGCCTTCCCTCTCCTCTTGCTTCATGCACCAAAGACGTGGCACTGGGCAAGTGTTTTGCCTGGTGTCACATTTATTTGGAATATCTGCCTTGGTTAATATTCCTTCACATGTCTTATCCTCTGTGGGCTTGGCCAGAGGGGCCTGTCCTGCCCCAGGCCCTGGAAGGGTGAGAAGCAGCAGCCAGAGGTGCTGTGTTTGCAGGGCAGCTTCTCCTGGAGGGAGCAGCACCTTCCCAGCAACTTCCCAGGGAGAGACCCCTCCTCACACATGGGCTGGAACCTGGGGGGATTGGCCACCCCCAAAACACCCTTCACCCTCCCCTGGGGTGGTGGCAGCAGCACCATCAGGTGCTGAGAACTTCACTCAGTGCTAAAAGCTGCTGGTGAGTTGCAGAGTTGGCTCGTGCCATGGGTTTTGTCTCTCTGCTGGGTTTTGGGGTTGTGCCTCTGCTGTGCCAGGACAAGGGCAGGTCCTGCTCTGGGGGCACAGCCAGAACCTTGGGCAGCCCCAGTAACCCTTGCCCAGCACATTAACCTCTAAATCAGATGGCAAATTAAACCTCATGAGATGCCCTGCTGTGCTGCCATTTGCCCTCCCTTTGGGGAGAGCTCAGGTGGTGTTGGGGATTTAAAAAATTGCAGGAGCTTGTCCCACACAGGACCATGTCCTGGTCAGGATGGGAGCCCAACCCTCTGTCTCCTCCCTCTCCACCTGTGGCTGTCCCATCCCTGGAAGTGTCCAAGGGCAGGGTGGAGCGCCCTGGGCTGGTGGAATGTGTCCCTATCCATGGCAGGGGGTGGAATGAGATGATCTTTAAGGTCCCTCTCACCCAACCCAAACCATTGTGTGATTTTAAAGTCATCCCCTGCAAGGGTTTTGGCTGTGAAGGAGCTCGAGGAGTGTCCCAGCTGCTCCCACCTCTCAGAGGTACCAAGAGACTTGTGCATGGCCTCACTGGAAGCTTATATTGCAAAATAATCTAACCAAAGAGCCCCAAAGAGACCTGTTCTGGTGCATATGAGACCCAAATGGAACTATTCCTGCATCCAGGAGGATTCCAGCACCCCGAGGGTCCTGCAGGGGGTTGGGACCTGCCCTTTTCTCTGGCTCTGCAGATTTATAAATGATGGGAGGATTTATTAGTCTTGAAGGTGAAGTGCAGTCGAAGGGATGCTGAACAATCATCCTGCTATGGGAAAGGAATTGTCTCGTGTGATTTGGCAGCTTAAAATAGTCCTGAAAGCAACTACAGGCAAAGTACACATCCCACAGCCTTTTACATTTACTTAGTGCTTGTGCTTGCTTGAAATTCAGGCTCTGAGTCCACCTGTGGATTGATGGGAATTTGTGTTTGCTGGGAAAGAAATTCCCTGTGTCCAGCTCTGGGCTCCANTGGAATGGGATGAACTTTAATATCCCTCCCAACCCAGCCCTCTCTGGGATTCTGGAATTCAGTCTCTCATCCATCCTCACACATTCCAGTGATGTTTCCTGCTGTACTCTGCTCAATCCATGGGGAAAGCACAGGATATCTTTGCCTTTTTACTGCAGAGGTGCCTTTGAGTTCAATTGCAGCATCCAAACTCTTCTCCTCGATGTCACAAACAAAACCAGATGAAAATCAAAGGCTCACAGAACGGTTGGCATTGGAAGGGTCCTTAAGGATCAGAATCCAACCCTCCTGGAGAGCTGTGCTGGGATCTCTGCCCACCCTGGGGCTCAGTGTGACAGGCCCATGGTGCTCCAGGGGTTATCCAGAGATATTGTCCAGCCTGGAGTACCAATCCATGTGCAGATGCAGCTTCTTTTTTCCTTTTCTCCAGCTCTATTTGGTTTCATGTGTATTTTCTGCTGCTCTTGAGCACTGCTTTGGAGTTGTCATGGGTGATTTCAAATAGCAGCGAAGAAATCCAGTTTCAGATGGAAAAATATTCTTTAAACAGATCTTTCTTATCTTGATTTTGATCATTACTTGGGGAGATTTATGCTTGGTAGAGAAACCACTCTGCTGGAAATGTTCTTTTCCTGCTCTGGAGCCACAGCTGAGGATGAGAAGGAGAAAGCAGAAGATGGGCAAGTGTGTGGGAGGATAATTAATACATTTAGCAAGATAAAGCTGGAGCCAGGAAAACCAGGCCAGAGAAACACATTTGTGCTGTCAGAGTAATTAGGTAGGAAATGTTTTGCTGCTTGAGGAAATTTGCCAACCTAAAATTCTGAATATAATAAAATAAAATGCTCAAATATCTCCAAAGGTGCTGTGAGTAATGCAGTGGGTAGTGAAGATGAGCAGAGTAATTGATGAGATAGAGAGGTCAGAAAAGCTTTTTCTTATAATGAGGCAGCATCTCAGAGTTTGAGCAGTGTTAGGGATTTGAATTTCTTCAAGATTTGCCCCAGGAATGTGTTTTTGCTCAATAAGACAGACTTTCCCCCAAGCACACATTCCAGGGCCATGCCCAAAGGTGCCACTGGGCTGTGGCTTTGCCCTCCTCTGAATTGCACAAACCTCCTCAATGAAGGAGAGGGGAGACACCAAGGAGACATTAAAGTGTGGTGGTTTGGGAAGAAAATGGAAAAAAATCATTCCCAGCAGTGTCAGAAAACAGTGGTTTGGAGCCTTCAGGAGCTTCTGCTGGCTCAGTGTGAGCTGCCTCCTCTGGCTGCCTTTGCCAGGGCTTGAACCTGAAATTCCATCCTGGAAAAGCCTGGAGAGATCCCCAGGTTCCCTGGGAACAAGGACACAACCTCTGCCAGGAGGAGCATCAGCCCTTCCACTGACCTCAGTCCTGGCAAAGGCTCTGTCAGTGTTCTTGCCATCCCTCCCCAGGATTCCTGCAGTGGGG